>BOPP01000052.1:1293547-1372654 GCA_017312745.1 Gryllus bimaculatus | reverse complement strand
TTCGTCCTTTCGTCTTTCGTCTTCGTCTTTCCGTCTTCGTCTTCTCTTTTCGGTCTTCGTCTTCTCTTTCGCTCTTCGTCTTTCGTCTATTCTCAGTCCTTCGTCTTTCGTCTTCGGTCTTCTCGTCTTTCGTCTTTTCGTCTTCGTCTTTCTTCTTCGTCTTCCGTCTTTCGTCTCGTCTTTCGTCTTGTTCTTCGTCTCCGTCTTCGTCTTCGTCTTTCTTCTTCTGTCTTTTCGTACTTCGATCTTTCGTCTTCGTCTTCGCTCTTTTTCGTCCTTTCGTCTCGTCTTTGTCTTCGTCTTTCGTCTTCGTCTTTCGTCTTCGTTTTTCGCTTCGGTTTTGTCTTCGTCTTCGTCTTCGTCTTTCGTCTTCGTCTTTTCTTCGTCTTCGTCTTTCGTCTTCGTCTTTCGTCTTCGTCTTCGTCTGTTCTGTCTTTCGTCTTTCGTTTCGTCTTCGTTCTCTTCCGCTGTCTTCGTCCTCTCTCTCGTCTTCGGTGCTTCGTCTCTCGTCTATCGTCTTCCGTCTTCGTCTTTCGTCTCGTTCTCTCGTCTTCGTCTTGTCTTCGTCTTCGTCTTCGTCTTCGTCTTTTCGTCTTCGTCTTCTCTTCTCTTGCTCTTCGCTTTGTCGTTGTATACCGTTCTTTCGTCTTTCCTCTTCGTCTTTCGCTTCTCCGTCTTTGTCTTCGTCTTGTTTCTTCGTCTTTCGGCGTCGTCTTTCGTCTCGTCTTTCGTCTTCGTCTTGTGTTTCGTTATTTGTTTTTGTGTTCGTCTTTTCGGTCTTCGTCTTTCGTCTTTCGTCTTTGTCTTTCGTCTTCGTCTTTCGTCTTCGTCTTTCGTTCTTCGTACCGTCTTTCGTCTTCGTCTTGTCTTCGTCTTCGTGTTTCGTTTTGTATTTTGTTGTTCGTCTTTCCGTTTCGTCCTTTCGTCTTTCGTCTTTGTCTTTCGTCCCTTCGTCTTTCGTCTTCGTCTTTCGTCTTCGTCTTTCGTCTTCGTGACCGTCTTCGTCTTCGCTTCGTCTTTCGTCTTCGTCTATCTTCTTCGTCTTCGTCTCGTCTTCGTCTCGTCTTCGTCTTTCGTTCTTCGTCTTTCTGTCTTTCGTCCTTTCTTCTTCGCTCGTCTTCGCCTTTTTGGCTTTCGTCACCATCTTTCGTTCGTTTTTCGTATTTCTTCTCGTCTCTTCGTCTTCGTCGTCGTCTTCTCTTTCGTCTTGTCTTTCGTCTTCGTCTATCGTCTATCGTCTTTCTCTTCGTCTTTGTCTTCGTCTTCGTCTTCGTCTTTTTCGTTTCGTCTTTCGTCTTCTCTTTCGTCTCGTCTTTCGTTCTTCGTCTTTGTCTCGTCTTTGGTCTTCGTTTTTGTCGTTTCGTATTCGTCTTTTCTTGACTTCTCTTTCCTCTTCGTCTCGTCTCCGTCTTTCGTCTCGTCTGTCTTTCCGTCTTTCGTTTTCGTCTTCGTCTTTCTCTTCGGCTTTCGTCTTCGTCTTTCGTTCTTCGTTACCGTCTTTCGTCTCGTCCTTCAGTCTTGTCTTCTTCTTCGTCTTTTGTCTTCGTCTTTCGTCTTCGCTTTCGTTCCTTTGTCTTCGTCTTCGTTTGTTTCTTTCGTCTTCGTCTTCTGTCTTTCGTTCTTCGCTCTTCGTCTTCGTCTTCGTCTTCGTCTTCGTTATCGCTTCGCTTCTTTCTCTTCGTCTTTCGTCTCGTCTTTCGTCTTCGTCTTTTCGTCTTCGTTCCTGTTTTCGTTTTTCGTTCGTCTTCTCGCTCGTATTCGTCTTTCTCGCTTCTCTTCGTCTTACGTCTTCGTTTTGTTTCGTTTCTTGTCTATTCGGTCTTTCGTCTTTCGCTTCGTCTTTCCTCTTTTGTCTTCTGTCATTCGTCTTCTGTCTTTCGTCTCTTTCCGTCTTCGTCTTTCGTCTGTCCGTTTCTCTTCGTCTTTCGTCTCTTCGTTTTTTCTTCGTATTTCCTTTCGCTTTCGTCTTTCGTCTTCGTTCGTCTTCGTCTTCGTCTTCGTCTTCGTCTTTCGTCTTCGCCTGCCTTCGTCTTCGTCTTTCGTCCTCTTCGTCTTCGTTCGTCTTTCGTCTTTCTCTTTCGCTCGTCTTTCGTCTTCGTCTATTCTTCTTGTCTTTCGCATTTCTCTTCGCTCGTCTTCGTCTTCGTCTTTCGTCCTTGTCTTCGTCTTCGTCTTCGTTCTTCGTCTCTCTTCGTCTTCGTCTTCTCTTCGTCTTCGTCTTCGCTCTTTCGTCTTTCTTCTTGTCTTTCTTCTTCGTCTTTGTCGCCCTCCCCCCCCTTCGCTGATTCTTACTTCGTCTTTGACCTTCGTCTTTCCTCTTCGTATTTCGTCTCCGCTTGTGTCTTCGTCATTTGCTCGCTTCGTCTTCGTCATCGTCGTCGTCTTTCGTCTTCGTCTCTTCTTTCGTCTTCGATCTTCGGGTTTCGTTTTTGTCTTTGTTTCGTCTTTCGTCTCGTCTTTCGTCTTTCGTCTTGTCTATCGTCTTCGTCTTCGTCTCGTCTTCGTCTTCGTCTTCTTTCGTCTTTCGTCTTCGTCTTTACTCTTCGTCTTTCGTCTTTCTTGTCGTTCTATTCGTCTTTCGTCTTTGACTTCGTCTTTCATCTTCGTCTTTCGTCTCCGTCTTTCGTCTTCGGTTTTGCTCTCTTCGTCTTCGTCTTCGTCTGTCGTCGTCTTTCTCTTCGTTCTCGTTCTCGTCTTCGTCTTCGTGTTCGTTTGTCTTTTGTTTTCGTCTTTCGTCTTTCGATCTTCGTCTTCTCTCGCTTTCGTCTTCGTTTTGTCTTTCCGTCATCATTCTTTCGTTTCGTTTTTCGTATTCGTCTTCATCTGTTCGTTCTTCGGTCTTTCGCTTCGTCATTCGTCACGTCTTTCCGTCTTCTTCTTCGTCTTCGTCTTTCTTTCGTCTTCGTCTTCGTCTTCGTCCTTTCGTCTCGTCTTTTCGTCTTGCTTCGACTTGCGTCTTCGTCTTTCTTCCTCAGTCTTTCGTACTTCGTCTTTCGTCTACGTGTTTGTCTTCGCTCTTTCTCTTCGTCTTTCGTCTTCGTCTTGTCTCGTCTTTGTCGCGTTTTGCGTCATTCGTGTTTCGACTTTCCGTCAGCGTGTTCCTCTGTTGTTCTTTATCCACACGTCTATCGTATTCGTCTTGTCTTTCGTTTCGCTTTTCGTCTTTCGCTTTCTTCTTTCTTCTACGTCGTTCGCTTCATTCTTTCGTCTTGTATTTTTCATCTTTCTCTTCGTCTTCGTTTTCGGCGTATTCTTGTCTTTCGTTGCGTCTTCGTCTGTCGGTGCTTCGTTTGTTGTTTGTTTTTTTGTCGTTTTTAGTTTTTTCGTCTTTCGTCTTCCGCTGTTTCGCCGTTCGTCGCTTTTTCGTATTTTTCCTATTCGTCCATGTCCTTTATTTTTCGTTTTTTTGTTTTCTTTGTTCGTCGTTCGTTCCTTTCGGTCGTTCGTCCTTGTTCCTCGTTGTTCGTTGTTTGTTTTCGTCTTTGTGTTTGTGGTTTTTTCCTTTTTCGTCTTGTTTTTCATTGCGTCGTTCGTCCTTCGGTGTTCATAGTTCGTCTTTCGTCGTTTTTGTTTTCGTTTTTTCGTTTCGTTTTTGTCTTTCGTTTCTTCGTTTTGTTTTGTTGTTTTCGTTTTTTTCGTTTTTGCATTTTCGGTTCTTTTGTTTTCGTTTTTTCATATTTCGATTTTTGTTTCGTTTTTCGTTTCGCTTTTTGATTCGTTTTTCGTGTTCGTCGTTTTCTTTTTTCCTTTTCCGCTTTTCCGTTTTTCGTGTTCGGTCGTTGGTCGTTTTCGTTTGTTTCGTTTTCGTGCTTCTTCGTTCGTGTTCTTCGTTTTTCGTCTTAGGTTTTTCCTTGTTTTTCGGTTTTTTCGTTGTTGTTTTTTCGGGGTCTTTTCTTTTTCGGTCTTTCCCCGTGTTTTTTTCTTTTTTTTTTTCCGTTTGTCCCGTTGCTCCCCCCCCCTTTTGGGGGTTTTTTTTTTTTTTTTTTTTTTTTTCGGGTCCTTTTTTTCCCCCGTTTTTTTTTTTTTTTTCCCCGGGGAATTTTCCTTTTTCGTTGTTGTTTTTTTCGAATTGTCGATATGTGTTCTCCTTTCGTCTTTCGCTTTTCGTTCGCTCGTCGCCGTCATCTCTCTCGAGACGAAGACGAAAGACGAAGACGAAAGACGAAGCCGAAAGCGAAAGATGGAGGCGAGTGACGAATGCAAAGACGAAGACGAATGACGCGAACGAAGGACGATGATGAAATAAAGGGGCGAAAGACTAAGACTTCCTTATAATTGTTCAGCTTTGACACTAACGTTTGTTTGTAAGGGAATTTATTACGAGTATTATAGTTTGGTTATTTAAGGTAACATCAACATCTAGTTGTTTGGCGACCACTATTCATTTCACTGTATGGTAACTGTGAAGACACAAAATGGTGATGATAGGGGGTGAAAGGACGAACAAAATACATACCTTGCCCGTGGTGGGACTCTAACCGCGATCCTTCTGTACGAAATCGCTACAACACTTCACGATATCGGCTATACGGACCGGCAATGTTTGAATTGTAAAGCGAATCATACGTTTTATTTATATTATATCTGCTTCCATCTGTAATGATACATACAATGTAAAATATATTTCTTCGTCGCTTTGGAGGTTCAATTCAACGATTTTAATAACAAATTATTACTACTTTCTTAAATTTGAAACCATTAATGTATTGATTACATATCAAACTTAATATATTTTCTTAATATTTTAGGGTCGCATCAACATTTGTGCCATTATTGATATGAACGACATAAATAGACATATATTTATAATATATTTTAATGATTATTTTTGAGGTTCCGGAAAGGTTATCCGGTATCTCAAAAATAATCATTAAGTTGTATTTTAAACATATAGCTAATTCTATTATATCATTAGAAAAATTTAGGACCTTTTCTGGGACCTAAGATTTTATTAATCAATTCCCCCACAAAAAAATTCGTCTCTGGATCCGTCCCTGAGTAAAAGGTAAGGGCGGAAGCATTGAAGCAAACGTATTAAATACGCTATTGAGAAAGGCGATTCAAGAGAATGTGCTATGCTAAGCATTAATCGTCTCCTTCCTATATTATTTCAGTAGTTTACATACGTTGTACGTCTCTTACTAGCAACCAATCTTTATAAATGAAATCTTTAAAAAATATAATTTCTCGGAGACGTGACGAATTGCATTTTGGTTTAAAAATGTAGAAGATTTGTTGAAAAAACATATTTAAATATTAAAATCGACTGCAATCCGCAACGCTCAATAGCATTGTCAAAATGTATTTAGTTAAATACCTTCCAAACGTAGCGTTGTAGGGCCTTAAAAAGTAAATTTTTGCGATCAAAGGACTCAAAAAAATGTTTCCTATCTACAGAATGAGATATTATACATTCTAATATTTTTTTTCTATTTTTCGCTTGTCGATACTAAACGCTCTCTTTGTTACGCTTAGAAGGCTTAGACTCCTCCATCTTTTTTTACCTTTGCTGCCGTGGTTTGCGTTCATCATTAATTCAATTTTATGCAAATAATCCTAAATACTCTCGTCGCAACAATTAGAAGTAATAATAGTAGCTTAATACCGATAAAGATTGCATGTGTAAATATGCGTAAAGTGCAACCGCTCATTTGTCGAATGTAAGTATTGACATTCTTGTTTCTGTGAAAAGTTTGTGACATAACCTACAGTACACATTCACTTGGCATGGTACCACAACTACTTATCACTAAATGCTCATTTTATTCGTATTGAAAATCTTTTTGTCGTTCACCCTCAAAATTCAAACCCTAACCTAAATAAATGTACTCATATATTCATGGACACGGCAGTTCACGAGGGGAAAATATTTTTAAAAACATGAATTATTAATGAAATTTAATGAAAGCGTAGACCTCTATTTCTTTCACAATATTGCTTATTTTTCTGGTAGGGTAGATTGGAAGACCCTTTTATGGTCATTTGAGATAAATATTTTACCTTATTTATCCGAAGTCTCTCATGTGTTTGAAGGTGGGTATCACTTTGATAAAAGAGATATTCCCTGCAAGTCCTTATGCTATGATAAGGTACGAAAAGAACTACAATGTACATAGGACGACAGAGACTCAAGGAACTATCTCCACAAAATTGCCTGAGTATTCTACATGTGAATCCAAAAGATAAGGCAGAAGGCTCAAGAAAATTTGAAAAGGGCATTATCAGAGAGCTTAGAAACTAAATCAAACTATGATAGAAAGAGAGCTCTTACATCTTTTGGTGTTCTTCGTCAAAACGAACAAAGAAATAATAGTGGCAAAGAATGCATGGTTGTGTATAGTGAAGACGTGTCTTGTTGCGATTGGAGTGTTTTACCTCTGACAGTATGTTCTTTATCAGCAGTGATTCAGTGAATTTTTCAAGTCAGCGTGTTCACACATGGCAGTGTAGTGAAAAATCT
Source organism: Gryllus bimaculatus (assembly GCA_017312745.1). Classification (NCBI taxonomy): domain Eukaryota; kingdom Metazoa; phylum Arthropoda; class Insecta; order Orthoptera; family Gryllidae; genus Gryllus; species Gryllus bimaculatus. The sequence goes on along the minus strand of BOPP01000052.1, from coordinate 1,366,194 downwards.
GGGAAATAATACTTTCCCCTAAAGTGCTTAGTGATTTCAATAAATTAATTTATATCTTGGACAAGTTGACGCAAGAAAACTAGGATGACTATTCTCGTAGCACATTTAGTACTGTAAATGCTCTTTTGCGCAGGTTAATAAAACATCTAAATGTTACAGGCAAACAAATTAAATTTATTATTAAACAGATCGACTCATTAATAATCGAAAATAGGTAGAAAGATAGTTGTATAGCATAAGCTAGTCCAGATACTGATACTTCACCTCATGTTTTATTTTTTATATTATATAAAATTATCTTCTATATTATTTTAGTAGTTCTATAATTGAGTTTTGTGCACACGCAACCGATCTTCATAAATAAGGTCTCTAAAGAAAGAGAACTTCACGGTGTCATGTCGATTTGCACTTTGACTTTGAAAATATGCAGGATTTGTTGGAAAAAATGAGTCTAAACATTCATGTCAAATGCATCACGCAACACCCGGGCAGCATTATTAAAATACTTTTAGTTGAATAACTCTTAGACGATGCGTTCTAGGGCCTTAAGATCAGGAAGTTAGAAGCCGAAATCGACAAATCATCGTTTCTCACTAAATAATCTAAAGGACGAGAGCTTCTTGGACATTCTGTATGTTCGGCGCTTCTCTATAAAACCCCATCTGTCCAGATACGTGCAGAATCTGCAAATGTATGTCAAATGAAAGTAATAACTTGATATTTTCGGCTATTAAATTGCACGGATCTACCTCACAGTTCGGAAATAAAGTTAAGTAATATTGCAAAGAGTGAGGTTATGCTTGCCTGATCCGGTATTTTCGCATGGACAACTTCAAGCTTTCTCGAGAGTAAAATCGTTTATAATATTTTTGTGACTATCGAGGAGAGCGAAAACCCAACTATCAAGGAAGATTGTATAATTATTAGAAATGTTTTTTTCGGTGCCCATTTCGCATAGTTTTTCCGATATTTTAAGTGGTTTCTGATGATTGCACACTTTCTTAAGATAATGAAATTGTTTCACCCACATAACGAATAGTTATTCGTATGTCATCACGAATGTCTTCCATTCTCCAAATGTTGTCCAACGTAATGCTCGTCCGTGAGCGCAGACGAGTGAGGCTGGACACGCTTTTACGGCCGCCTACTTGAGGCTTTGAAAGGGTCTCACGAATTGTCCACACAAACACTTAAACGTTTCTGTTGGTTTCACACTTTTGTTTACAAAACATCAAATAATACTGCGTTGTGCAACTGAAACGTGTTCTCTCTTTGTAATAAATACAATATGGACTCCAGAAAAAACACAACGCTGATTGAGAATAAACAACTGTGGACATTTGCCACATGACATTTATTTACGTGAAAAACAGTTAAAAACAGCGTGTGACGCGCAATGGGGTGAAGTTAATTTGAAGTTACATTTACATAACTGTCGGCAGAAAAATATCACGTTGATTACAAAATTCTCGTTCATATTTGACCCATCTCGTATGTTCTTTAGAATGCTAGAACGTTTGATGGAAAACTTTACATTTTGGTTGTATTATATGTGTGAAAATAGAGACAGTTTTCTTAGTGATCGGAAATTTAAACTGAGTTATCTTGAGTTGCCAGCAATTACCAAAAATGTCCTTTACACGATTATATTCCCTAAACCTTGTGAAACAAAATGGTAAAAAACCTTTTTGCCCAAATTTGCTCCTTTCCGAAAAAAGGGGAAAAAATATTTTTTTCAGATGCATGTACACTCTACAAGAGCTATTCGAGATCTTGCGTGAGGGTGAACTCTCTCATGCAACAGATTTACGGAACAGAAAAATGCTAATGCAGTATGATTCCCGTAATGTTCTTAGAAGTATTCCAGAAGCAGTATTAAGTAAAAAGATGCGGAGATTCACCTGCCAAATAGCTCACAAATGGAAGGCAACAGAATGGTAGAAAGATTCGCGGTAAGGAAACCCTGCATCACTGGACGACGCAATGGTGTGTGTCAAGGAAGAAGTACAGAGAACTCTACCTCGAAAGAAGTAATGGGGGAAAAAAGCCTCTCTGTACGCCACCAAGAATTATTTGTTTTGTTGATTCGTATTTCTAATATGTATAAAGCATTTATTTTATTTTTGAAAAGTCTTTTTTTTTTCTTTTTACAAGGAATGGGAAAGGCAGAAGTGGATAGTGAATGCATGTCTTCCACGCCACAACCCCAGCATACTCAATGTACATGTTTATTTACGAAGTACAATACAAGTCATGATGCGACGCACACATGAAGAGCTTCTTGGCGTTTGCGTAGGGTGACGAATTGCGTCCTCGCGAACGGGCAGGACGTTCGTCTGCACGTGTCCATCGCATGAAGGTCCATCGTCTACCATGTCAGACGAGTCCGTAGACGCGAGCATTTCAGGTTTCGGAGACGTGTTCTGTAAAACGTGTGCGCAACCTGTCACAGAGGTGAATGATCCAAATGAGGACATGAGTCCGAAAAAGGTATCTGCGAAAGTAAGGGAAACAATAGAAAACCAAATATACATACCGACAGTCAGCTAAACATACAGGATAGCGTTCCTCGCTTTCACGGCGGCAGTCCACACAATTGCAAACGAGGGGCGGGTAACCACATGGAAGATAGCGGAAACAAGGCCAACATGCCTCACGAAGGTCTCCATTTGCATCAGTCGGAAGGCAACACTTCACAACACCACTTTAAAAGCCGTCACCGTGGTAAGTACGTTGGAATGCGTGCGAGGTCCTCCCATGTCAGCCCACAGAGAATCCACCAGGAGACAGCCGTCCTCAAAGTACTGTTGCTCTACAACAGCAATAGGACAACTGTAGAACACTAATCACAACAGGGAGGAGTACGCACGCATGATGGTATACGTACCGACAACTGCAGAAGAGCTGCAGAACACAGGTGGAACACGTGACAATGACGAATGAAGAGGGCGCCATCAGTCTTCCCGCGGAATAGCCCGCTATGGCTATGGCGTGGGCAACACAAGCCCAATCACCTCGATGTGATGATCGCTAGAGATGTCTCGGACCCTGGAGTGATTAAAAAAGGTCACTTTTGAATTTTTGATAGTGCGCCAGCCTTCCTAGCAATTAAACTTTATTAAAAATATTAGAGCGCAAAGAAAAACCTGCATTTATTGCGGCAGAGTCTATCAACCATTTTTTGATAAATTGTACGAAAAATGCTACTTATTCATAAACATATGTATATAATCCTCAATTATTAATGGATTGGAATTGATCTGGAGAATTATTAATGGATTGAAACTTTTTGGAGAAAGTGATGACTAGGGGGCGGAATTTAATGAAATGACATTTTTTTTCTTTTCAATTTAGAAAAATGTCGATTGATAAAGAAATTCATTTTATGTTGTGAGAAAAGGAATTTACCCATTTTTTGCATTTTCGACGATTTTGACTAATTAATCATTTTTTAGGTTTTATGTCATTTTAATGAATTTTTTGCTGACTTAATATATTTTAACATTTTACTGGCTCTTGCTTCAAATAATACTTACGAGATGCACAAAATGTTCTCCAGAGAATTCCTGAGCACATATACCTCATAGCCTATTCGATTTCTTCGCAAAGAAGTTGTAATGTTAGCCATTGTGAGTACGTAATCTAAGGATCCTGTGACGCCTGGCAGCGCCACTAGCGATTCTATTGATTCCGGGATAACTGGAGACAGATTTTTTGGTAAAGAATCTGTCCAAAGCAAAAGTTGGAAAGCTCAGTTTACTTGAGCGAATAAAAGAACCCTCGATTACATCAGTAATATATCCAACAGCTTGAGTTCATCCGACCTTTTTTTTACATAATTTTGCATTGCTTTTGGGGCATTTTGAAAATTTAAAAATTGCATATTTTTTTATCATTTTTGGCGTAGTTTTAGGTCAAAAAATCTGCCAAGTGATGACACAAATTTGATTAAATTGAACATTTCAATTAATTAAAATATTTATCATACACTAAAAATATCCTTAAATTTCATTTAGTTTGCGTTAAAAACTCATAAAATTTGTATTTCTAGTGGCCAGAGACGAAAATGACCTTGAAACTCGCCAAAGCGGGTGTTCAACACATCTCTAACAAGATTGAAATACCATTCACCTGCATTGGGGCCTTGTGAGCACATAAGCGTTAAAATTTGAGAATGCGGGAGAGTTTTTAGGTCCTACTCTACACTGTTCGTCACGCTGCGTCGGTCTATCAAAGTCATATTGGAGAAATTATACATTGTAGGCTCTCGTTTGTACTAGGTTGGCAATTTATAAAGGCTGAAGGCACACAAAAAGACGTTTAGAAATGTGAACGGTTCGCGAAAGCTCGCAGTATTTGCAATGACACCGCGCTGTACATGCCCACAGTAACTACATATCACATCCGTTCATGGCAATGAATAGTGGATGACAACTTTACAAGAGAATCGCAATACACTGAAGACATGGGTCACGATCGCCACACACACTGCTACCTCCAGACACACATACTACAAAATACTCACCGGTTATGGCCATGTTGAACACGGAGGAGAACGTCACAGACTACACAAGTACACACCGTGCACGATGTGATAAAGCTGTGTGTAAAACGCACACACAAGTGAACAGTCAATAATCCAGAGGAGTTCCAACTCCACCTCGGTGCGCTGCCCGAGTATATGAAGAATCGTGCGACCCGGACCTAGAGCACAAGAGCCAGACTGTGTCAGTTCTCCACTGCATGGCGAAGAGGCGACACAGGCTGTCCGCTACATCGAGACTGTCACCACACAGCACATGCGATGGTGACGCAGAATTTCACTATGACGTCCCGTACCACGCAAGGTCGAGTCTGTGACAGAATAGATGATGAAGTTCGAAAGGCAGCGCAATCTACAGTGGCTTCTCTTCCTCGCTGTCTTCCTCCTCTCTTGCACTCACAATCCTCGCGTGGAGGCGACGCGTCCATTCTAGATAACGGTCGCCCGCATCACTCGTCGAACACTCACCACGACGCAACACGTCACAACTTAGCAAGGTTCTTCCACATGTTGACCTCCTTCCAGGCGTCTTGCCATGATGCCAAAGGATGATGTAATGGCCCAGAAGAGCATTACACGAGTTGTATGTCATTGCAAACGCTCCTCACTCTCACTCCCCTCCCATTCTCTGAACAATTAATAGTGTACCCTCTCCTGATTCATTATGAAAACGAAGTTGCCATTCACAAAGAATAAATATTTTTTTCTAACCTAACCTTTAAAAATCTGTATTTTATAGATCCTAATTTTTTTCTAATATCTCCTGCCTGTCATACTTATTTTTTATTTAGTCCAGGCGGCAACGTGAAACATGTGGATGACACGAAAGTGCAATCTAGCGCATTAGCCTCAATTTCCCTCATGTATTAAAACAAGTTCAAACAGCGATTGCACACGAAAACCCTATGCCCGCCGACAATGTGCTGGCTTCTAACCACCAGCGTCCCCAATTTTTTAATCCAAACATGGTGGGACTTAGAATCCCTATATGTACGAATGTATGTATTACGTGTACATCATAAACTTCACCCTTCAAGTGACCCCACAAATAAAAATCAGGGGAGGTAAGATCTGGTGATCTGGCAGGCCAAGCTACTGTACCACCTCTTCCCATCTACCGGCGAGGGTACACGCGACCTAATACTTCTCGTGCTTCTCGATAATAATGAGCTGGCCAACCATCATGTTGAAACCACATTGTTTGTCTCACTTTAAAGGGAAGGTCTGCAAGCAATAACGGAAGTTAGTTCTTCAAGAAGTTTCGATATTTTTCACAATTCAAATTGGGCCGATGAGTTTGTCGCCATTTATGCCACACCGAACATTCACGTTCCAAGGGCGCTGTTCAACTTGACGTAACCAATGTGGGTTTTCAGTACTGCAATAATGCATGTTGTGTCGATTGATTGCACCGTGATTCGAGAAAGTTGACTCATCAGAGAACAATACGTTTGCGAGCGTCCACAAGCGATGGCAAACAGGAAGAATTTCCGGTCTCGATTATGCACGTCAACAACCGCTTGGAATCGACTGATTCTAACGGGAGGTTTACTTTTGCCACCGACTCCCACCTGAAATTTAGAATTTTTTGTAACAACTATTTCGTGATATCTCGCGACACGGCGGTTGCCAGAGCGCTCAGGAAGATGGACTGAGTCCTTGGCAATTTTGTGAGACATGGGATTCTAATGTTCAATCGTCAATCGATACTAGGGGTGAGCGAAAAAATTAAAACTTCGACGCCTTGGGGTGAGCTTTTCAAACAACTTGAATTGGAACGGAACTTGACACCGATTGAGAAATGCGACGGGTTGGATATCATGGAAAGATTTTGCTCTGACACCACGTTGTACCCAAGCGTTTAAAGAATGTACAATATCTATCCACTGGAGAGCATTTGCAATGACTAACACTCGTTGTACGTCATGATCTGAAGAAACAAATTTTCGAAATTATAAAATATTGATAGTGAACTAAAAAAACAATTTAATTTGTTATTGAAAGTGAACTAAAAATTCACTTAAATTCATTTGAATTATCAAAGATAATTACCGTCAGCACTACGACGTAGCAGTACAGCCCATTGTTGGTGTACACTATCCATTTTACATCTAAGAAAAAAAATATTTCGAAAATAATACATCCAAAATAAAAAATACAATTATAAAAATGACAATGAGCTAAACAATAGTATCGAAATTCAAATTAAAGGGCTATTTACCTGTAATCGTATTTTCCTTCACTATGGAATGTGGTACACAGACTACAGTGAGCATAAATCACACCAGTGCGCTTCACTGATACCAATCTGATAAACAAAAACAAATTTCAAAACAATAGAATATTGTCAAAATATAAAAAATATTAAAATGAACTACACAATAGAATCGAGATTAAAACTGAATAGTTAACTGTAGATAATATGACTGTCCTCACTAGAGAATGTGGATGACTGGAACTAACACACACACACGCACGCACATACGCACGAGCGCGCAAGACTAGAGCAACTAAACGCAGATACCATATATTGATTACAATTGATTAATTTTCAAAAATCTAGAGTTGTGGGTGACAAACTACAAAAGAATTCTCATGTACTCATGTCCACAAAATCAAACAGACAGCACCGATGTCATCAACGCAAATAAGAACAAATTCGAGTTCGAGAAATTTCCCGGAACGAGGTAACACAAAAGCGAACGTCACACTCGCAATCGCCGTTTTGGGAGGCGGACTACGTTTTGTGAACGGTCCAGATTACAAGTATTGGAGCGATCCTAACAAACTGGTTCGAAGACTGACTATTGTTCGCGTTGAAAATAGCAGGCAATGGTAGTCATGACGGAGAAATATTTGAAATAACGAACTACGCGATGCAGGTATTATAATTTAGTCACCGTGTGGAATAAGACCGCCTCAACCGTTGGACTCGGATTAGCGGTGGAATTACACGCGCCAGCACGCCTTTACGATAGACTGCGGATGTTTAAGAAACGACTGGACGGCCTATGGCAAGCACATTTGTTCGACATGCAGCCATACGCGAGAACGAACAAACATGCGAACATTTTTAGTTTCCCCAATTTTGCGATTTCTAATAGTAGAACCTAAATATTATATTTAGAATATTAAAAATAAAACGGTAAACACTCGTCCTAAATGGCAATTTACATTTTTTTTCAATGGAGCCGCTTTTAAAAAATGGAGTTAAAGCGCTACTGGAAATGCGAAATTTTAAGCTCTTTTTCACAGAAAACCATTGAGTTTTTGAAAAACTTTATTAGAAGAAAATTCAAGCACTTTAACTCATAAATGCAATAGTGTTCACAAATCGCTGGAAGTGTACATATTAACAGCGTAAGAGATCTTTCAACAAATTATATTTGTGTATTTTTTGAACTAAAAAAATATCCCCAAATGTACTTTACGTCATATTAAAGTGTAATTAGCATTATCCACCTCATTATCTTTTCGAAACGTTTCAAGGAAAACTGGATCCGTTTTTGAGAAAATGGCCTTTGAGCGTTTCTGAAAATAAGACAATTTGACCTAGGTTTCATACAAAACAGTTGTTTCCGAGAAGCTTTATCTGACATTATTTAAAGCACATGTACTCATAAATATATATATGTGATTTTTCTTCTTCTCTTGTTTTGTTCATTTCCATATCTTTTTGAACTTCCTGAGCCCAGGTTACGGAAGATTTTTTTATTTTTATTTTATTTATTTAAGGCCACTTTTCAACTGGGTCATAAGAGACCACGAGAATAAATTTATAATTTACAAAAGAATACACATTTTTTACAGTTATGCCATTATACAATATGGTAGATTTATTATTCCAAAGATACGTGATAATTTGTTGTGTTAACCAGTTATCATCCAATCTGAATATGTGACCAAACAAAGAGAGATCTCTTCCAAATTGTGTCTGTTATTGTTTCTAACAACTATAAATAAGTTTTCTCACAATTTTAAGAAACATTAAAGATTGTATCCAAACCTACACACACACACATAGGATCTTTCCCCCCTTATTTGGTAAAATTTAGGAATGACAATTGGACTTCGAAAAGCCTTAACAATAGAAAAGTCTCAAAAACATTTATGATATTTTTATATCCATATATTCAAGTTGGCCAAGAATTTTAAAAATTAAAATAAAATATATGAGAAAATTTTAGTAACAAACTTGTGAAAAATAAGTGTTTTTGATTTTATGGAGATTGCAAAGTTGTAATTAAATTGTATAGTTGCAGACTTCTAGATTATAATGGAATCAAGAGTCAAAAAATTGTTTAATTAAACACTGATAAATCCGAGATTAAACTCACACATATTCAATTAAAAACTGATTTCTTAAACCAATGATTACATTTTTAAAAGCAAATCCCTATAAGTTTGTGATTGCGTTTACCAGTTAACCAGTTTATGCAAAAATCCTACTTCTGAAATTTGTGCCACAATATTTCAAAAAACAACAATATCCTAGAGAGCAACAATTTCTTTACTTGGTTTACCATTGGTTTTACCCCAACTGAGAGTTTGATTATTTTAATTACAAAATTTTGCTTTCACGATTAATTTCATAAGAAATCCAGATTTCACTTAAATGGGTTGCTATGCCATTTAGAAAATGATCAGAGTTCAATACATTTTATTGGTAATGTGAAAGAGAATATTCATACACCTTCAATAATATCAGTTAAAAAGTGTTAGTAGTAAAATTAAAATTGTTTGGGAACACTTCAACTTTCCCAGCATTATTATTTTCCTTACATAAATGTTCTTGTCTGTCTGAAGAGAAAAATTTGTTCTCTTTTATGAGCATCCAAAAAGAAAGTAATATTAATTTTTAAAATGACATTTAATGTATTATATATCATTTGGATTGTATAATTGTAAAGAACCTGTAACAAGTATTGTACTTCAGCTTCTAGGTCAATGACCCTCATCCCGATCAGGTTTTCGTTCCAGTTTCCCTGATCCTTGAGCAAATGCTGGGACTACCCCTTGTTTTGCTTCTGGACATAAATGTAACTTCAAATTAACTTCTCCCCACAGCACGTCATACACAGTTTTTAACTGTTTTTGACATAAATTAAATTAAACTACCGTCTTTGAAAATAAGACAAATGAAAATATGTCAAATTGAAGAAACAGGTTATTAATACATTTCAGGAAAGATATTTCAAAGCAGGATTAGTCATTTTAATAACAGTGATTAAAAAAATATATTTTCTGATACCCAAATTATTGTACGAACGAGCATGAAGTACATAAAGAATTTCATGTTAAGCAGATTTTGTATATTGGAAAAGGTAGTTAAGAAGAAAGTGTGATAGCCTAAGACACTGTTCAAAATATTGAAGTTTTTCAATTACTGATTTCATAGATTTTGTATATTTCTCAGTAACTCTTGATTACTGAAAATAACTACTGAAGCAATCAATTAATATCTTTAGTGTGCTTCATCATTCTGGAACTGGCAGCTTTTGAAACTATAGAGTGAAAATCAAATATTTCATGCGATATAATTAGTCACAGCTACTTACCACAAATAAGAGTAGCATTCAGCAAGACACTAACAGCACAGCATTACTAGGAATATCATATACCACACACTAATACAAATATTTTTATTCACATCCCTGGAACGCAAAGTACAAATACTGAAATAGTCGTTTGTGCTCCCTCTGGAATAGTTAAAGCGTTTCACGAATTTTCTATTCCTTCCCGACCAAAGGCCTCCTTTTACTGTAGAAATGAAATTTGAACTTCAAAAATCCTCACGTTTTTAATTAGCATTCGAAATAAAGAAAATTCAAACGTTTTCCGGTGAAATGACAAAACATATGTGAAAAAAAAGTTAACCACACAGTTGCACTAAAAACATTCTACACTCATAACTCATACTCTTTGCTCATAACTCGAGTAAGAGTGACAATAGAAGGAAAAATCGATTCGCAAGAGAAAGCACAATTAAACTACCGCCTTTGGGTCACCTTTACTCTTTGCTTTACATTTCATACCGACATTTTGATACAAGTTCTGAATCCAAGATTTTTGGAATTAATAAATGAACGTCCTTAAGATCAAGAGAAATTTAAAACGTTCATAAAACACTGAATAATTCTTAAGAAAAGACATCAATGAGCTTCGAAGTAATAGAAAATTACAAAAATGTTAATTCGTATTTATTTAAATGTTAATTTGTATTATAATTAAATTTGGCTCCTCTCCTAAATCTCCTCGTTTACATCTTAAGAAAAATATATTGTATTTCTTGAATTTAAATAAAATAACAGCGGTTTTCTCAACGAGAATCCTTTAATTCCTGATTTAATATGAGTAGCGGTGAGAAGTACCTCTAACCTCTTTCTGAACGGTGCCCTGGTAGACGCTTGGAAGTAGTTCCGGAAATTCCTTCGCTTGAAAATTACGTAATGATGTTTGCTTCTTTATTGTAGGTAACTACGATGTATGAAAATAGTATAACGTGGTTTTTTGCGTATGTAATACAAAAATAGTTTGTATAATCTCGTGCGAATGTATTTCATCTAAAGTGATATAGTGCGCAGTAATACATAAGTATTCAGTGCCACTTTCATTGGTTTGTTCGGTAGTGCATTGTCGATTGATGATTGGGATTCCAAGGGGTGATAAACAAAGAATTACTGTTAAAATACGCAACATGAAGAGGAGTTCGGACCGCGATACACCGCCGAGGAGCAAGAGATCACGATCCAGCATTGGGAGGTACGACGACAGCTCCGACGAGCGAATCACCCCGGAAAGGATACGTCGTCGAAGCCGAGGCCGTTCGCCAAGCCCAAGGGGTCGATACCCCTCCGAAAGTTCTCATAGGGATGACTATGGACGGTCAAGGGAAGTGTCTGAAAGATCATATCCTACATACAAGGTTTTGTGTGTTAGTGCTCTTCATCCTAAAGCCAGTGATGAGGTTATAAAGGATACACTTTACAGAGAATACAAAAAGTTCGGTGATCTCAGTGTGAGAATATCTCATGATCTTGATGAGCGAGTTGCATACGTTTGTTTTAGAAATGCTGAAGATGCTCGTGATGCAAAACATGCAAAACCAAGAATTATTTTATTTGATAAGGTAGCTTTAGTTGAAGCAGTTTATGAAAGTAGCAGGAGTAGTAGTGATCTGTACCGTAGGGGACCTAGTAGGCCTAGAAGTATCAGCCCTGATTATGATAGGTACTATCATCAACGATCCCGGTCTCCTGGCCCTGAACGTCACAGACCGAGTGAGAGTAGATATGAAAGGTCTTATGGCCCACCTCCAGGCCTTCCTCATCGCGAGTTTAGAAGAGAAGGCCCACCACCACCCCATCATGAGTTCATGCGAGCTCCTGTCCATCATGGACCACCACACATACCACCTGGTCCTCCCCATCATTATGGACCACCACGGCACATGGTACCAGGAGGCTTTAAGCCTCATCCACATTTTGAAAAATTTGACAATAAGAAAGATAAATTTCCAAATTATCTTCATCATGTTCCTCCTGAAGATGATCCATTGGCTACAAGAACATTGTTTGCAGGTAATTTAGAAATAAATATTTCAGAGGAGGAGCTGCGTAGAATTTTTGGCCGCTATGGTGTTGTTGAGGATATCGATATTAAAAGACCTCCCCCTGGAACAGGAAATGCATATGCATTTGTTAGATTCCAAAATTTGGATATGGCCCACAGATCAAAAGTTGAGCTCTCTGGACAATATATTGGCAAATTTCAATGTAAAATTGGTTATGGAAAGGCAACTCCTACCACTAGGATATGGATTGGTGGTTTGGGTCCTTGGACATCAATTTCACAATTGGAAAGGGAATTTGACAGATTTGGTGCAATAAAAAAAATAGATTATGTTAAAGGTGATACTAATGCCTATATTCTCTACGATTCAATTGATGCTGCTACTGCAGCTGTTAAAGAAATGCGTGGTTTTCCTCTTGGTGGCCCAGAACATCGACTTCGTGCTGATTTTGCGGATGTTGTTCCTGCTCCATCTTCATCCTCATCATCCGCTTATGGGTTTAAACCTAGGCAATTTCCAGAAGACATGGCAGCTGGTGGTGATTTTCGTGCCAGAGTTCCTGGGCGTGAGGAGTTTGCCTATGAACCTGGGTATGAACCATGGCCAGAGGGTGAATTCTCTTATGGACCGCCACCTCGGGGTGGGTTCAGAGGTCGTGGTTTGCCATGGCACGATCGCCGTGGTGGTGGAAGAGGAGGCTACCGTGGAGGAGGTTATCCAGGAGAAGCTTACATGCGAGGTGAAGAGCCTGATTGGGTTGGACGAAGACCAATTCCTGAAATAGAATATGAAATGCCCCGACCTCCAAGACGGTCTGGTTCAGCTGAACCAGGTGTTGATAGGTCAAGGTCTCATTCACCACGTCGGCACTCTGTTGAAAGTGATTCTGGCTCAGATGGCCGTCGAAATGGAATGCTTGGATCTGCTCGCACACTTCCAGAGCTTGCTCGGAAATGTGTGGCAGTATGGCAAGGAGCTTTGATCCTGAAGAATTCTCTGTTTCCTGCCAAGTTTCATCTAACTGATGGTGATACTGATATTGTAGAAAGTTTAATGAAAGATGATGAGGGAAAGCATCATTTACGAATTACACAGAGGTTAAGACTTGATCAACCTAAACTTGAAGATGTATCAAAACGCATTGCTTCTTCCAGTTCCCATGCTATATTTTTGGGCCTTTCAGGTTCAACAGCTTCTGTTTCAAACGAGGATACTTCTGTGCAAACACGTCCCCTTAGGAATCTGGTATCGTACCTAAAGCAAAAAGAGGCAGCTGGTGTTATTTCCCTACTAAATAAGGATACAGAAGCTACTGGTGTTTTGTATGCTTTTCCCCCATGTGCATTCTCCACAGAGCTTTTGAAGAGAACAGCCCCCAATCTCTCGGAGGAAGGCCTGAAAGAGGATCATCTAGTTATTGTTGTAGTAAGAGGAGGAAGTGCTTAAATTGTCTTTAGGGCATTTCTGAGTCTAGCTGCTGTAAGTTGCATAATCTTTACAAATTAGGTGAAATTAAACTTATAGCTTGAGACTAATTATGGCAGTATGTGTATTAAGATTGGCAGTTGCCTTTCTTCATAGTACCTCATTTATCCACTGTTTTGTATATACTACATTTTTTAATCTGAAAGTTCAATATTATGACAAGTGTCATATTTTTAATTATAATACTATCTGAAAACAAGTAAGTGTACATTTTGAACTGAATGTTTAGTAGTGATCTATTGAAAATGTTAGTAATAACAGTTATACTCTTCATTACTTGTGTATTATGCCAGTTGGTCTCAGAGGGTGCTTCAATATGTTTTTTCACAATTTGTATTTTCTTTTATATTTGATTCTGTTTTGGAGTTGGTATTTGATAACTTTTTCAGTAAGTTAGCAGAAATAATTAGCACTAACGGGCTGATGCAAGATAATTGCTTCTATTTCCAATTTTATAAGTTGCAGTTCTTTCACATGGTATATTAATTGCCTTTGTAAGATCAAAAATATTTTTTTAAGACTTTGATGATTCATTGATTTCCTTGGTAGATAATATAATACAATGTGAAAGGGCTGTATCAATGTCATTGTCTTCACTGCACATACGGCTCAAGAGAATAATAATACTTGGATTTTCACTTGTGTACATTTAAAGTGTTACTATTACATTAAACGTGACTAATGTAAATCAGATGATTTGATCAATGTGACGTGTGTTCAATGTTAGCAGTAGCGAGTGGTATGTATGTGTAGTGGATGTGATTATAGGGACTTAAAGCAGAACTGTGAATCAGTGATCCAGTGAAGTGAGCCTTAGTGCTGTTGGAACTCTAAAGGACAAGTTAGCTGTGTTTTGTGTTAGTGGACCATTAAGTGAGTTTTGTAAGTGAAAAAGTGTACTAGTGTTGTGTATGATGCCCATATAGGGTTAAAGATTATACGTAACCGTCACAAGTTATTAAAATGTGTTTACTGTCACATGTAACATTTGGTTGGCAGCATTTTTATTTTCATTTCAAACTTCATTTGCATTCTTTAACCCTGGGCAACAGTGTGAAGTGTGTGGAACCCATCCTTGTGAAAATAGAGAAGTTCTTGCTGACAACTAATGAATTTTATCATTTATCCCAGTGCCTCACTACTCATGCTAAAAGTTGTTGGTGATATCTGAATGGGTGTAAAAGTGAGTGAAGTTCACAAAAAGTGCTCATGCGGTAATGAGAGAATCTGCTCGTTCAAGTGCTAGTGAACCAACATTTTGGGAAGTAATTGTTCATTCCTATCATGTGTTTTGAGGGGAAAATTTGCCAAACTTGGAACATAAGTTTCTACCGTGTTCATTGATTGTGCAGTTCTGATTATTGGAAAACTTAAAAGTAAGAAAAGTGATAACTTGCCTTGCCTTTCTTTATTACATTAATACAATTTGCAAGTGTGGCCAAAAGTGATCAGACTTAAAATAGTTAAGTCATAAATTCAGTAACAAGGCTCTTGCTGTTTTGGTTCATTTATGCAGGAGCCTGAAGTAGTGGAGGATTGTTAACTGTAAAATACCATAAAACTATTCTCCATTCCAAGTTTTAAACATAAGTAGTGGTCAAGATGAATTGTGTTTGCAAGTGTTAGCTTCATAAAATCAGAATTTTTGAGAACAGCATTGCTCATCAAGTTCCGTTTTTCTGTGAAGTTAAGAAGTGATCCTTATTCTGAAATAAGCTCTACATGTTAACTAAAGATATATCTAACCAGAAAACTAGCCTGACGAGCATGTTGAATATAGTACACACATTGATTTTGTTTGCTTGAAAGTAAGTATGGAAAATGCTGTTAAAGGTAAGATAATTTATTACAGAGGGGTGAAGTCTGTTACTTGGGATAGAAGTTCTTCAGGGAATGGACATGCTCTATGTAAGTATGGTATTCATGTAATTTTTTTTTTTTTAATTTACAGGAAACTTTCTTCAATATTGAGAAGGAATTATTTTATTCAGCAATTCTTTTCAGTAACATTTTTTTTTCCATTTTCTAGCATGAACAAAATTAATTTTAATATTGTTTGGTAGCATGTGCACTAATCTTTTGTTTCAAACTGTAGGGTCTACTGGGAGGGCTATTGTGTGACAGAGTAGTTTTGATAAAGTTGAAAAATCTTTCAGTTAATTTGTAATCAAGAAATTAAATTTAGTTAGATGAAAGTTCCAAACTCCTCTTCCAAAATTTGTGTACCATGCATTGGGCTCACTAAATAAAATGAGTTTTCTTGGGTGTTCCGTTTAATTTTTTAACATACGTTTCTAACATTCGTGGATTGCAATGTTTGTTCCAGTAATACTCTTGAAGCAAGGAAATTTGAAGGTTTTATTTTAATTTTTTGAAGGGTGAAAATTACATTTTCCTTCTTGAAGTCTACTGCTACTTGGTGGCACAAGACTATTTAAACAATGTCTTATTATGTAATCCAACAAGATTCCTTTGAATCTCTAATAAAGTTACTTCAAATTCAAAGTTGTTAATATTTCATGTTTACCTTTGCCAATCTGAACTACATATACTCATGCTAGAAAATTATTATTTAATGCTGATAACCTAAAATGCAGGGGGAAAAAACATAGGAAGAATGAAGAATGGATAAAATATTATTATACGGTAAGTTACCCTCTAATTACTTAAATGGAAATTATTTTAAGTATAAGCTAGAGACCAAATATTGGCCTGTCCAGAAGATTTTCTAGAAATGCATTATGTAAGTTAGCAGAAAGCATGGGCTGACTTAATTTTAGGATTTTAGTTAACATTTCTCTATACTGATGTTGAATAGCTCACCATGTGAGTTTTACTACGCATGGCAGGACAATTTATTTGCTGTTTGAATATTACTATTCACTGCATACTTTTGCAGAAGAATTGTATATGTTCAAGCTTCAGATGTCCACATTAATTTTAGGAGGTGGGAATCCAATTTTTCCATAATTTGTAAAACAAAACAAAAAGAAACACACAACTGTTTCACTTCCTTCAATAAATATTGATAATTGCCTATAACTTTCAAAATTATCCTGAAATAAACTCATGAAATTTTTTGAAAAAATCTGAAATTTTATCAGATCTTGCCCAACTAACCAAGTCTGATTAATTTTTCATTCACCCTTTTTTTAATACTTTAGTTTTGTTCCTTTCTTTGTTTATCATAATGCTTGTTTTCATTAATCAAATTAAGAAAGAAGAAACTGAAAATAGGAAACAGTGATTTGGAGTTTCAAACTACTACTTAGTGTACAAAACAGTAACAGTAAACATAATGGTGTTAGCCAATATGTAGTTGGCCAAAGAAACATTTCGAACATATTGGTTTTAATTTCAAAAATGAAGGTTTACAGTAGGGATTTCTAATGGTTTTTCTATAATTGGCCTCTTTTAAAAGTCTGGTTTGTTTGCTCCCTCTCCCCCCCTGCTTTTCTCCTATAATATGCAGCACCCTACTTAATCATAATACATAATGACTTGTCAAAAATTAATCTTTCATAATTTTGATAGTACTATTATAGATTTTAATTTTACAAATATATCAGAAGCAAAATCAGTTTAATTATCCTTCAAATGTATGGAGCTCTATTCCACAAGGGGGGGGGGGGGGGGGGGGGGGGGGGGGGGGGAAGAAAAAAAAAAGCCAGGAACATGGCAGAGTTTTAGTTCCTTGTTCTAGAATTCCTTTTTTATTGAACTTATTAAAACTGGGGAACTCAATTATTTAAGATTTATTTACTCTAATATTCTTCTTTCATATTATTTTATCATGATGAAATTTGTAATTTATTATTAGATGAAAATATATATTGGTCGTATTAATATATTATTATATATTATCATTAATAGTTTTTGCAAATAATGGAATCTTAATGTTGATGTATACCAATCAACCCTGTTGAGAACCCCCTTGCGTGCCTGAATTCAATTTTAGTGTTTGGTTTAATGGAAAACATTTCCAAAACTTAATTTGAACTTATTAACTTAGCAAAAATTTTAATCTGGTAATGTATAAAGAATTCTTAAATGACACATTTAAGATGCAATATAGTGTCCATAGATATTTTATTTTTTAGAGAAAAGCATGCTTATCTAATTTGCCAAGGAAACTTCCTTGTTTCTTTAGGGTGGGTGTGTTTTTTGAAATTTAATTAGCAATAAATTGTAACTGAACTTTTCCCAAATTGGAAATGTAAACTAATAGTTTATTTTTTCATTACCTGGACCTTTGATATTTATTTAAAGATTAACATTTGTAACTAAATGTTTATTATAAATTTAAGGTGTAACAGTGTATTATGCAACTAGTTTATTTTATATGATTTATTGCATTATTACATATGCAATTGTTTTAAATACACACACACACACACGTGTTCAAATTTGTACAACTACGAAAAATATAAATGAGTTGCATATGCAATTTTTTTTGTTGGTATATCAGCATTATAATTTATAAGAGAATCAAAATTAGTTTTGGAAAAAAAAAAAATAATCAAAAATCAAAAGTAGTCTTGCAGTTGGCAACATACTTCGTACTAAGAAATCATACAGGGAGGAGAAGCAATGAGGACCAATGGGGAGGCATGAGCTGTGATGCCAATTTATGAACATTTCTTGCATCTGAAAAGGTCGAATATAATGTTAATTAATAAAGAGAAAAATAATGCCTACTTTGAAATTTTTATTATTATTTAATGTATTTTAGTTTTGTCAAAGCCCTTGTCTTAAATTAAGTTAGCACATTATTATTTTAACTTTTTTTTTATATGAGCATTTGTTTCTATAAAGATATCTAATAATTATTAAATTTTTTCAATATATTGAGTGTTAATTAAGAGCTGAATTTGTTATTTTATGATTTCCTGTATTTAGTTGTTTTTTTTTCTTCTTCGTGGGAGCCACAAGGTTTTTTAAGTGTTTACTGACTTTTCCCCCTTTGTTTTGTTCCTTAGTTTTAAAACACTTTGAAGAAATGAGAAAATCATCTAGGAAGGAAGATGGTTGTTAATTTCATGGATGTAAATAGTATTTCCTATAGTGTCATACATAAAAATTGAATCATCCGTAGTGGCCTTTTCCTAACAAATTCAATAAATTGTTCTTCCAAAACTTACAATTTTCTGTAGCAGAGTAGCAATACTTTTGGAATCCCAGAAATCCTTATTCAATATTCTTTGTTTTTAAGTAATTACATACCTTATTACCTTAAAATGAATAAAAGAAATTACAAAAGAACATAGTGTTTTATTGGAACAAATTTGCCAACAGTTTTTGTAAACTAGTGGATCATTAAGTGGTCACTTATCACAAAACTAATAAAATAATTTCTCTAGAGCAATAAATCATAGATATTGAAATGTTTTTTGTCTGTGGAAATGTATAAAAATATATTGAAACATATCTGAATTGTTCACACCCCAGCACAAATTCGCTAAGTTTCTCACAAAACTTAAACAAACCAGTTTGGAGTTAAGATATATCAAATTAAATTTGCACTTAACACCATATTAAAGCATAATGGTGAAATTGAATGTTTCATATTACGTTTTTTGGAATATTTTATATTAAAATATTTTTTATTGCTACCGAGAAATAAACTGAAATAATCACAATACTACTATGTAAATGTAACTTTTGTATGATGTGGCAAAATATAAACTGAATTATTCAATTTGAAGCTGAATAATTCAAACAAAACAACAAATTCATTAATATTAGAGATAAAGTTGCTAATGAAAAACATGTACTAAATTAAACTGAACAAATTTTTGACATAATAATTTTATAGTACCTTTAATTACAAAATATAACAAAACAACTAATAAATTAAAGTACACAATTACCCATCTGTATGAATAAAAATGTCACTCTGAATTCATTCACACACGTCCACACATTTACTTAATGTACCTGATATAAATATTGACTTTGAAAAGTGATGACCAGAATTCAAACAATTGAGTACCAAAATTTGTTGGTACCTTTCTTATTGATGAGAGTATTGTACTACCTACAAAAGGTACTGGGCACAAGGTACATTGTATATTCTCATTTTCATATTTAATAACTTCTGTGTTCACATCCATGCGCTTGGCCTACGTCGAGCTACACTAGTTCGAGGCGCTGCAAAGCTCTGACGGAGCGCTTCTGGGCCAAGGCTTTGTCTGTTCATTATTTCTTGCGCTGCAAGGTTATAGTGACGTCCATCTCCATACATGTCTGGATCAGCAAACGATCTTCCGTATCCATAACTGGGAGTCATGAACATTGACTGCCTCCTATTAGCATAGGCAGCTGAAATAAAATGAGAAGTGTACAACTTAATTTTTGAAAGCATTTTGCATTCTCAAATACTTTGATTGGGGGCACAAAACGTCATTTCTTGTGTATATAACCCTTGAGTCATACAATGCCAATAAGAATTTATAATTAACTTTAAAAAAAGTTTCTACTGGGTGAAACTAAAAGTTATTTTCCAAGTTTGTCTTTTACTCAAATTCTCTAACTTAGGCAGTTTCAAGGACAAAATTACTCAAATATGCCTTATTTTCCACCAACATTATGCAGCATGCCAATAGAAACAAAACACTTTTTTTCACAAATTCATTAAAAAAAATCAATGATTTGGATTCAGAGAATCTGTACATATTGAAATTACACTTCATTGTTGCTATTCTCAAGAGCACTGCAATTTGGAATAATCGGGAAGGATTTAATATGTGAAAGAGAAAAACAAATGGAATTAAGTTTTATTAATTTTTAAAAAACAAAAGCAATTCAGATTAAATAACCCACTTTAAAGAAAAATAAAAATTTATTAAATTCCATTTTATTTGTATTTCTATAGAATATAAAGGATATATTATTGAGTAATACTTTCCTTTTCTATTGGTAAATAAGCAGTGAAAGGAAATCATTTTAATGAGAATAAAAGTGAATTGGTAATTCATTCATCAATTTCATTTTTTTAAAAATGTAGATTTAGAACTTTTACACTGTTTGATATGCAGACAGGATTTTTAGACAAATGTTTACTGTTTTGGACATTGATACTCAAAATTAATTACAAACATATATTGTAACTAATACTATGGAACAGACCACTGTCGCTAACCGAATTTCTTAACTTCGCAACTCAAGACATCGGATTCCAGGAGGGATTACAGTCTAACTCCAGGGATCTAACAGCACTGTGCATTTATGAGAAAAAGCAATTTTCATGACAAGTTGTACTGCCAAATCAGACAAGAAATTCGCCCTTTAAAGATCCTACATATATAATGTCTATTCATGATTTGTAAATCAAATGCTGGAATAAACGAGATCACAACGTCTGAAAACCAATTTGAAATTAAAATGGATATTCTTAAAAATAGTGAAATGAGATGCTTACAAGACTAATCGTTGTGAAGTGGGAGGAGCAGCTGTTGACAACAAATGCCATGCATTGTTGGGACTGATTGAGAAAGAAGAACTGAGTGAAAGAGCATGATATAAAATGGAGACAATGACCTGAAGTAAAGTGGAACAAGTTGGAAAGGAATAAGCTGTAGACTTATTTTTATGATATTAGAGATTGCGAACACTTTTAACACTGAAGTGATGGATTTAAATTATGAATTTAAAGCAGGTAGGAAGACAATGCTATACAAATAAAAATTTCTAAAACCATATTTGACTGAAGATACAATATTACAGGAATTAATACTTAAGCTGCTTAATGAATTAATCTATTTCACAGTAGAAACAATAAAATATTTAGCATGGAAGTAGTATCTACACAGTTAATGCTAAAAAAAATTAAATTATAAGTAATTGCTGTCAATTTTGTACAACTGATTGTAAGGTTGACATGAATTATTACTCAAAAAGGAGAAGAAGTAAGTTGCTCAAAATATTTGGACTATACTGCGTCATATCACAAAGTGGTGCTACCCATTCCAGATCCAGTAAATTTCTGAATGTCATTTGACAAGTTTTTTTCATGCATCACGTCTCAGCTGATTATTTTATGCGATTCACCACACTTGCCACAAGGTAGGATATACTAATGGAATAAATTACTAAACTACAAAAGCAAGTTTGAACAGGTGCAAGAAAAAGACAGACTAACCAATACCAAGGCAGACACAACAGATATTGTTCCACAGATGACACTCTGATGAATAAAGAAACAAATAATAATTTGTCATTAGAAAGGCATCACTTGCATTAGTTCACAAAATACAAACTTCTATAATTTGATATAGAGTCTAATGGATGTGTTTCTGAAGTAGTAAAGTATGTTGTAACATGCTGTACATGCATCCTTTGCATTCCCAAAGTAGAAAATACAGCTTCTGACCACATCAAATAATATTTGATATAATCACTTGTGAAGTAAATTTATATTAACTAAGAGTTGCTAACTGTACATAACTCTGGGTAGCTTTGAGATGCATTGATGACACTCAACAGCATTTCTTGCCCAGCCTTAGAAAAAATATTTGGAATTTTATTTTCTTCAAAAACTTTCATTCTAGCTGTCCAATGAATGCATTTCTCCAAGTTAACTAACTTTACAGAAAATTTAGAATATCATATTTATACTCTCAATTAGAACAACAGTTTAGTTTACTTTCTTGCAATGCATACAATTATCTTGGCTTCACACCTGTTGCAAGTTCTTTCACATTGAAATTTGTTATTTGTGTTAAGAAAGTTACTAATGAAAAGAAATTTTAAACAATACAATTGCCTAACTCATCTGTACTAGGGAACTAAAGATACAAGAAAAAGTATCAATAATTTTTTAAATTGGTATGTTAATTACATAATTAGGTTTAATTATTGTCTTTTATGAATTATCTAGTGTAAGTTGATCAATTATTTGCGTAAAAGAAGGAAGAAATGACCGTGGATCATGTCTAAAACACTCGGCATGTATTGATAGTCATATAATTTTCTTTCTGTCATTTCATTAAACTAAAATCTCTTCACAGAATGAGTAAACAAAAATGAGATTTCTTAAATTGTATGTACAGAAAATGTGTAATTACAAACAATATGGTATGGTAAACATGTTTCTATTTATTTGTAATTACATAGTTATTTGCTGTTTACACAATTATATAATATTTTTATGTTCATATTCAGTGTGAATAGGTCAAACTTTAGTTGGAGTGATTGAGTAGTGATTCCCAGCGCATCAGCTGCTAAGGTCATTAGTCTCGTAAGCGTAGTGCATGTTTTCGTCGCGGAAGTGGTGGTAATCTTCCCTAGCTAGATGGCTAGGTCCACGCAGACAACGTCGATTTGCGGGGACTTTCCCCAATCAGGTATCTGCCACCAGTAGGGGTCCGCCCCAGCCGGAACCAGCTCGCCACAAGTGTGCAGGTGCAAGCTGCATATACGTGTAAGGGATGAAGAAAGGACGGGGAAGGAGTGATCGCGCGGGGTCCGTTCGTTAGGGAATTGCTCCGGCATTCGCCTGGTATTGATCGAAGACCACATGGAAAATACCGATTAGAGCAGCCGGCCGGCTAGAATTCTCCAAATAGCGGCTGAATTTGACCTAGCTGTAGCTAGTGTCAAAAGTCCTGCCACAGTCGGGCCTCAAACCCTAGGACCCGTCAGAGACATCAGTTGATGTCCACAGCCACCTTTGCCGGTTTTGGTAGCAATGAAAATGAAATCTCTTATCAGTTCATGAGTGCTTTAGACTAAATCCACTGGTTCTTTCTTCCCTAATTTACCTCTCCGAATTCACGTTATGCCAGAAAATAAGTACAGTAATTCACAATTTAAAAAGTAGGTGCCTTGCACCTCAGCCCCCCCCCCCCCACACCGAAAGGATTATTTTCTAGGATTCTTCCAGAATATTCTGGAAAGATGCTATAAGATCGTGTCCTTAGACTCGTCTCTCATGAGCATTTGATCACCGTAGGTGTCTTAAATCAGAAAACATATTCGATAATTCTCGGAAGGGTGCGGGGAAAATTGTCAGATTTCCCACCAGTAGACTGAGACGCGTTGAGTGACACTTTTGCTCCTCAAACTGTGGATGAGAAGTGCCGAACGAATACACGCGGTTACCCTCTTACTATTCATTAGTACGAATATTTTGAGTTACATAAAATAAAACACATTTTTTTAACGTTTCCTAAATTTTCAGGTCCCTTAATAGTTTACTTGATACGAATCTTTCTAATTATCATAAAGGAAAACTTTTCAAAGATATGAATTCTTTGGAAAAGAGGGACATTTTTAGCAGTTTCTCAGAAAATTTCGTAGGCACATTTCTGAAAATAGCTCACTGTGAATTCACATACACATTGAAATTTTTTTGATATTTTAAGAAACTTTTAGAAATCTGAAGTAATTGGATATACAAAAGTCTTAGATTATGAAATGTACCCGTATTACAAATAGGTTGCCTGCCTAGGGTAAAAAAGGCCTGCGAAATATTGTAAAACTTAAATGGTACTACAACCGCTCGTACTTCTCCCCATACGTCACATACAGTTTACACTTCTTTTTTTGTCGAAATAAATCTAAATTAGTTTCTAGGATTATTAGTAATAGTTGCGTAGTATTATATTATTGAAATTTCAGCTATTACTTAAAAAAACTAACTGAAAGAAGATGACTGGTTTCCACCTGTATGCTAATTACTTAAACAGACAGGAGAGACTACAGCGAAGATAGCTCCCAACTTATGATTATGCCACAATTAACTATCAAACCTTTTTGAAAAAGTAATCGTATTCATCAGAAAAATTGGACTGCATAATTCTAAAACACTAAATATGCTGGTAACAAGTATTGTGCCTCAGTTTATGGGTCAATGACCCCATTTCGATCAAGGATTTCGACGCTTCCCTTCCTTTGAGGAAATGACTTGGTCCTTTATTTTGCTTTTTTATTTTACGCCAAAAACGACAACAGAATGGTGCAAGCATTCTAGCACTGCTTTTTTAATGACTTCAGGATAGCTTTCAAGTCTTGCCCCCAAGTATTGTCGCTATCGGCGTCAAAACATTTTTTTACGATATCTGAATTATTCCAGCCCCTAATAGTAGAATCGAAATATGTTTTTAAGAATATTACAGAAAAGGAAAACGTAATCTTAAGTGCATATTTTCAATGATTAATATGAAGCTTGAGAAAATGTTAGAGATATTCTGAAAATGCGCAATTTTGAGCTCATTTTCACAGAAAAGTTTTCCGCTTTCCATGAACTTCATTACAAGTAATTTCAAGAATTTGTATTCAAAATTGCAATATTAGATAGAAAATGCCCGGAAAGTAAATATTAACGACGTGAGACATTAAAATAAAAAAAATAAAAATAAAAAAAACGTAATTTTAAAAAGTTCAAAAGAATACTTAAAAATGGCGTAAATGTAGTGTACTTAACACTATTCGTACAAAAAGTTTGAAGGAATAATTTTAGCTGTTTCTGAGGATATTTTTTAATATAAATACATTCAAGCACAAATTAAGCGAAAGCAACTCTTCAATTTTTTTTTAATGTACATGACCCTTTTATAAGAGCTGATTTTTTAGAACATTTTAAGTCAAAAACTTCTATCTTAAACTTCGTAATTTTGAACGGTTAACTATTTGCAATTTTCGAAAATACAGAGTTCGTCGAATAGAGACTAGCTCCATCTTTTCATTGTGGTTTTATACATAGGAAGAAAAATATATATAAAGGTAAACCTTCTCCATTCTCTTAAACATTTTTTTACGCTATTCAAGCTCAAAGTTTAATAAAATTATTTGGAGGCTTTCTTTTTTTTATTTTGAAAATGTTGAGGCTTTATACGATACGACCCCCCCCCCCCCACACACACGCAAATCAAAATATCCTCTTCAAAATCAAGGGGCTTGGAGTTCATTTAAATCGATAAGGGAATATAAATTTTGAAGAAAATCGGTTGAACGGTTTAGACGCTAGTGATGACTACAAGCGGACTAAAAGACGTTTTGTCGTCATCGATTTTTCTGTATCAAGGACCCACTAAACGGATTTTGACTACACAAATTATTAAGAGACAGTAATATACTATACACATGAACAAGATATATCCATTTTTTTTCGTTACCAGAATCCAACAATAAAGAGTTTTTCAGTTGATAAGTCGCCGTTTTCCGACTCGCGATTAAAATACATTATCTTCCTACGTACTTAAAAGCGAGAAAGTAAAAATAAATCAAAAAATTATTGGTTTCTCGCTGTAATTGAAATTTATTCATAGTCTCCAATTCACTTTCCTCAGTTCCTTCACTTCTCATTCAAGAACTTTGCGCCCCCCTCTCAAAATTGTTGTTTTGTATAACACTATTTCAACTATAGCAGGCATCTTATCTGTTTTATTGAGGTTATTGTGGTGAAACCTTAATTTTTTTTTCAACTCACTGTAAGATTGTTGACAGCTGACTTAAATGCCTGCAATGGTGAGAATCTTACACCCATGGGAAGCTCTTAAATTCTTCTTACAAGAAAAGTCACCCAAGATCCCGACAGCAATTTTCTCTAAACCTCTATTTAAAGATTTTTTTCTTTGTCAGTTGAGTTTTATTTGGACATAAATAAAAAAATTGACAGCAGTACATCTGTGATTGGAGAAAATTTTATAATTGAAAATACATTACACTTGTTGCAAATGAAAAGAAAACTGTTGCTGTAGGGGTACAAACCTGAAGTAGTTTTAAAAAATGCAGTAGATAATTGCATTAAAATAGGGATTGAAAAATTCACAATTAAGTTAGTATTTTGTGGAGGCTAAAACATGTTTTTCAAAAGTGTCTCTGTGAAAATCAGAATTGGAATTTTTTGAGCGATTGTCTTTGATCAAAATACCGGGATGCAAAGACTTAGAATGTACATTGTATTACAACAATACTTTAGTAGACTTTTGTGGAGTCAGTATTGTTTGATCATTAAGTAGACATGAAAATTTATTTTCTTCAAAATGTTCAGAGGAAAATTGGAAATGAGAATTAACAGTACCAGAGAAATGGATGGATTTTTTTAGAAAAATGGAATACACAATTCAGAAGTTAGAATTACTGATGAAGGTGTGCCAATATTAAAATGTTACATTCATCTTATGTATTACAAAAACTGAGAAAAATAAAGAGATATCAATGTTTCTGGCATTTAGTATTCGACAATGGCCAAAAACGAATGGATCGAAATATTTTCCAACCCATACACGACTACTTGGGGAAGGTCGGACGTTGATTTACTTTGTCAATGAAACAGTAAACTGTATGGTTCGTATGGAGAAGTACAAATCTAGGCGAGATTTTCTTGAGCTCTGGAAAATGTTCATCACCATTCATAAATAGTGAAATGATAAATAAAAATACCAACAAAGCGAGGGTAACAAAATAATCGACATTTTTGCTCCAGAGTAATAGAAAACTTATTTCCTCGCAGCGAACTACAAATTTGAGTTTTTAGTATTTCTATCAAAAGGTACCCCTAACCCCGGCTCATGTACAATGCCTGTCGTAGGTGCGCATGAACTACATAAAGTAAGCCATAAATCTATGGTGCAGTGTGAAACAATTATGCGTACGAGCAGGTTCGGAGGCATTATTGCTTAATTGGAGTCATCTGGGCGGGCAGAATACTCGCGAGTGAAAAATGGGCAATGAAGATCGAGACCAAACGCGGCGCGGTACGCGCGATTGGGAACCAGCTGAAGCAACGTGGGAGATGGACCTGGACGACGACCTCCAGCAGAAGTGCCGGCCCGCAGTAGAGCGGTTGCAAAAGCGGGAAAGAGATTCGCTCCGTTCCCGCTCCCGCCCTCCCCTTTCTCTCTCTTTCTCCCTCCTCTCTATCCGTCTCTCTCCCTCCCCCCTCCATCCCTCTCTCTCCCCTCTCCCTCTCTCTCCAACGGAGGCGACGGCGGAGACGTAAGAAAACCCGGAAAGCGTGAAAGCTGATATGTCCAAAGGTACTAATTGCATTGCAGACTGTAAAAATGGTTAAAAAAACATTCGGTGTTAAAAGAAAATAATTGGAATGTGTGCATTTAAAAACAACCCGGGTTACATGAATATTTTAATAATAGCGCATTGCTACTTTCGACTTTATGTATCATTTTACTTTCTCGCTACTGCTTACGCAGTATAGAGAAAGTAATGTATTGTTGCGGGGGGGGGGGTTACTTTTTGACAAAAAAAACTCTAATTGCCGGACCCTGATAACGAATATTGGATAACCCTTGTCCTTGTTCACAGTAAATTACTTCCACAAATACGTTGTGAAGCCAGAATTCTTGTTTTGTGGGTCCTCGATACTGAAAAATCGATGGACGACAAAACTCGTGTCCGCCTGTCTGTGAACAACGCTAGCGTCTAAAAGGTTACCTGATTTTTTTTAATATTCCCCAATAGATCTGGCTGATGTCACGGCCCCTTCAAATTGGAATCCATATTTTAATTTTGGAGCAAACTTTACACGAGGCCCATGAGATATTTTCAAAACAAACAAAAAAGCCACCATAGTTTTTTTATTACATATTGTTGTTGGATAGCGTAATTGACACTTAAGAGAATGGTATAGATCTGATTTTGGATAAAATTCCTGATTTTTCGAAAATTGCAAAAAATTTCCGGCTTAAGAGATTTTTTCGTTAATAAAATCTGTTCTTTAAAGACAACTTTTGTAATAAGATCATGTACAATATTTCGAAAATTTGAGTAGTTTTCGTGTAATTTTGCGTGAAATATAAACAACTTTTAATATTTTTTTTACAAAAAAGACACCAAATTTGATTAAATTTTGACCTTAGCGTAAAGAATGCTTAAGAAAATTGTACAGGCCTCATATTTTGTTGAAATCCTAAGTTTTCGAAAATTCAAATTTTTTCGGCGTTTTCTACAATCATGAATATAATTTTTTTCTGTGTGAAATGTGCTCATCTTCAATGTTTCAAAAATATGAGTGTTTTTTGCATAATTTTGGTGAAAAGTATGTAATTTTTAAATTTTAAACAATACAGTCGACTCCAGTTATTGTGAACTTCTAGGGACTAACATTTTTGGTTCACTACATCCGAGGATGTCAAAATTAAATAGACTTTCTCCACAATGATTGATTTCATTAATATACGAATACAAACAAAATACATTAACAGCAAACTGAAAATTACAGTATATTTATTTGTACTTCAAAAAAATTAATAATTTTCAATTGCTTGTTTCGTACATTTTTCATTATTAATTTCTCTAGATCTTTCTCTAGAGTTCGTGCTCTCGCCATATTTGATCCTGCATTGTCCACTGTCTCGAAGTATCGTAATACAGTCTTGGCACCCTTCAATGTCTCGTACACTGTTGGAAGCCCCACTCTCCGAAGGCCCCTTTACTCGCCTAATAACATACGAGATAATTTCGGCAGCGGCAAGGCGCAAACGGCTAATGAAACTGATAGCTTTTCAGCGCGGCAGAGCGGAATTCAGGTGGCTGTGGTGGCTGTGGCAACCGCGCGCTTCCTGTCGCCCACGTAGAATAAAACGCGCTTTGACCCGTGGAATAACACGTAGCATCAAGCTTGAAACCGACTGGCATGAGATAATCCGTAAGGTCCCCATTCTGGGTTCGCTACGTTCGCCTCAGGGGAGACTTATTCGATTATGACTTTTGGTCAATATTTTTTTCCAACTGCCTAGGGTTGGTATTTGTGGCACTGAGGTGATCTTCTCTTTTCCAGGAGGGAATTAATTTCCAGGTCGTATTTCCTATAACCGACGTTCGCATGCACTATAACCGAATCTTCTTATATAAGCGTTTCATTTTATTTGTAATGTAAGTGAAACGGGACCAGTGACTTCAGCTCACTATATCCAAGTTCACTACAACAAGAGTTGACTGTACGTCGCAAAGAACGGTAAAAAAAGGTGGTGCTGGATCCATTTTTGGCGCACTGTCAGTATTTTCGAAAAATGGCAAAAAATAGAAATCATAAATTCCAATTTCCCGCACTTAGTTACAGGTGTTGTAACACATTACTCTTTGAGTAGCACGCAGATAAATTTCCCTCATAACTGTTAGTTATATAAAAAAATGAAATGTTAAAAAACTATTATAAGAATCGTAAATCTACTGGATCTCTTAAATAAAATGAGCTCGATCATTAGATGCAAGATATATGATCATAACCAAAAATTATATTTGTCTTGTGATGCTATATATTTATGTGTGTACTATTTGTTTGTTCGCCACAGAGAATGAATCCATGAAGGACTGTGGATGCCCGGTTCCTTTGCATGCCATTGTAAAACTGTCAAAAGATTTGCTTATTGTTCGGATGTAACAGATTACAAATTAATATATACAAAATTTAAAAACAAATATGACAAGAATGATGCTTTATTGATAAGAAAATATGTGCCCATTGTTACCAGTGTTCACTGACTGATATGTGTTGATCTGGACAGAAATTCCAGTATAATAATACGTAACCGTTACTAAGGAAGAAAAAGTATGAGCTGATTTAGCACCACTAGTTTTACATAGTATTAATTCGTGGCAAATTATCACAGGTAATACGAGTGCTTTGAAAATTGTCAATAAATTCCCGACTCGCGAAGCGAAGAGGGGATTTATCTGACAATTTCTAAAGCACGAGTGGAATTTAATAAGACTATTCCACGAATGAAATTACGTCCAACGGAGTTTCAAAATGCTCCAAATGTTGAAAATAACCGAAAGTATTTTAAAATCAAAGAGGTTATGTTATAGTACTTACGCAGTTCATTGCACACCAACACGGTGATCGGTACATACCGCCTAATATAAACGCAGCTTATTATTGGCGAGTAGGGAGGGGCGGTAGAAAAATCGGAAAGGGCGATACTTTTTTTAAATACACGGCCCCTATTGGGGCATTTTATTCGTATAGTTAAACACTATTGGTTTTAATTTCACGAAAGGAAAATATAATTGCTTCTCCTACATTTCCGTTCTCAAACATTACGTTAGGGTGTATGTTCGTTAAGGCAGATAAAAAATCTCCCACCTTCCAAGATCATAATTTTTGTGATAAGGCAGTGTTCGCCGCTGGTGCATAGCCGGTTGCGGCTCATCGGCGGTGGACGTATCAAAATGGCGTCCATTCGCATTTTGGAGCTAAAACAGCACATACTTTCTCGCCCTTTGTGCTTACGTAACTGTAACTTATACGGTAATTTCTCTCCGTATTAACGCATTTCAGTCATTTTTTGTAAAACTCAAATTTTCGAAAAATTGTATATGACCTTATTTCAAAATCTACCTTTAAAGAACAGTTTTCATTATGAGAAAAAAATATCTTCAATATTTTAGCTGTAGAAAGACGCCGACAAAAATTGACATTTTGCAAATTTCGAAAACTCAGGATTTTTAACGGACATGAAACTTGCACCATTCTCTTAAACGTTCTTCACACTATCCAATAACAAAGTTTAATAAAAACGTTGGAGTAATTTTTTTTTTAATGTTCAAGGGGCTTCATAAGAAAATCCCCAAAATTAAAATTTCGGGTTCGAATTGAAGGGGCCGCGACTTCAGCCACATGGACTGGAGAATATTAATTTTGGAGAAAATTGGCTGAAAGGTTTAACTATTAGCGTTGTTTACAAACGGCCAGCCGGCAGGACAGACATTTTGCCGTCAATCAATTTTTCTGTATCAAGGACCCACAAAACATGGATTCTGGCTACACCACGAGTTAAAGGATTCCCCTCCAAAAATTAGCAACTGGGTGTATCTACTTTTTCATTACCAGGACACTGTTAGAAGAGTTTTCTGCCGAAAATTCCCCGTTTTTTCGAGCAGCATTACATTACTTTATGTCTACTGCGTAAGCTGAAGCGAGAAAGTAAAAAATCTTAAGTGTTTTAAAAATAGAGATTTACATCAATAATAAATGAATGATTTCTTACCATAATTGTTCTCCCTTCTAGCCGGCGTAAATGATGAAATACCTACAAAAAAGACATTGCATATAATCAGTAAGAAGAAATATTTTGAACTTTTTCTTTTACTCTCAATAAATTAGAATGATGAATGCATGTATGAGAATCACTAGAAATGGTGCAACGTAACATAAAAATATCAGAATTTCCAAAAATATTTTTGCTACCATAACTCTGTGGGCCGTCTGCTAAAATTTCAGAAGTGCTTCACTTGCATGCAATATGTTAGTACAGGGATCAACCATTTTAATCATGTATTTCACAAATTTTAATGACTACCTTAACAATACTGCAGTATTTCTTCGAATCAAAAGTAGGATAGAGAGGCTAATTAATTCTTAAAAAACCCTTACTATCAATTTTTTATCAAAAATTTTCTATTCATGTCGCTATCATTACATTATGTAATTATTAATATTCGTTTACATTCCCAAATACTACGTTACATTTAGTAGGGATAATTAAATAATGCATGTGTGTGTAGATTGCTTACTAAAGGAAAAGTAAAATAAAATTATTTATGAACTATATGCAGCAATAATCATAGCCGACAGTTTTCAATAGTTAATACAAACGACAAGTGTAATTTATATTTTTCAAAACCTTCATTTCACATTAACACGAAATTTCCTCTGAAAAAAAAATAAAAAATTAACAATTGATTTTAAAAATTACATTTAATTTTCTCAAGCTTAGATAACTCAAGGAATTAGATCATGTAAAATAATGGATTCCTTAACTTCTAAACATCACGTGTCAAGTCTTCTTTTGAAAATCCAAAAGAATTTTAAGGGAAGTCACGGCGATGGCAAAAATAAAGAAGAATGATGAGAATGGCAATGACGGATGCGAAGACGAGATAATATTACTTTCTCATGCCAAGCTTCAAGGAGTGAAGAACACCAGGAATTTACAACATCTTTAACCTCATTTACTTTAAAAGAGGTACTGTTAGAGTAAATGGGGCAGAGTAAGTAGTGTTTCAGAAATGCCTACAAAGCTGATGAGGGGATAGATGGTACGTCTTTAAGCGATTCACATACAACAGATGCAATGAAGTTAATGGATAATACTGACACTTAGGACTACCCCTGAGGAACACTATAAGGGGATGACTGCTGCATACATTGTTGCCGAAGCGTACTTAGATCAATTGGACAAAATGTTTCTGTGGAGCAGGGGTAGCTGCCCCCCTTAAACCCAAAGAGTACAATGTAATCAGAATACAATGTCCCCAGATAGTGCCAAACTTTTTCTATGTCGAAGATAATATCTCCTAAATGTCTCTATGCTAAAGAGGAGATGTTGCTAAGGTGATAAATAAGTTTAGTGTTAGTCGCTGGTTTCTGGATCCCCACTAGATTGAAGTTAACAAGCTCCTCGACTGTAGGGACCAGACGAAATTGTTTATCATACGTTCAAAGTTTTACCGACACGGCTTGTCAAGAAGATTGAGCGGTAATTTGACTGTAGTTATCGGCCCTTCCCTTAGGAATCAGGATGATGGTTGCTTGCCGCCTTATACCTTACGGTATACTCGTATACCAAATCTGATTAAAAAATAAAAGGCGGAATTGTCTGCTTTGTTCAGACATGTTTCAACGTCATACTATGAATCTTGTCTGGTCCAGGATAATCTTTTTGTGAGAGCTATGGTGGAACAAAACTCATTCCTAGAAGAAGCAGCGTTGTAGTTTTCTTCCCCTCCCCCAAAAAATCAAGAAGGCAGTTCTCCCTTCCTCTATTCGTCGAACGATCGACTGTAGCCAGATGAGACTGATCCCTGATAGTGGGAGGCAAGCTGCAACGGAGGTTCTGCCTGGTGAAGTTTACAGTTGCGCATTCGCTAAAAGCCCAAGCACAGTAGATGAGGGAATGGTTCTTTTAATCTTCTGTATTTTAATTCACACGGGTTTCGGAGGGGTGTAACACGTAAGCAAAAACGTGTAGACTGTCTAGGAAGAGGATTTGCTTGTGCACATGATTTTTCTCGCCTGGCTTGTGACCTTTGATATTCGACGAAGTACTTTCAACGGTTGGAAGTGAAGAGCCGCCGTTTCAACATCAGCGACGCAAGGGACCTTGCCACCAACCGCCAGGATTGGCAGCAAGTTCTTCACAACGTCCAGAGTCCGGCGGGACCCATAGCAGCGTATTGGTTACGGGGCCAACCCCCTCCACCAGCTAGGGACCGAAGAAGACTTTCAACGGTTAGGTAATTGTTCAGCCGTGCCAGTGCCTTCTTACAGGCCTTGATCGCATTCGTTTCATCTGAGTTCCACTATGGTACTGGGTTACGTCTCAGTCCGCCAGTAGATTTCGAAATGACAACAGTTGTGGTAGCGATGTAATGTCCAGCGTAAGTAGTGAATCGATTTCGAGAGAGTAAACCCCAGACTTCTGTATCAGAAGAATCATTCGTGCAACATTCTTAGGTGTTGTATATTGAAGAATCTGTAAACTATGGTTCTACTATTAAATTTACACTACAAACTTATAAACCACAAATAACTGTAGTTATTTAAAAATAACAACTCACTTTATAAATATTACACGATTAATTATATCTTTCATGCATTTCTATTTATACATCCATGAGGGTAAAGTACTTCAAATGAATTGGAGATTGTCATGAAAGATGATACTGATGGGCTAAACGATTCATAAGGGAATATTAGAAAGAGAGGTGCCGGCTTATTTCAGATGGTCGTGAGATCAGGTTTTACTGAAATTCTGTACACGAGATCCCAGAGGCATTTGAAAAACGGGGTGGAGAGAGAAACCAGCAGTATAGCTCTGAAGAAGGTCACAGCAAGATGGCCGAAACGTCAGTAACATTGACCGAGACGCGGCTCATCCCAGATATCCAAGAATGCATTGACTCCGGCCGCGGAAGCCTACGAACCCATATGTGGAGACCTGAATTGATCAGAATGAGATTCACTAGGAACGAGTTCTCAAGGGCTGCTTCTGCAAAAGTTCCCCTCAGAAGTTCGAGAGAAGTCCCATAGAAGATTGTGAATGTTGAAGTCTCCGACAATGAGGAGTGGTTGTGGAAGTTGAGAAATTACATTTTAAATCTTCCTCCGATACTGCTTGACCGGGCGGGAGGGACATATTTTAAGCTGAGGAGAGAGATGGAATGTCGACCTACACCACACGACCTTTGAGACTGGTCTGGACTGTGATTTCCTGGCAAGAGATGATTACGGTTCGGCAACACCATCGAGGGCACGGGAACTACAATCAGCATCGAAAAGTCGAGTTTCCTACAAACCATATTAAATAAAAGATAGCTCAAATTAATAGGTCTTCCAAATGTCCGAGAAAACTGTTTTTATCCTACGATCTGAGAGCCATTCAGAGTTTTTAGCGCGTATGACTTCTTTTTCAATGTTCGTCTCCGCTGTTGGCGCAAAAGGCCAGGGAGGTCGGCACCAGCAGGAGTCTCCTCCGCAGCGGAATCGTGCCACTGCTATCACTGCTAGAGAGGTTGGCCCATTGTTGTGGTGTTTGGCAGGTGGCCCTGGGAGGAAGAGTCGCCAGCACAGAGAAGCTTCTGGAGCAGACTCGGTCGAAGTTTTTGGTGAGTCATTTTGTTCATCTTTCTTCTACTTATAACAATTGTGGTAATGGCACGGACGTCGGCGACACTTGGTGAAGGATCACAAGGCTACCGTTCGGATGTTCTCTGCCTTCTAAGCCAGTTTTAGCACTGTCAAAAGCATTCTCGTCATATTCAGGGGGCATTTTACCTAGCATCTCCTTCTTTCTTCCGGAAATGAAACCTTGTCGCATTCACTGGATTTCCCTCTCCTTGATGAAGACTAGGTACCGGTTCGAATTTCCAGCACGATCTCCCTTGCAGTTAAAGCAAGGCGATGGTGAGGGCCAGGATGTTTCCTCGTGCGACGTTTCGTCACACTTGACGCACACTGGGAGGGGGCGGCAGACATGCCAGCACTTCACGGCGTAACCGACTTTGGCATTTATGACTGTGGCGAGTCTCCATTACAACATCGCACCGAGGCGAGGGCGACTTCCAAGGCGAGTGGCATGCAACGACCCAAACATTCGGCAGCGACCTCTCAAAGGCACTTCCGACTGCAAGCGAGACGCCGGTATAAACGGGCCCGGAGGAGCCAGAAGGGGCAGAGGCCGTTGGAGGAAGTCGGTGAATACACTAACAGCCCTCCGGATGATGGCGCGTTTCCAGAGCTGCGGTGCCGGTGTTGCTGCCGCCCCTGCCGGAACACCCGGCCCACGGAACGATGGGATGCGAGGACGTCTCAGAGCTCGACTCCCGAGTACTCTGCGTATCGCCTCCCCGCCACTCTCCCCTCTTTAGTAATAACTGGTGAATCAATTTGATCATGGTATATTCTTGAGAAACCACCCCCCTCCCTTCCCTACAAATTTCACACGTTATTAAAACAAACACAGTACTCCAAGTGACACGCCGCCTCAGGAAACGCTGAATCTAGTCAGCTCCGAGGGCGGCACGCCACAACAGCGCAGGGAATTCGCCACATACTGTCGCACCCCAAGGGTACGCAATCCGCAAGACTTTTGTTCCTGAAGCGAAGGGCGGTCACGAGTAAAGCGGAAGTACAGCGGAAGTTGGGATTTCTTATCCATTTTCTTGTCGCTGTATCCCGTACATTATTTATAAATCCCTAGCAACTAGATTCACCTTTTGAAAATATTTATTTTTTATTCAATCAAATTTTTACTTAAATGCTCATGACTAGGGAACAGATTCATATGTAAATTCACGTTTTACTGGAACAAGTTACCAGCATTCTATATATGTTTTGTGTTTGCAAGACATTTTGAGTAAAATAAAACAATTTGTATTTTACATATTTTATCTTTTTTACAATTATACTCTATGTTGAAATGGAACATTTTTGATTGCCAATATATGTTTGTGGAATTGGCTTCTGTTAAACAAAACAATGAAATACTATGCTTCTATGACCTCCAGACATATGCCATGAATTGTCAAATGTATATCCTGTGCTTCCCAGAAATAATATAACTCACGGGTCAAGAATGAGCAGATGTTTGCAAAACAAAAGTTGCAAACATCATGTGCTCACTCCACATTTCATAGAGTCTGTGGACAACTTAACTTAGATCTGACAATCATTTTTTACAGTCCATTGTCTTGTCATGGTTCCTGCAATCTATTATAAAACATACACGTTTCTGTTACGGTGCAGAATTCTGAACTGATTCATGAAATGCTGTCCACACTGTCTTATTGAGAATACTCCTTTGGATTTTTAGAATATGATTAATGTGTGACAATTGCTTTCAATTATTTAGGTGGTTGCAAAAAATGTATTTTATATTTTATAAAAAAAGTCAGCATTTTTGGTGGAGACTAGTGACTTCAGAAGATGCAGAGAGTTTGTCCTGCTGCTACTGCGAAATTGAAAATGCTTGTATGGAGCAATTTTAAATACGATCATAAATTTGTATTTTTCAAATGTTCTTACATTTTTTCAAAAAATAAATGCATCACTTTTCTCATAAAAATCTCTCTTTTCTATTCATGAAAAATTATTTAAACTTTCAATTAACCAAAATTAAGGTTTTGAAATATTCACCTTGAAACAATTGCAAAATGGAGTAACTTTTTATGTTTCATGAAACAAGCAGAATTTGCAAAACATCCAATCATAAGATTTTTTTAAATTAAAAATATTAAAATTTGTTCCTTAGATGAGTGAGGGCCACTAATTTACAAGTCAGAAAAGACAATTCTTTTCAAGAACAAACATTCTGGCTAATATAAGTGAATTCACTTACCATATGCTGTAGCTATTATAATCAACAGGAGTGTAGCACTAATCAAAAGTGTATGCCTATATGCATACACTATATCACTGAAAAATCCACTCCAAGTTGTGACATGTGATACAAGACATGGAGATCGTATTTGTCCTTTCTCTCCAACCAGATGTACTTTGAGAGGAACCTGTGTAACAATAAATATTTACATTAGAAACACATATTGTTTTGTTTTAATTATGTTCAAAACTTCATGGCTTGAAATATACACACTTCACACTTAACATTACAATTTAATAATCAGTTGTTGAAATTTTGGTGGTGTGTTGGTTGTTTACATATACAATTGGTGACATTGTGAAAACTACCTAAGCCAAAAACCTCAAACATTACACTGGATGCAAATAAATTGTTTTTAGAACTGTTGTTCAATTTTTCACCTCTAGAATAGCTAAAACAGCAAACTTTGAGCATCTAGAATGCAAAACCACAAATTTTAGTATTAAATGTATGTGGCAAAAAAGGTTTTGGATCTTAAACTGTATTAAATCCATGCTGACTTAAGTGGTTTTCTCAATAGGGCAATGGTTCACGAGAGAGTCAAACAGATGTCTTGAGAAGAAAAACACATTCTTGGAGGTTCAGATTTTTGGGCAATCAGGAATCGGCAGTCGGGAAAAAAGGCAATCCGAACCATCCTTATTCCGAGAGCAGAGCCTCCAGACCAGGATTGTCCAACCGGCAGCCCGTGGAGCCATTTGTAGTGGCCCGCGAAAGATAAAGGATTTGAAAGTCCCTTTCATCCATGTCGGGCGAGAATAGTTCGAATGCGCCGTGGCGGGATTAACACCATGGTACGGCCTGATATCGCGCATGGTTCCAGTGACCCACCCTCCTTCCCCGTTTCCGAGCAGACGGGCAAAGAGCCGAGATCATCAAAACGTCAGGTGTGGATCGCCCGAGTATTGAAAATACGGTCCGCAATCATATTACAGGTTTTAGTTGTGGCCTTTGAGGCCTTGCTCTGGGCAGATCGCAATAGTTCCTGGGAAGAGACAGTCGTCCAGACATCCTTTCCTTCAACGAGGCAGTGGCAACACCGAGCGGAGTAGCCGCGACTTCGAATATTTCTCTGGGGCAAAGGAACAGCACTGTTGAGAAAGTTCGCGAGAATAACAGATACTTTTTTATTTTCTCGCATACGTACGTATATGTGGAGCAACACTATACATAGTACACGGGAAGTTATGTAATTCTGCGCGAAAAACGGCGGATTTTCGGGAGAAAAAAATCATTGCCGGGCACCGATAACCAAAACGTGGATAAATCCAGATGTTAAATTAAGGGGGAACATCCTCTGACGACACGTGGTGTCGCCAGAATACCTGTTTTGAGAATCATTGATACCGAAAAATCAATTGTAACCAAAACGTTCATCCGTCGTTCCGTGAACACTACTAGCGCCTAAACCATGTGTAGGAATTTTTCCAAGTTGAAGAAACCCCTGTCGACCTGGCTCGGGTCGAAGTTTTGGTATTTTGAAAAACATTCATTAAAATTAGTGGGTACTTTACACTAAGCCAGTTCGGGGCGCCGGCAGATGATGCAATCCGCCCAGAGCATTGCGGCGGATAATGCAATATTCACAGTAATGCTTAAACGCAATTTTCTTAAAAGGGCTCCAAATTTTTCAATGAAAATGGCATTTATGAAAAGGTTTTATTCGTCTTTAATATTCTTAAAGCAATATTTCGGCCCTAGCAGTATAAAACCGAGAAATTGAGAAAATGTCAAAAGAATGTACTTTGGGCGGCGTTAGATGGCAGCTGGCAAGAGGACGGGTCAAGACCGTAAAGCCAATCCACAAGGAAACTTGACTACGAGAAAGTCTGTGCCATTCTGGAGCACCAGTTTGGTTTGGGTTCATCGCGGAACGGAACAAGGACCCCAGAAATGCCGCCGCGGGGGTGACCGAATTAGGCAGAGTCATCGGCCGATGACGGGCGCGGCCGCCGCCGACAGAAGCACGCACGACGCACCCGGGTTGCGCTCGAGACTGCCCGACGCGGCGGCCTCACTTGGCCAGAGGGAACAGCAAGGAACGTGCCGCTGCAATCTGCTCCCAGCCGGAGTCAACGCCACCAGGCGTCGGCTGCTGCGAGGAGTTAACGACGCCACACGATACGAGCCCAAACACCCTCGTGGCCGGGTTCCAACAGGCCCCTTCACCCAGCTCAATAACGAGGGAAAGATAATTTACAGACGACTGCTCATTAGTGGCTGTGTCAGCGCGCTTATAACGCTGCGGCAGTTTTGTAACAAAGAATATGAATATTCTTAGCTAAGACTTGGACAGTGAAATCGAAAATAAAATCAGTTTTTGCCTATCGGGCTCAGTTTTCTTGTTCCATGTAACTCTAATTAAGATGCTTGAAAACGTTGCATATTGGTTATTTTGCTGTAGCTTCATTTAATAATTCTGCACATGTAATTGTTCATGAACAATAGAAATGTGAGCAAGAAATTCCTATATGCGACACTGAATTCAGAAAATCGCCTTTAGGAAATGAAAAAACATTACTGATAAGTCATGCTTAGAGATAGAATCGCGTTGTGTGTTTTGCTAGTTACATCCCAGCACTGAGATCTGACTGTGGAAAGCGGCTTGGATACGACTGCTTGTTGTTCTGGGTTCGTGAAGGTTTGTGCTTTGTGTTAATTCAGAAGTAATGCCTCGTAACTGTGTAAATAGCCCAAATACGTTATGTTATATCTGGAAAATGAACTCTGAAACCGCAAAAAACAA
Source organism: Gryllus bimaculatus (assembly GCA_017312745.1). Taxonomy (NCBI): domain Eukaryota; kingdom Metazoa; phylum Arthropoda; class Insecta; order Orthoptera; family Gryllidae; genus Gryllus; species Gryllus bimaculatus. The sequence continues at coordinate 1,326,001 of BOPP01000052.1, read as the reverse complement.
TTCTTAATTCTCTGAGTAGGAAGTGATATGTACTTTTATTTTGGGTGTAAGGTGACCGTGACAAGAAATGGGGCTTCCATATATCCTGTGTGTCGTCTGTTACACTACTGACATGCTGGTTAAAAGGTTCATTTCATTTTCTTACTCATAATCATCACCTTGATCTTAGTCTTAATTAAATATTTTTTCTTTCCTTACGAATTCTTTATAAGAAGAGAAAGTTACATAATCACGCGCCGAAAAACTGGGAATTTTCGTCAGAAACAAGTCTTATAGCTGGGCTCTAGTAACAAAAAACTGGATAAATACTGTTGCTAAATTTAGAAAAAAAATCCTCTCACAAGTAGCCAGAATCCATGTTTTGTTGGTTCTTGATACCGAAAAATTTAAGACAAAAAACATCCATCTGTGTGTTTGCGACTGTCTGTCTGTCTGCGGCAGTCTGTCAGTCTGTCTGTGTCTGTGCTAGAACTAGCTTAGAACTGTTAGAATCAATGCTAATCAGTGCTCAAAACCAACATACATGTATTACTATTATAGAAGTATTCATCAGACATCATAACTGGATAGCCAGATAACTGGATAGCTAATTGGCGGGTAAGGCCTGAGCTCTTCAGAGGGCAGGTTCACTTGTCTTGGCCAGGAACTATTATTTGTGACAATACTGAGTAGCTCCAGGAAATAATTGATCATTCCAGAAACTTCATTGAAAACAATTTGAAGCAATTCTAATCACAAATCACGATAAGTAAGCTGAAAGTATCTGTATATGATTTTGAACTTCCAACTTTTAAACAATTTATCACATCTCTCATTGGATTTGTAAAAGGTATGAACCATCAAATGAATTGTTGTCTTTCAATGCTCATGACTATTCTCTGTAACAGTAAGTGCCAATTCTCTGTATAATCCGGGTGGTCAAAATGGTTAAATGTTCAGTTCAGACTCAGCATTTTGAAAGGAAGAGCCATTAGTTCGAGCCTGGCTCGGAGATAATTATTTGTCACTACTCTCTGTTGATGCAGAAAACTATTGAGAATTTCAGAAACTTTGTTGAAATCATTTGCAGCAATTCTACTTACATATACAATTTGTTAAGATTCAAAATAAATTGAAAGTGTCTGTATATCATTTTCATATTTTGAAATTTGAAACACGTGTACAACTCTCTTGTTGTATTGGTAAAATGAATGTCACATCAAATCAATTGTTTAATATAATATTCAAATCAATACAATATTGTGGAGCATTTAGAAACATTGCTTTATGTGCTTTGTAATGCTTTGCTTTGCTTGTGCTGTAATGCGCTTTATGTGCAAAGTATGTGCTTTGGCAGCACTCCTGATTTTCTTTGTTCAAGCAAACCTTTGTATAAGTACACACACACACTTAGAACAAAAGAGAGAGAGATAAGTGACTTTTCGGAGAGAGAAGAAACAAGGCAAATGTTCCATTACAAGATAATAAAAACATTACTAATTTCTGAAATTAATTTCAGAATTTTAATAAATTTCCAGTAAATTTGTAATACTGGATTGTTGCCAGAAAATGATTTTTCCGGGTGTCATCATTATACCCAAAAGCAGCCAAATTTTAAAGTTTGTGTTTTTTGTTGTTGTTGTTTATTAACTATATTAAAATTAATAAATAAAAATCAAAATCCTACCTGTAAAACTTGTTTAGTCAAAGGCGATATTACAGAAACATTCATGCGAGTGCTCAATTCACCAACACTCCAGTACTGGTCACTCAAGAGCACATTATACACATAGGCACTTTCTACAACTCTATCTGCGGACCTTACTACGGAAATGAGAGAATTGCCAGGAATAATCTGGAATAAAACGTATGAAATACAGACTTAAAAAATGATAACTTGCATTGAAGAACATAACAGTCATGAAAAACGAGAGAGAGAAGGAGAGGGAGAGAGAGAGAGGAGAGAGAAGAAAAAAGAGAGAGAAAGAACATAAAGACACAAACAAAATTACACTAATTATACACAACCATTTCATCGAAATTCTAATAAATTATTAATTAATTTTCTAATCAAATTTTTGGTGTTATTATTACAAAGCAATTTAATTGCTTTGTAGACAGTTGTCTGATCCTCATTTTAAGTCTTGTATATTCCTCAAATGAACATAACATGTCCAAACTAACACGACTACACCATTCTCACAAACTAATGCAACAAGTTTTTATATTCATAAATTGATATGAATTTTTTACTTTTTATATAATGTTATGTAAGAGGATAACATGCATATTCTGCCCTCCCAAGAAAAAATGCAGAATCTACACAAAACCAAGTTTTGAGAAAAATGAGGTTAACTTTGACACACGTAGATGGTGAATGTAACAATAAGTATGTAACTATATGTTTAGTTGAATTGAACTTTTAAATACCATTTTTTTTTATTTATAGATTTTTTTTTTCATTCTAGCAATAAAATAAAGCAGTTACTATATGTTTGTTTTCTTCTTGGAGATAACATATCCTGGGCAGTAGTCCTCCCTTTACCTTCAAAGCAACATGTCCCAAAATTTGCTTTGTGATGCTAAGTAAAATTCTGTGATCTGAAATTCTTTCTGATCATCTTTCTGTGCATTTAATCGTCACATGGTGGCAAAACTAAATGTTTTGCCGTTCAGTATGCTTTCTTTACATATTATATAAATTTCTATGCTTTCTTGTATCTTTCTCCTTTTTCTAGACTGTCTTCTCTTGGGCATTTCAAGTTCAACACTCTGTAAATTTTCATATTCCTTGTTTGGCTTTCCTGCATCATTTTCTTTATTCTGGTCATCCTACTCTGCCGCGTGTTTATCTTCAAAATCAACTACTGGGGCCATAGTTCAGTATTTTTTATAGGTCTATTTTCTTCTTCAGTCCTTTCTAGAGGTCAACTTTCAGCAAAAGTAACACGAACTTGATGCTCAATGATTACATTGTCATTCTCAGTCTATATTGCTAAATGTTCAAAATCTAGGTCTAGGTCTACAATATCACTGGTTATGTGTTGATGTGGTGACGGAGGTAATAACATTTTCATCAAATTCTCCAATATTAGTGGTTTTTTATCCAGGGAACAACAATACTCTTTTTGCTAGCATTGTAGTTACAGCAGATGGCAACTCCATTGTTCTGGCAAAGTGCCTGGAAAACATTCAACTGTTCTGTTTTTTTCTCCATCACTAATAAAAGATTCACTTGACTTAAGTAAGCTTACAATGTGTTTACCACAACTATGAAACATTGTCAAAAGAGCAACCACAAATTATTAACAAACTGAATGATCACACTGATTATAACTTCCCACAGTGTTGTCAACAATGGCAATTTTCTGAAGAAATTGGGGCTTGCAGAATAATCATGGAGCGGAAAATTCTGGTAGACAGTAGGCCATTTTTGTTAAGATTGGATATTTTTATGGCTTTAAAATTATATGATTTGTGCATTGTTTCATTTGTAAATGATAGCATAATTTTGTTTAATGCATCTGTACCTTACGAGATGAGAAATAAACTTGCACTTTTATAATATGTTCTCGCAACACAGACTTTCAATACGGTATTTCAAATAAAAGGAACCAGATAATTCTCACACATTTCTTAGAGAGAAGGCAGTGTTTGCTTAAAGTTTAAGAGAAATGTAGTAAATAACCATCATATACTGAGTTTTTAATAAGTACATGGTCATATCCTGCGTTTTTCATAAGTACGCTCTGCTCATTGTGTTCTTCCTAAGTACACAAACATAACAAGATGTAGGTACTGTGTTTTTAATTCAAATAACTTCTATACCTTGCTGTGCATTGATACCTCACAGGTTAAAGTGTTGTTTACAAAAGGTGATACAAATTCATAAACGTACTTAACATGCATAAAAGAACTTCACTAATACTATTAAACATGTAAATAAGATATGCCAGTTGATTACTGTTGCCTATATTCCTTATAAATAAATGTATGAATGAATTTGAAAATTCTAATTACTAATTTTTACCTCCAGTTTACTTAAAACTTCTGCTGTTCCACTGACAATTAATGTTCCAGACATTTGAGCGTCACTTAGATGAATTTCTGGAGTGGTGATATAAACTCCAGGTAAGAAGCGTAACTGCAAAGGAGCAGCTTGAAGACCACCACATTCCACAATTAAAGTTATGTTTGTGTCCAATGTACTAAGTATTGGAGGTGGATCACCAGAGGCCACAATATCACAGGTGTATTGACCTAAATTAAGAAAAGAAAATATTTTATTTACCCATAAAGAACTTGCATAAAAATAACTATATTATTAAGTTAATATTGTGAATTAATAATTGTTTTAAATCACAACTGTTAATATGTACGAGTATAATGTTTCCGAGTCATTCCATGTCCAATCATGCACTTGCACACATTCCTGAACACAGAAAACAGAACACCTGTTTGTTTGTTTGTTTTTGTTTAGTATTATCTTGCACAATACAATATTTTAATTTTTCATAAATATTTTGGTGAGAAAGAAAGAAAAAGAGAGACAAGAGAATAAGTGAGAGAGAGAGAAAGGAAGAGGAAGAGAGAAAGAAAGAGAGCAAGAGGGAAATAAAGAGTGAGAAAGAAAGAGAAATAAAGAGATGGGGGGGGGGGGAGAGAGAGAAAAAAAAAGTGCCTCTGACTCACCTGTTTCCAGGCTGAAATCTTGGGTCACAGCAAAAATATCATCAATGTCAAATTCTGTAGCATTTGTCCAATGTAATGAACAGAAATATGGAAAAGAAGATATTGTATATTCAGGAGGACATGTTCCTTCATGAGTTAACAAATTGCTAGCTTTATTCGCCACTTCATCTGCACTCTTGAGAACAACAGGCACTCTAAATACAGCTCCTGGGTCTGAATTTGTAATATGATACTCCTTCAGGGGTAGAAGTTTAACCTATGAACATTAACAAAAATAAAAATGTATAAGCCCTAAATATACATAAAATCAGTTTTATTAGACGTATTGAATCACAATCTACAAATGGCTGAATTTCACTGTTGGGCAACGATTTTCAACAAGTTCAAGAATCTTCGGTGTTCAATATCTAGTGGTCACAAAATATAATCTTGTTTCCATTCTACTGCTTTTGAGCACATTTCAGTCAACCATAAATAAAAATATTACAAGTGGATATTAAAGGTATTAATGTTATTGATTTTTCAGTATCTTCAAATTTGAGACAATCATAAGAATAACAATTAAAATGGAAACACACAAATTAAAATACATATATTTTAAATATTAAATTGCTTTTATTCAACTGACGTTTCATGAACTGTTTGTTTGCATATTCATGTCATAATTTAAAATAAAATAACTTAATGAACCATATTCAATGGATTGATGTATTACACATAAGAACATCAGTAACTAACATATCTCACACACACACACACGCCCACTCAGGCACACATGTGCACACCAACAATCCCTTGTATAATTTTAATTAGAAATATTATCATTTTAAGTTCATCTATTCACAAGTGATTCAGAATCACATTCTTGTAACTACATCATTATACCTCTAACAGCATAAACACATGTTTTTATAACATTGATTGATTGCATTCTATACAATGTTTCCTGTCCAAATACACAATAATAAAAAATACAAATTTAATAACAATAAAATAGCAGTTGACAAGTGATTCAATGTAATAAAATTAGGGCAAACATAAATATAATTTAGAGTATACATACAATTCATACCTTTTAACAATTAAAACCAGATACTTTAAAATTGGGTGTCAACAATGATCATTAGCAGAAATGAAATTTTATTTAATAAAAACAATTTTAAAATTGATGAATACCAGAGCAAGGCACTGGTATCACTAAAAGAAATAAAATTGAAATACACTGATAAAAACATTACAGTAAACATTATAGTTACCTTGGCAAGAGGCTGAACTTTAATTTCCTTTGAAGTATATACAGTTGGTGAGAAATGGTGTTTAATAACAACAGTACCAGCAGCTCGAGCACGACCAATACCAAGTGCAGTATGCACTTCAATAACAGCTGCATTTTCACTTGTCCAAATTCCAGCCATTCCCTCTTGTTTGGGAAGGAATGGTACATAGAAACATATTACATCACCCAAAGAAACTACATTCTGTAACATATTGGAAAAAACACTTAGCAATGAGGTCAAATGCATCTACTAATCATCTACATTCACAACTCTTCAATAAAATTGAAACTAACAAAATTAAAAACTCACAATAGATGGAAGAATGCCATCAGCTGATTTCAGTCGCGTGAACTCTGTTACATGATCATAAGTCAAGTCATCCCACAATTTCAATACTGTTATTCCATGGTTGAGAACAGTAGCTGTGATAATATTCTTTTGGCTACCTCTTTGGATTTTGGTTAAATCAAAGCGGTTCATCCTCAATTTAATAGCTGAATCAAAAGCATCAAATGCCCTTCCTGCATTATCATGGTAGGATATGCTCAAAGGAATTTCTGCTCCTCTAGGTAGAAATGAAATCATATCTGATTCTTTGATCCTGAATTGAGGCCTCAAACTCACCAACATGTAACGAACTGTTTTTACCTAATAAAAACAATTTTAAAATCAAATGAATAATTGAATAAGTTGATTATTTCTATTTCATTTTATTTCTTTTGGGAAGAGTATCTAAAACAGAATTCTTACCTCTATTGTAACATGAAGTATTTGAGTAAATCCAAAATCTTCCTTTACTGTAATCTGCACTACACCTCGCCCATGGGCAGAATAGGATTTGAGGACACCATCTGAGTCCACAGTCAAAAGTGGAGTTCCCTCACTTAACACTTGACTGGAATTTTCTGAACTGCTGTTGATTGAACGTGGTTGTTTTTCTACTATAACATACTTAATATTACCTTCATGGTTGGTCTTCAACTTAGTGACTGAATTCGGAGTCATAATAATATGAGGGGATTGTCTTTCACCAGCGGTGGAGGGTTCCAGAAGACGGAGTTCTTCAAACACCTCAATTTCCAAACTGGCTGAAAACTCAACTTCTTTACCACCACTTGCCTGAGCCATTTGTGCTGGCACAAGAACAGTTAAACCAATTGTTACTCTTCCTGGTTTCAGTCCTTGGAAATGCATTGTTATTAAATCCATTTCATTTGTGACAAATCCAGCATAATGATAAACATTATACAGTTTACCAATATCTCTACAAGAGATTTGCCAATTGTATTTAACAGGAAGTTTAGATGACCCCAGAATAAGAGGTGTAATTGAATCAGGAATTCCATTAGCCCACAGTGGCATTTTTCCACCATTTATTATCTTTGTAATGGGGGCCTGAATGGTTATACCTGTCAGCGGTACAACGTGGATCCCTACAGAATCTTGTGAATAAACAATACGTTTGCCAGTAGCCCGATGTAACCCAACAGCTCGGCCAATTAACACACAGTTTCCCACACTGAGGCCTTCAACCAATCCTGTTTTATCCACACTAGCAACATTGCCTGAAATAGAATACTCAATATTGGCATCAGGCAACGGGCCTCCTCTACTGCTGACTTGAAAAACTGAACCAACTATCAGGGTGATGTTATGAGGCAAAAGTCGCAGAGGTGGAAACACTTGAATCGGCACTGACTCACTATGAACTTCCTTGGAAGAATGACCAGCAGAGAAGCTTAAGTGCTTCTCACCAAGTTCCAATCCTGTTATGACAAAAGGAACTTCTCCAGGCCCAGGAATATTTCCATTGGCATCCTTATTGAACTGTAACGTCACACTTATAATATTTTCTTCTATATGTGGACGCAAATCCAAAAGGTCGGGCCTAGGAATAGGAAGCAAATTTTCCAACGAATCATAAATTCTCACAAGACCAGACACACAACGACCCTTCTCTACTCTCTCTGGAGCCTCCACATGTATACTACCTATGCTCACAACATTTATTTCACCTACCGTTGGCTCAGAGGGCAGACAAAGATCAGCAATTGCTATCTTTAATAATCCTTCTGCTCTTGGAAATATTTCAATAACCTTTGAACCTTCTTGATGCGAAACTACAGCAACTTCTTCTGAACTTAATATTAACTCATAAAATCCAGATCCTTCATGAACATTTACAACAAGTTTGTTGTTTGGATGATTAAATAACAAAGAATAATTTGGAGAAATGTGAGCATCATTTACGAAGATTAAATTTAGCACTGCTGAAATATCTGGAGTAACGTCGTAACCCTTTTCCTCCATTACTGCAAAAGGAGGATATTCAGGGACAATATCCAGGTTCCGTAAAATGTGAGCATGATAGCCTACAACAATGGCTTTCACCTCCAAAACACCAGTTTTTCCATGTGGTTGTATGTATTGGTAAAAGTGAACATTGGGAGGAATATGATCATCTACTTCAACTTGTACAAATTCAGGTTTAACAACAGAAGCTAATGAGTCATCAGACAATTTCCAATCAAATTGTAAACTACTTATATTGTAAAATTCACGGCCATGTGCATCCTTAACAATGGCCAACAATTTGACATTGTTGAAAGACTGAACAACAACCCTTTCTGGGCTTAAGTTTATAGGACAAGATGCTTTTGTTGGATTATCCACTTCAGGTAGTAATACTAAGTATCTGGGTTTTGCACAGAGTATCCTGACAGAAGCAGTAGATTCTGAATGTCCACTCTGTTTTACAACAGGTTTATTGCTAACAGTTAATGTAACTTCTGCCTCTCCAAGCTGTTTGCACAAAACATTATAGATATATGGATCTTGTCTTTCACTATTATTTACTTCTGTTACAGACACTACACTCTGTTCCCCACCAGACTCTATATGACGGACATGCTCGGTGGATTGACCTACCCATGGTAAAGGACCACCAGTAAACATCACATTGGCAGAACAGCCAACTGCTAAGACCAATTCTCCTGATGCAGGAAACAGAATGTTAAGTGGCTTGAAACTTGCAACTGTTACATGAGCTGTCAACACATTGCTGGGCAAATCATAAGAAACAGTAACTTTTGACGTTCCAAGTCCAACTGCTTCAATTCCAAGAGTAGTACAAGCAACTCCTGAAGGTACTGTTCGCAATGAAGAATTGTAAACAAAGATGTCATCCCACACACGCACACCAAATGGCACTTGATCACACTGTGTAAAATGAACTAAATCTTGGGAATCCTTTCTACCACCAACAGTTTTTTCTCTGATAAACTGTTTTTTTGTAAAAAGGGCAATATGCAGAAATATTGGCTTGCCTATTTCAGTTTCTTGAATGTAATCAACTATTTCTATTACTTTTGGAGGCAAAATGTGAAACTTTGACACTCCTTTATTATGAGGATTGCTAGCCATGGATGCATATACTTCCACATGACCATTCATATACGTCGTGACAACACCTGCAGCAGTGACTGTTGCCACTGATCTATTGTTACTACTCCAGATATAAGTGCCATCTCCGCCAGTCGCATCCAATTCAACAATATACCTAAAACAAAAGGCAGACTAATAATAAACTATTCACAAATTATAATATGTTCCTTAAATAATACATTTGAAATAGATTTGGCAATTAAATTGACAAGTCCCAAATTTTCATTTGAATAGTTAATTTTGAGGGCTCATAAACACATGAAAGTTAAACTTGGTTGAAGTAATGGCCAGCATTTATGCCACCATATTTATGTTTGCAAGTTCAAACACAATCTAAATTATAGGACTTTTGAGAGAAAAAACTGTTTAAATGACACACCTTCAATCAGAAAGGGAAAAAAAAATCTAATAAATGCTGTTCATTAACAAAGATGCCTGCACACTTGCTATTTCTTGGCCAGATTGCTTACAGGGTCTGGCTTGCCGTGCCACACAGAACCTGATACTAAGAAAGAAGTGTGATGAAATAATCTATGGCTATCAGGGAAATCATCAAACTCTTCGCATTGGACATGTAGCCTAAGCCAACTGGTCAAGAAGGATGACAGAATATCAAGACAAAATGAAAATTCAGCCAAAATGAGGACAATAATGGATGACATACATGAAGACATTCAAACTGAGGAGGGTAATGGCAGACAATACATTAATGCATTCAGTCAAGATGATGATGGATGACAAAATGTGAAAATATTCAATCAAGATGAGGGCAATGAAAGATCTTGTACTTTCAAAGTAAAGATTTTTGAAATCTCGGGAAAAGTAGTGGTGCTACGACAGCAAGTACTTTCTCGCCATTAGTACTGGTTATGTCATACTATTTACACCACAATTTCTCTGAATTTTTTTTGTAAAACTCATTTGAAATCGAAGAACATTTGGTGTGAAAAATAAGCAGGATGCAAGAAAGTAAAATAATTAAAAGTTAATAAATAAATAATACGATACTGATAGCATTGCCAACAAATGCAAATAAATCTAAAATTATGTAATACTAGCTGAAGTACCAGGCGTTGCCCAGTTATTTATAATAATTTATTAGACAGGAAGAGGAATTTCATCTAATCCTGCCCTGCGGTGAACTCTACTTCTATCCATTCTATTGTATCCCTGCACTGCTCTTCTCCGCCTTGCTCCCATCTGAAAACACCAGGTCTTCCTCACTCACTTTCGCACATAAAAATATGTATATTTTTTATTTGGATACCCACCCCCAAACTTCCCTCAATGATTCAGTCTTTTGATGCTTAAATATTTTTAAAGAACTTTTAATAGAAGCCTTCGGTGGCTCCTTGCTTAACGTGCTTGCTTTCCACGGCACAACCCCGGGTTCGATACCTGGTCGGGACGAAAGTTAATTGTACGCTTTCCTTGCAATGTCTAAGTATATGTTACTGAGTGAGGGTGAGAAAGTGCTCTTCTCAGGTTGAGAAGACCAGAATACTGCATAGGGATGCTAACCATATGTACTCCTTAACACGTAGCCGCAATTCTTAAACACTGCTGGTAGGCCTCGTAAAGAGTTGTTGTGCCATAGTCCATAAATACATACTTTTAATTGAATTGGTGTACGTGTTTTAGGGTTCTTGATAAATAGAGGCTGATGGAAAGGTGCCATTAACTACTTAGACGATTATAATATCTTCAAAAATCCGAGATCACATTGGATCCTGGCTTGACAAAAGTTTTTCTATTATCTAAAATAACATCTTTGGTTCTGTTTCCAGCCACCTTGAAAAACAGCATTGACACACATTTACTTACTCCCATTTCCCTTTATTCGTTTACTTCAATTATAGTTTTCATGTTGAACTTACTCGGATCAGTTTAAATAATCATTCCTTCACCACCCAAAGATACGCTTTCACTCTCCACTATAATAACACTAATTCATCCATCTGCCACAGTTTCAGCATAACATACAAATCATTCATAAAGTTTCACTTTCACTGGTGTGACTCACAAATACGTAATAATCAAGCTGAATGTACTACAACTAAATGAATAACTATTTCATTAAGAACATATACGGATATTCAAATCTTTTTATGCCAATATCAAGCACATCAGCAAAATGACTTTTCTCTTCAATAATTTCAAATCACTTGTACACTATATATTCACTCGTAGATGCAAATTAAATTCAATATCTTACTTTACTTTTATAAATGTAGTGAAAAAACTGTGAAAATAATGCTTTAATATAAACATTTTGGATTAGACAATTGAATGTAGTACGTAAAATAAATAAATGGTCCCAGACATGCAATTCTGTGAACTGATGAACTCAATCGTAGATCTGTCGTCGTCTTCCCTCATGGCACACAACCAAACTATTGCACATTGATGCACTCTTGAATCTGTGATGTAATGCTAGGTTCATGTAATGAAAAATGTTCACAAAAGTAATTATTTTGTAAATATATTACAGTTTATGGTTGTAAATCATGGCCTACAGCACTTTTGACCTTTAAAGGAAGCTAGCACCAAAGTTTTATTGGTATTGGTCCAGTACATTCAGAGAGTATCACCTGTAACGCAACGTCCTTGTGAACAACAACCAACACAATGAATAACAACAACCAATAATAAACGCTCTTCAATCGTTTTCACATTTAACACAATTAAAGATGCAATTTAAAATGAAAAAAATAATTGTATATACACATAATAAATAATAAGAAACAAACAAAGAAATATGAAATAATATACACATTCTAACTTATACCTAGAAAATTACAATCAATCAATTTTTCAGTATCGAAGGCCCAGAAAACAGGGATTCTGGCTACGTGTGTAAGAGGAGTTTTTCTCCCTAAATTTGGCAAAACAGGATTTATCCACTTTTTGATAACCACGGCCCTGTAATAAGTTTTGTAGCTGAAAATTCGTTCTTTTTCCACGCAGCATTACGTTACTTTCTCTTCTTAAGAAGTTCCTTCTTAAGCATGAAAAAGTGAAATTGGTCTTAGATTCCCATTGGACTACATATGAAAAGAGCAATAAGAAAGCACATCCCAGAAGGAGAAGAACAAACTGATAAAAGCCAGCTGAGAGCTGACCATTATACGTGGAGCCTTAGAAAATCTCTTGAAAAGTCAAAAATACCATGCTAAGTTTACACTTTTTCAACTTCAAAATGAGACCAATGACATTCAAGTTGCGAACAAACACTTTCAAAATGGGAAAAAAATACTTTCAGATTGAAACAAACACTTTCAGAATGAGAACAAGCTTGTTCAAATTGAGACCAAACATATTCAAATCAAGACAAATCAAAAAATTGCAACACTGCTTTATTTCAATATCTGCCTTTGAATACGATTTTATTTAGAAAAAATCTTTATCTTCAATATTGTAGTTGTTGGAAGATGCCAAAAAAATTTTGGACTATTGCAAGTTTTGCAATGAAAATCTGGAATTTTAACAAAAATCAGACCTGTGCCATTCTTTTAAGCATCCTTTACGCTATCACCGTACAAAGTTTTATCAAAAAACTTTAAGTCATTTTCGAAAGAATTCGCAAAAGTGTTGTGGAGGCTTTATAGGAAAAAAATGTGTACCCCTAAAAATAAAAATAAAATAAAAACATTTGTTTCAACTCATACAGCCTTGAGTTGGTTCAGATCAATCAAGAAATACAAATATCAGAGAAAATCATTCGAACAGTTTGGATGTTAGCGTTAACCACAAACATATGGACAGATGGACAAACAATGGGACAGATTTTTTGTTATCAAGGACCTACAAAACATAGATTCTGACTATGCATGTTAAAGGAAGTAATGTACTACATATTGAAGATAAATGTACCCAAATTTTTGTTACCAGGGCCCAGCAATAAGTTTTTCTGTCCAAAAATCACTGATTTTTCCCGCAGCATTTCAATACTTTCTTTTTGCTGCATAAGCAGTAATGGAGAAAATAAAATACATAACACAATGCGCATTAAATAAGAATTACAATCAATGCCAGAGGTGCTTAACAATCTAAAGAGATTTTTCTCTTCCTTGAACCTACAACATAACTCATTGCAAGTTTGCAGCAAAATAAACAAAAATCTCCACAGGACTGTAAAGTACAATACAAGAACGTCCAGACAAAGCACACCTAATCACTAGGATTATAATATATTTACCTTGGTCTCAACACTGGCTCCCAAGGTAAAATAACATCAGCTGGTTTCACAAATATAGACTTATAAATCATTAAATTTGCTTGGACCAAGATTTTGGGAGAAAAAGCTCTTCTTTTCCCTTGGTGGTCCCTAACTGCATGCAAAGTTGCTCGAACTTGGGCAGTGCCAACTGCCAAAGGCTCACCATACAAATAGGTGCCATTTTTAGAAATATTTTTCACCAGAAAATATTCAGCAGGCACTAATGTTGTAACTTCAACATCACCCACATGAAGTTTATTGTCATCCCTGAAAATAGTTTTGTTCGATTAAAATTAAATATTCAAAAAAATTTTCTACAAAAAACTTTGTACATTTAAGAAACTCACTTGTCAAAAACATCAACAACAATTTCATATTTCTCTCCTACCAACACAGCCCAGTTGCGATGTGGTAATATAGTTAATGTTAAATATGCAGGCTCAGAGACTACTAAATTTGCTGTGGGAATTCTTGCAACTTTTTCACTCTCATCTATATTACGATCATGAAGTACCACACGTGTCTTCCCAGGAGAGAGGGCAGTCACCATACTTGTTTTTTCATCCAAGGAAGCTATGTTTGTGTCTTGAACTTCCCAATAATATTGTTGTGTTAACAACAGGACTTCTTCCAAACGGCCATTTTTTACCTGTGAAAAAAGAATTCATAAGTTTAAATAAGTACTTAAAATCCAGCAGAATACCTAACAGAACTATTCATATACAAAACAATAAGAGACAGGCACGTTAGTCACTGATTACAAAACTCGCAAAGTGAAACCATTCATTCTGGACACCTCTCAGTTCTAGACTCTCTCCTATACAGACCAATTCTAAAGAAAATAAAGGGTGACCCATGTAGTGTTTGTTCCCAATTTCAAGTCGTTAATTTCTAGAGTTTCATTTTATTATTTAAAAGAGACTGTCATATTTTACAATGTGTTGCACCCTTTATGCACTTTCCATTTATGTCTTTTAAGTAAAATAATGTGAGGTTTTCTTTTGGGGGGGGGGGCAGAAACAAAACACGAAGATCTTTTACACACATTGCATGTCTACTCAATTAGAAAATCTCAGATTTAAAAATTGCAAGCTGTCCAATCTGAGATGCAGCCTACAATGAATCATAATCGTATCTATGAACCTACTAGCTATCGCCCACTCGATGTTTCAGTTGCTGACCCCCAGGGGTGGTCTTGGACCAACCTTTCCCTCCCAAAAACAACAGTATCAAAAAAATGCCTGACATTTTGTCTTAATCTATTAAAGCTGTCAAAGCTCTCACTTTTCCAAATGTTTCATTCACCTAGTTATCTTTTATTTAATTATTTTTGTCCAGTTTTGGGGGGAGGGAGAGGAAAGAAGCCTGAGCATACCCTTAATTTCCACTCTAAGTTTGCAGGAAGGACTGCACAAGCTGTGAGCTAGCAAAGATTTCACCACCAAACACATTGCGATGGTTACATTGTACTCCAGAATTGACTTACTACCATTCAGAATAAGGTAAATTAAAATCCTCTGTCAAAATATATTTAGCTAATTGATATCTTTCGGATAAATTTTCAATTTTATCAGTATGTAGCATATTCTTAGTACGACGAATTTGGAGAAAAACATACAGCACCAACAATAGCAATATCAAGAATTTAATTTAATTTTAAAAAATTTAAATTTGATACCAGAATTTATCGGTTCTGTAACTGTACTGCAATATTTGTTATGAGTAGGAACAAGAACTCTACCTTCCTTTTGTGCGGGCTGGTTGAGAGTTACAATCTGTGCAGGAGATGACATTATTATAAAGATTTATTTCAGCATCAAAGATTTCATCTATTCAGCATGTCGCAGTAAATACTATAACATCAAAGTTGTCCAGTTGAGGTGATGCCTTGGACAATAGGGCAAACATTTTGATAATATAAAGATAATTTTGATGATTGTATGGAGATAAGATTTTCCGCCCACAATGAAGTGATGAATTCAAGTGATCTTTCAAATCATCGATGATTTTTGGAACTCTATTGAAACATTTAATTCTCAAAGCCTTCTTTACAAGCTGCATTTAGCTCATTAAATGACCCTTTTAGATATTTAAGCTGACATATTGTAAGATAAGTTCCGATACATATTGGACCTTTGTACTTAAGATCTGTACGTAGAATACTAAGAGCAAACCCAGACCTTGAAGACCTTCGAAGAATTACTTTAACAGGCCTCTGAAGTACCAGAATCAGCTGCGGACTTTCGCTTAGCGACATTACGCAGTCTGGTGTTTATTATGTGATCATCATTAAGATTCATAACCTCATTTAAAATTAAAGTATCTGCTTTTCCAGCAAATGTTCAGAAGATGAGTTCTCGTCTTCATTTATACTATAAAAAATTACATTAGTAGCATGGCCTTCTTTTGATTCAGCGTAGAAAAATTTCAAAATCAGAATTTTGTAAGGAATATCTCACTTGTTCTTCATTCCTAGAGTTCTTTCACTTCAGCTATACTTCATTTGATTTCTGAAGGTCAGCATTGACTTTTTTCAATTTAATTAGGACACTCTTAATATTAAATCCAATTTAATTATTTTCTCTTTATTAATTTAACGATGGTAACATGGGGAGCAATTCTGTTCCATGAAAAGTACTTCTCGTCACCAAAGAAATTGTGGAAGAGCAATAGGTCATATTCACAAACAAAACCTCGTAAATTTGTTTCAATTGAATATTATGAGCAATGTTGATAATGTCATGCTTGATTTAATATTTTCTGACTCTGACAGCCATTTGGTTACTGAATCTTGTGAGACAATTGTGTCAACCTATGCTCATCACTAGGGGCGGATTTTGATGACCTGTAATACTGCCAAAGATTATCAATAAAATGCATTTAAAATGCTTTAAAAAGGACCTAAAAACAAAGAAAAATGACAATTTTTTTAAAATCAAAACCACTTTGGATGAACTATTTCAGCTGTTGGATATGTTACTGATATAATCGAGGTTTCTTCCTTTTGTTCAAGTGAATACAACTCGCAATCTTTTAGTCTGGACTGTCCTTTAAAAGAAAATCTCTGCCTTTATATAACATAAAATCGGCTGAAGTGTCAATGGCGCCTATAGGTGAACAGAAACCATAGAACTCACGGCTGACATTACAATATTTGAGCGAAGAAATCAGGAATTCTGTGGTGCACATATGTTGCACCTCCTAAATATTGTTCAAAGCAAGTACCGTTTCTACTATTTAAGTCACTGAAATCAGCAAAAAGTGCATTAAATATCACATATGAAGGCAAAAAAATTACTTCTTAGTTGAAATTGATAAGAAAGGCAAAAAAATAACTTATTAGTCGAAATCAATGACAAAGACCAAAAAAAAATAACCTATAAAAATGGTTCATTTCCTTTTGTGATAACATAAAATAAATTTCTACACTAAACGGCATTGTCCTAAAGTGAAAAGAAAAAAAAATAACATTCATTAAAATCCACCACTACTCATTACTCACCATTGAAACAATGAATTTTTTAACTCCAGATTACCATGATTATATATATTGTGAACTTACTATTGAAGACTAAATAGATTCATCACTCTTTTTCTGTAATCTATTCTATTATTTTGCATTATTTGAGCAATTTATATTCTCATTTATCTCAGAATTTTGATCTTGATGATTTTGTAGAGGTATTTTATTTTTATGTTCATCAATGCATTGATTTTTAAATAGGTACCCCAAAAAAGGTTGATGAAACCAAAGTTTCCATCTCAGCACAGGAGGAAACTCAAATATTCAATTATAAGCAAGAAGGAAGCACATCTAATGTAAAAGTTGTAGATTGCCTATACATTACGACCTTTTTTGTAACTTGAGTAAATGCAAATACCTACCTGGTAGAGCTTTTGCAAAATTTAATCTTAAGGTGGTTTCTTCTATTTCTACTGATCAGAGAAATTTTTGAATATGTTAATTCTAAAAAGAATAAAAGAGGATTGCCTAATATTCCTGAATATAATTTATTACATTAACCTTTAAATAAATAAAATGTCATCGTTCCATTCATGTCGTCTTCCAACAACGTTTTTTTGTCAAATCGTGGGAAATTTAAAATTTTCGATTTCAAATTTTTTGCAATTTTCAAAAATACATAGTGCATTGAAAATTGGAGTAGGACCTCTTCCTTAAACTTAACAAACAACAACAAACAAACTTAATAAAAAGAAACCAGGGTTCAACAGGAAAACATTTCCATCAGAAAATCAGTTCTCCCCCACCCCCTTCTAGCATAACAATACTTTCTCTGTTTGGTGTATGCAGTAGGCTACTTGTACTAGTAAGAATAATACAGCTAGAAACAAACTTCAAATTTTATATAAGGCAAAAAAAAATTGTTAGAAGTAAATAATACAGTTAAAATAGAGAACGTGGTAGGGCCTTAGAGAAGCCCTAGCGCACGCGCGGCAGAGGGAGGGGAAAGGGGAGGAGGGCAGAGGAATTGGAAGAGAGCAGGGGATGGGAAGGGGAGTCTCCTTAAGCCCTCCCTCAAACTATGCTAAGCGCTCTGACAGATATTAAGAAAACATACTGATAAGCAATTTTTATGCATCGTTTCGTTTGGAAGCAACAAAGAATGACAAAAATCTTTCCATAGATCCCTTCTGCACAGAATGCTTATGCATATGAGGAGTGGTCCCCTTTCTTATTGCACTTCCACTCAAAATGATCACAACACTTTGCCAACCTCGACAGACACACACAGATCGTGTAAATCTTGGAGCAACCAAACCAAGTTCTTGAGCCCACTCGTTTCCAGCCAAAAACCCCATTCAGCGCAATGAGTGTAAAAAACACATTTATCCTCACCATCGTAGCACAAACACTCAACACACAAATAATCAGAGGAGCACAAGAAATGGATCTGTATGACAGCAACTAACCACTTCAACAGCTACCACAACACACAAAATCACAGGGATACACCACCACAATTGCGGCACTATTTGATGATGGCGCTTCAACAAGATGCTTGGGGGAAATTGCCTCCACTAACTTATGAAGTCACAATCGTGACCAATTACAAACCATTGAAGTTTACCAGTACAAGTTAAAGTTACACCAGTAGTGTAATTTTAAATTTAATTAGATTGGCCATGTTGTACATATGAAGTACACACACATTGCTCACTACCCCTCCCCACTGAAAAGTTCCCCTCATAAGCCCCTAATCATGCCTTGTCCCCTCCATCGTGGATTTCCCCCTTGCCAGAGCAACATGGAAGTGATGGTTTAAACAACTAACTTCCTTAAGTTATATCATCTTCTACGCTTTAGCCTATTGGACAATTATATGCATACAAAGAAATAATATTGGAAACTAACAAGACATACAACACTTAAATACTGTATAAATATTTACTTCTGCTAATACATATATTAGTGCAAAAATAATACAAAAACACAAGTTACCAAAAATTAAAACAAAGAGAATTAATATTCCTTTCCCTTCCATTTTTCTTTCAAAATAAAAGAAAGGTAAATTAAAATTCACTCTCTATCCTTTTTACCCGTAATAATAATATCAAATTGAACACAAGTGTCTGATAAAACTAATTAGAAGCATAATACAATTTCCACAATTTTTTGAGAAGAAGCGTTCTAAATTCCCATGTAGAATAGTTGTTCCCACAGACTGTTCTATAATGCAATAACTTCCAATCATCTATTGTGTAATGCAAGACTATTTAAAGTGATGGAACGATCCTCTAGTTTATTAGTTAGCAATGAATCTGATGTATATATCTTTGATGTTTCCATTTCCTCTCTAACTACCTATATTAACAAATATCTTAATAATATGTAATAATTCTTTTCATGTTCTATCCTTATAATCATATGTTTATATTTTTGTATGCCATGATGTTAGATATAAGTTGTATATAGCGCTGTAATTTTTTCTAATGTTCTTTGTTCATAATTGTATTTCTGTATGCAATGATGTTGTAGTAACTTAGTAACATACAGTCCTGGACTTGTATTATGTCAAATAAATAAAAATATTATGAGCTATCACATTCAGAAAAACCACAATACATAATCTTAGCGTGTGTTAAACTTTTTTAATTGGGCAAAATAAAATAATTGTTCATAGGCTTCAGTAAATACTTACTTGTAATGCGCGATACTGTATACTGTCCCCAGTTATCACATAAATTTCTGCAGGTGATATGATAAGGTTGGACATGACATTCAACTGCACTACTATATTTTGCACCTCTGCGTATTCTGAATATGGCAATCCAACAGTCACCTACAATATCAACACAATTAGCATATTAAAAAAGAATCCTTAGGAATCCTTTTTTAAGACTATTAGTTTAATTAATAATTATGATTTTTAAAAATTCAAAAATGCTAAAGAAACAAAACTACACTTACAAGAATGAGTTTAAAAGTTTATTGCATTCGAAAGATAAGATAATGCATGCAAATAAGAGAAGACTCCAGACTAACAATATCAGAATTGAATAGGAGCATCAAAAAGTAGCAATAAAATCTAAAATATTTATATATTTCTCATATACAAGTACATGAGAAAATAAAAGCCAAGAAATAACTTCAATAAAGAAAGAATTGATAAGAGAAGAACTAAGTAGGTATTTCCAAACCTTGGCGGTCCCCGTTTTCAATCCTTCCAATAAAATTATATGGCCACGCAATCCCCGGCTATCTAAGTCTTGAACAGTAGGCGGTGTTTCATATGGTGATTCATTAAATGTCATAAACCGAATCACATTTGTTCCTTTCACATCACCACCTTGACTTGTCCAAGTTGTCAAAGTCCATTTTAACTCCACCCCTTCCAATGATGAAAACTCATTGCCTTAACAAACAAACAAACATCAATACAAAATGAAAACAAGACCATATATGTATAATAAATAAATAGTATATAAAACATATTATATAAGTGTAATTAAAAAATTAAACAGGGCGCTACTTCTTCACTATTTAACAAATTCTATTAATTCCATATACAGGTGAGATACGTAAATAGAATTAAGCACTTCCTGTAATTTATAAATATCTAAACTTATTGCAATGCAGTTTTCATGGAAACACATCAGAGAATGGTGCTTGTTTATATACGTATTCATTTCCATTTTATCACCTGCATTTTACGAGTTATTGAGAAAACTTTGCTTTATTCAAATTATTATTTTTTTGAAACTTTATTTATTTGTATTCCAGGTTGTTATAAATACATATTTTCAGAATGACATAAACAGAAAATACTGCGGGAGGCCATGCCTGTGGGCAGACCGGAAAAAAAATTGTTACAATAACTTTTTGCTTAATAGTAACATGTCCGTTCTTATACTTAACATAAAATAAAACAGAAAAGAAAAAAATAACTGTGAATAAAAGAAAAAAAAAGTGAGTTTAAGTGGAGGAAAAAATTGGTTTATATACATAAAGATTCTGTGAGGTATGATATATGTTTTTTATAAATAATTTTTATAATCCTTTTTTGAATGTTAATTAATGATATTAGTATAAACTTGTATACTCCGCTCAAATGGAACTATACAATTTTTTTAAACCAAACATAACGAGCGTAAAATGACAGAACCAATGATTTACATATTGTTATATGTTAGATAAGCATTTTTTTGAGTACTTTTGATTTTTTTTTTGCAACTCATGTTTAACAAATTTTAACACCCTGAGCATGCAGAGCAGGGACAGTGCTGCGTGACCTAAGGAGGGACTGTTGCATTTAAAATATCCATTACATACAAGTCACAAAAAAAATCAAAATGACTCAAAATATGCTTATCTAACACATAACACAATATGTATTCATTGGATTAATCTTTTTATAATCATCATGGTTTGCTACAAAAATATTATAGTTCCATTAGAAAAAAGAAAAGTTACCTGAATGTGTCATAAAATACAAGTGATAAAATGAAAACAAATACGAGCATCAATTAGCCCCATTCCCTCATGCGTTTCAATGAAAACCGCATTGCAATAATTTCAACCATTCAAAAATTACAAGAGGTGCTAAAGTTACGTGATTTACCCTGCATATAATCTATTATAACATTAATAATTAAGAATATTTCTATTAAAATAATTCTATAATACAAATTTTCCTATTGAATCACTCAGACTGTCTTGTACCAGATACTTCAGTCTGTGCCACATATTCAGTTTTGTCGCCCCCCCCCCCCCTCCCTTCCCTCCATGCTGCCATTATTGGTACTAAAACCCACTTTTTTAACTTGTTCTTTCAAGTTTTCAGATAACTAAAAATGGAATTGTAATATGACTGAGGAAATTATGGAAGGGTAAAATCTGAACCTAAATGAACAATTTCATTGAAAAGATTAAAAGCCGTTTGTATCAAAAGTCCGCTTAAACCTTTCTGAAAATAAGGACGTTTAAGCTCATTTTCACACAAAATTGTCAAGTTTTCAAGAAATTTTGTAAGACATTTAAAGCACTGATACTCGCATATGTAATGATGTATACAAATTGCAGGTAAAGTAAATATTCATGACCTTGAGGGATGCGACAAATATATTACATTTAGGTAATTTTTGAAAAAACAAAAGAATACAACAAAATAATGTTTACGTTATCTAATATAGTGCAATTAGCACTATCCACAAAGAAAGTTAAAAGAAAAAATTTGGAACAATTTCTGAGAAATTCTTGTTTTTAAATTTTTTAAAAATATTGTCCGTATTTCATTCAAAACTACAGGAAAACTACTAAAATTTACAAAAACATGCACATGGCAATCATTAAAGAACCGCAAATTCATTGTGAAGAACAAATTTCAATTGAAGAAAAAAATCACAATGTTCAATATTGCAATTATTGAGTAAAGACACCCAAACAATTTCAATCTTTCGCAACATTTAAAAATTTAGTGTAAACAATAAAAATCAGAACTATGCCAACTTTTCAAATGTATTTCGCTTCATTCTTACAAAAAATTTAAGGAAAAACATGTGGGGCTATTTTTGAATATTTTTTTTAATATCCCAGGGGTTCCATGTAAAGGACCATCAAAATTTAAAGCATGTTCAAAATCGTCAGAGCTTTGCGTCAGGACAGATAGACAGCAAAATATTCATTTTGGGAAAAATCCCACAAAAATTCTATACAATAGTGTTGTTCACAGACTGACGGTTGTTTACTGTAAACAAATTTTTCAACATCAAGGACTCAGAAATCATGAAATCTAACTACACATGTTAGAGGAAGTAATTTACTACATATTGGAACAATATTTATCCACTATTTCTATATCATGACTCCACATGAGTTTGTCGAAAACCCACAGTTCTTTGGCACATTACATAACTTCTTCTTTCCTGCATATATTACTGCATATATACATACGTATTCCAGAAAGTAAAGCTTAAGAATATTTAACAACTACATATTTCCTTCTTCACTACTCACCCAATGTTGATGATTTCTGAGTTAGCTAAATATCACACATCTAAAAAATTGTCATTTGCTAGAAAATGATTTTAACTGTTTATTTCGCAGGCAAAATATATGAACCAGCTAACTCGTGAAAATCTTAGTATTTTGACTAGTAAAAATTATTTACTTTCAAAATATACTTCTCCACATTACTAAACAATTATGACTTTTTACAGGTGCCACTTTCCTTGGGCACCTAAGATATGATAAATCGAGACCTATCTCTAAAGTAAAGTTTGATGATATTCAGTACTTATTGTTCAGCAATGAGCCAAAAATTTTATGAAGCCCTTCTTGTTTGAAAATTTCTGTATATTTGTTAAAACTATAACATGCTCACCTGGCTAGCTGAAATTGTTAAGGCGGTAGAATCACAACAAACTCATCTTGAAAGATGTATTACATAGGCAATTATAATAAAAAGGCAATGCATAGATGGGCCTATAGAAGCAGACTCAGTAGTCATGGAGAGAGAGGGTCCCATTTTGGAAAACTTAGTTCATTTGTTCAAGAGAATGGGTAAGGAGACAAGAAATCCTGGGGATCAACATCAAGGGAGGATGGCAAGGATGGAGAGTTGTCAAAAGGGCCTTAATGGATCAAAAAAGTGACCTAATATATAAATATTAAAATCAAGCCTATTATAATAGTTTTAAACCATGACATTACCAATACAATAATGTATGCAGGTAAGGTTCACAATAGTTTCAAACTAGCCGATGGGCAATGCTAGTTATGTACAAATTAGAAGTCACAAGAACCTTGATCATCACATACGCTCAAACTTTAAATGCTTCTGGTGCCTCTCCAGTGTACCTTTTCCTTATGGTAGTAATAACATAAAGAGAATGACTAAAATTCATAATAACATCACATTGTAAAATATTTCCAGAAAGGTTTTGGACATTCATTCTTTTTGCTTAGGCTTTTGTGACAATTTAATATTAGCAAAGGCACATGCAGGCAGGGACTCGTAAGGCTTCAGACCCCTCTTCCAAGCCAATGATCATAATCACTTTTACTCTTTTCTATACAGACAAATAATAATAATTGTTTTATCAATTGTTAATATTACAAAGATTACTTGTAAGACAATAATTTACAAATACAATTTATATTTGTCCTAACTAAAAAATTCTTTATGAGAATGCAAAAAGTTTAAACCTAAACTAAACCTAAAATCCCTCAGAGAAAAATACTGAATTTGCCTGATTTTTATATACTGTTTTTACTTATAAAAGTCCAACACCAAAATGTACATGAACCAGGGTTTTTTTTGTTTTGTTTTTGTTTTTGTTTTTTTGTTTTGTTTTTACAAATGGCAAAAAAATGCTTTTTTTTTCAAGTTAGTATACTGAATTTTCTTTTCCCCTACTCTTCTCTTTAATTTTCAACCAATTAAGTCTGTTAAAAAGGATCAGACAAGATCTTATTGAACCACTTATTAGAATAAAAATATTTATGAACATTTTACTCCAGAGACTGGATTTACAACCTACTACTTTTGAACTGTTAGTTTGATTTGTAGTCATTTCCCTGATGCCATCAGAGCAGGAGAGTAATGCTAGTTATATAAAAATTAGAATGTGCAAGAACCTTGATCATCATATGCTCTAACTTCGAATGCTTCTGGTGCCTCTTCAATGTATAATTCCCTTGTGGTAGTAATAACATTAAGAGAATGAATAACATCCATAATAACATCACAACGTAAAATATTTCCAGATCGAAGTTCTTCAGCAAAAACAATAGCAGTATTGCGGTCAAATTCTTTTGACAGAGGAGATACAACTGCTTTAGATGAACACCCTCGGTGAGTATCTTCATATAGTGGCTGAACATCCAGGATTTCTGGGCGTGATGTCGACCTAAAAAATACATAGAGCGTTATAACATACGTTTCACAAAAGTCCCACGCGTTAAATACCACAATCTGCTGTCCCAACTGGGACACATTTAGAGGTTATGTTACTCAAAGAAATTTCGTGCAATGATTCACACCATAAAAGAAGGCTAAACGGAAAGAAACTTGAAATAGGAAGTACGAAAGTTTGAACTTTACTAATCTTATACACTGATAATTATTAATCCAGTTGGTTTCTCCCGTACAGAACGCTTTACTTTTCAGACACTTACCATTTGTAACATTCCAAATCTGTGCCTTCCAATATATATTTGAGTCTGAAGGAATGAAAAAGGGGTAACAACACACGAGGAACATTTAATTTGGAATTTTCGACTATCGTAGCGGTGTGTATAAGAATAAAAAGCACAAGACCATGCCGGCACCAAAACCCCGCCATAATTTTCAACTTGCGACTCCTGCCTAACGCCAATGCAAGATCCAATGCCAATGGCTCTCTCCTGTACTGGGGAAGTGGCGTAACGTAATTACAAGACTCGGGAGTTGCGAAATAAGTGTATGCTAATAGTAGATATTTATGAACGAGCTGGGCGTATTAGCCACACACTTCGAAAGAATTCTCTAATAGTGAACATTTTATTCCATACAGCTTCACGGCACGTTATTGTCGGATTTTCGTGTAGGTTGGCCATCGTATATCACAAAGCTGTTCTTAAAAAAAATAAACAAAAATGGATACTAACAAATAGGTAGTTTAACGTTTGAAATCGCACTCCTTGTTGTAAACAACAACCGAATAAATTTTAAGCGCAACAAACGAATTTATATGTCATCACCACTACTAATCACTGTAAATAAATCTCGTGCGAGTACCTCGTGTCTCAATATGAAATGAAATTCTGATATTAGCAAATGATGACCTCTTTTGAGGATATAACTTGTCTGAATTTGGAAAGGCTGTACCTCAATGAAGTATAAAATTGGTTGGAATATTTAATAAAACAGGATAATTAATTCATTGGCTTTTGAAATTATTAGATGGGCAGTGGCGACGACTGACGACTATTTTAATGTACATACTACGACAATATAACGTTCAGTATTATCATTAGTACATATTTCAAACGATGTGTACAATCTCAAAAATGGAAAAGGCGCATTTTTAATTATAAAAACGCCATGTCTTAATAAATTACAAATTTTCCATGTCAAAAAATTAAAGAAACTTAGAATTCCTGCACTGTAATTGATTTGTTAATATTCTATTTTCTCTTTTATTTTATACATGTTTCACCAAAATTATTTCCTCGAAGGTCGTCCTTCACCAAAGAAGGCGATAGTTAACAAGCATTTTTGCTTCAGTGGTGGTCTTGTCTCTTTTGGCCAGCTGCGGGCGGAGGGGAAGGGACAGCGAACGAGAATGGTGCTGGTGGCGTATGGCGCAAGGAATGGCTGGATAAGCTTCAGACGATTTTAATCGAATATTTCTCTGATAATTTACGACGCGAAACGCTCGAAAATGGCAGTTGAATTTGGAACTGCTAAAACAGTTCTCATTCTAGCCATTGTTGTGGGATGCTTTGCAGTATTATGGCCCAAGTTATTTTATCCTATGCTTCAAGCTTCTGTCAATCCTCCTCGTTCGTCTAGTGACTCACAAGGTAAATATTTTTTAATTAAAAATCTAAGTTAATGTACACAAAATGCGAAACTTATGCGAAGATACGTAGTGTAGAATAAAATACTTTGCATTGCGTCACTTTACTATTTTTGTCACAGGATGTGCGTCGAAGTAGAGTTCGCTCTGTAAATATTTAAAACCACCCCTTCTGTACTCGGATGATAAAAATACGAAATTCATATTTTGCAAAAAATGTATATTAACAATTATACCGTGGACGGATGTCGACAGAGTACTAGGCAAATTTTACAAGAAACATTGTTGCGCAAATTATTTCAGGTTTAATTTCCTACTGCCCTAGTTTTATCTCTGAACTTCCCCTGTTAGTTGTGTGTAGGCAACACGTCAAACAGCTGTGTATGACGGAACGGACAGTTACCCCTGGACTAATAAGTTCGTTCAAAAAACTTATTTTAAAGCCACAGATATTTATCGACGTTATCACCTCCAAGGACAAAAGATTACTGATTTTTGCAAACAAAAATTCAATGAGATTAATTTCTGTTAAATTAAAATTAAATCTTTATTACAATTTGTTACAGCCTGCTGTGATGTCATCTTTGAAAATGATGTTAATGCCATAAAAGTTATGACAGAATTATGTGGAAATATTCTTCATCATGATGAATTTGATCCAAAACTGACCCAAATATTTAGTGAGGGCAAGTTAACAAAGGATATAGTGAACGCATGTAGGAATGTTGTTCTCAGTAAATGTGGTATTGATATTACTTCATTTCTGAATGAAAGGGTTCGTTTGGGCAAATCGTATAAACAAATTCTTGATGAAATTAGGTCTTTCAACAGTTCAATATGTTTGAAATTAAACTTTGGCGTGAATCTTGGTTCACTTGGAGCTCCTAGAAGAATGCGTTTGGGCGTGCTCAGCACTCCAAGTAAGATTTTTAATTCAGTTTTGTGATGATTAATTTTTGTAATATTTGAGTAACTAACATAACTAATCAGATGATTATCAAGAATTAGATTTACTTTTTAACTCATTAACAAAAATTCAATGTGAGATAAATAACATTTTGCACAAAACTGAAATTTGTATTAGTGCAAAATATTTCAAAATTTTGCAAAATCAATGTTTTGCACTAATGCATTTGTTTGAATGCATTTAGTCCTACTAAAAAATTAGAATTTTTAAGAGTAATAACTTTTATTTGAACTCCATAATGCCAAAATAATACACCTAAAAATATCTTTAGGGACAAATATACTTTTCTAGTGTTTTTAAAATATTACCACACAACAAGTCTTAGACTTATGATATAATTTCCTGGACTTAATAAATGACTTATCCACTTTGAGATTTTTCCCCCCATAAATAAAGAGGTGTCAAGAAGAGTCAAAAAAAAAAATAATTCCAAGAAGCCAGTCTCAAATTTACACTTTCTGTCAGTTGTTATTGGAGTACTTTTAACCAAAAGCATTAAGCCACTTTGTATGTCTTACAAGAATATCTATACTTATAACCTCCTCATTACTTCTACAAGTAAGGCTGTGTAACTACAAGAACAGCATATATCAAAATTTTTGTTTTTAATGATAACATGCAATATGATGACATTTTTATCAAATGCCACACATCTTGACATTATTTATAATTTAAACCTCAATTAAAACTAGTCATGTAAAATTGTGTGAACAGTTCATTCATTATAATTTTAAATATTATATCTACAAGGACAAACGTGTGTCATTTTGACACAGAAATATAATTTATTACATTTGACCCAAATTGTGCATCAAAAGTCTTGGAGAAGGTAGAGATATGAATAATAAATTAACAATGCAACTAATGTATTTTTTCTATTATTATATTGAAGGTGAGTACTGAGTTAACATAATAAGCCTCTGAAAAGGCTTCTTATCATCATAAATATTAAAAAAGAGACTTTTGTCTTTCCAGTTAAGCGAACAGTGTAGCATTTAAAAGTAAAATATTAGTTGCATGCAGAAAACATCTTCAAATTGAATTTGAAAATTAGGTTTTAGAGTGGGAGTATTTCTTCATGAAAAATTATTATATGGCAATAGACATCTGAGATTGGTTGAATTAGAATATATTCTTGCTTAGCAATGGTTACTTATGACATGGGCAGATACAAGTGAAATAGTCACTCTAATTAATATGAAATATATTATTGTGTAATAAGTCCCAAAATGGATCTTCATTTTCACAGGTAATTCCATGAAAGGCTTTGGGTTTGCCTACAAATTTAAGAGCTATAACACAACAATGATCATGACTCTTATTCTTTTATTTTGAAGTAAAATGAATCATCATATAATTAATCATTAAAGAGGGCTCTCCCTCAAGTCAGCATTCTGAATGTTCATCATTCTGTACTGTGCCCCCTCTTCATCTGCCCTGTGTCTCCTTGACACATCTAATCGAATTGGTCTTCTGGTTGCCTTCTTCATTGTTCTTCTCCCTTTCCCAACCCTCCTCAAAACTTCTTTATTCCTGATTCATCAATTCTTCTAGCTGATTTTGTACACACGCCACAATAATCTCAAATCAAAACTTTCCAATTTGCTAGGATGGCTGGACTTCATGAAAATAATGTAAATTATAATATTTTTTTGTACACTCGCAAAATCATCTTCTTGTGAACGATTTTCTAAATTGGGTATTCAGAACATACCTGTTGGAAATAAGAATAATAAACACAGTACCAATCTGTTTGTAGTGCTTATTGAATGTTTGAGAAACAGTGTTCTATGGAATTATATTAACTCATCATATAAAAAGAAAAAAGATATGCAAGTCTGTGATAGTGTGTTATAATGTGTGTCCAATACAAGACTGTGATAGTGTGTTATAACAGATAATATGTGTCAATCTAATATTTTACAAATAAAATTGCAGGAACTGCATTCAAGTTTTTCTAAGAACTGTTAAGTCATTTTAAAACTAGTGAAGCTACAGAATGACTTTCGACTTTCTTGTACTAGTTAGTTCCCTTATTTCTTCAGTCTGGGCAATCTTTTCAGTTTTGCCCTACCCTCTTCTCAGCTGCCTTCTATTTATGGCTAAAACATATTTTTTCATGTCTTTTCAATTTTTCCAATCCCTTACAGCAAAATTGAAATATGACTTTAAGAATGTTAAAGGAAGGGTAAAATCTGACTCTGTAAGCACATTTTCATTTAAAAATTTGAGGCTACTTTTAAGAAAACGTTGTTTGAGTGTTTCTGCGAGAGCGCATATTAAAACTCATTTTCACCAACAACTTTTGATATTTTGAAAAACTTCAAAATAAATTATTTGAACCAATTTAACTAAAAAATGCAATAATGTGTACGATATGCCCGGAATGTAAATGTTCACGACTTGAGAAACATTTTTTTTTTTAATTAAAATCTTTGTTGTAATTTTCTTTCTTGCTACCGCTTACGCAGTAGAGAGAAAGTCATGTAATGCAGGGGGAAAAGCGAATTTTCGACAGAAAAACTCATATTACCGCTCCCTGGTAACGAAAAGTGGATAAATACAGTTCTACATTTAGAAAAAGAATCCTATAACACATGGTGTAGCCAGAATCCACGTTTTGTGTGCCCTTGATACCTAAAAATCGATTGACGGCAAAATATCTGTTTTCCCGTCCGTCTGTATACAACGCTAGCGGCTAAACCGTTCAGCCAATTTTCTCCAAAATTGACATTGCCCAATCGAATTGGTCGCGGCCCCTTTCAATTTGAATTCGATATTTTAATTTAGGGGATACTTTACATAGAGCCCCTTGGACATTTTCAAAACATATGGCTCCAAATTTTTTGATTGATTTGTGTTGTTGAATAGCATAATAGATGTTTAACAGAAATGTGCAGGTCTCGTGTTCGTTGAAATCCCTGATTTTTCGAAAATTGCAAATGTTCAAATTTTTTTGGCGTCGTCCTACAATTAAAATATTAAAGATTGATAATTTTCTTAAAGAAATCTGTTTCTTAAATACAGATTTTGAAATAAGGTCATGGACAATTTTTCGAAATTTTGAATATTTTTTCTCACAATTTTGCGTGAAATGTAGGCAATTTTAATTTCGTTTAAACAAGTTTTCTACAAAAAAGACACATATTTTTATTAGTTTTTTGATCTTGGATATCGTATAGAACGTTTAAGAGAATGGTGTAGGTCTCATTTTCGTTGAAATTTCTGATTTTTGAAAAATTGCAACAAAAAAATCATACAATTACAATTGTGAAAATAAAATTTGTGTAAATGATATGTGTTCATCAAAAACAGAACTTCAAATAAGATACGATCAATTTTTCGTAAATGTAAGTATTTTTGAGTAATTTGGGGTCGTAGTCGCGCGCCTTGCATTTCCCGCGCTTTGTGAACGTCATTTGAGAAGTGCTTGGAAGCAGTTGGATGCTACGTAAGTTAGAATTTGTATATTACTTCATACTTTTTTGTTCGTTTTCTTACCTTCAAGCTTTTGTTATACGATTTAGAAAAAAATTAAAACCTATTTGATAATCCATATTTTTTGTCCGTGTTGCGAGGAATGTATTTGCATTTTCAATGTATTGATGTTTTTCTGCCAAGAAATCCGCATACCTTCATTGAAATTAGCCAAATTACGTTTTCTTTCTTAAAAATAATATTTAAATGTAATATTTAAATGAAAAAATGCTAGCCTCCGGGAAATATAATATTTGAATGCGATAGTGCCGCCCTGTGAGACGACATTGGTAGTTCTGAGGATTCTGTCTTATTGTTGGGACATGATTTTGCTGATGAAACGCAGTTATAACTGACGAATATGTGTCGATATTTCTTTGAAAATATTTAGTTTTCGCACCTAATGTTATACGATTTGTAATGAGTTTCACAAAAAATTACGACTGAGATGTAATTCAGAGATAATTTGTAGTATAAATCGTATTACGTAACCATTACTACAGGCGAGAAAGTATGTGCTGTTTTAGAACCACTAGTTTGAAAAAACAAAATAATGCAACACGTTGGCGTTTATGTTACCGTGCATTAAGAAATATCAGCACAAAAGGGTTTAAGAAAAACTTTGGAGCTGTGCGAGAAAATGATGATTAGGCGTTTCTGAAAATGCTTACTCATTTTTTACAGAAAAGGTTTTGAGTTTTCGGAAAACTTTGTAAGGTCTCATTTGAAGCACCTGTACCCTTAAATGCAATAATCTATACAAATCGCGTTAAAGTAAATATTAACGAAGTGAGTGACACCTAAAAAATTACATTTGTGTAATTTTTTAAAAACAAAAGAGTACAGCGAAATGACGTTTCCTTCATTAATGCACTTTGCACTATCAGTACAAAAAGTTTTAAGACAAAAATTAGGCATATTTTTAAAGAAATCTTTTTAATGTTTTTAACCTGCCCATATTTCATTCAAAATTGCGAAAAAACTACTAAAATTTTCAAAACAATTTACACGCCATTAATTAAAAAAGAATTGTGGAGAACAAGTTTCACTTAGACAAAAAATCACTATATTCAATATTCTAGTTGTAGTAAGACCGCCTAGAAAATCAAACTTCCTTAATTTCCGGAAATTCATTTAACAGTGAAAATCGAACCTATGTATACGTGTATTTCACTTTATTATAACAAGAAGTTTAAAGAAAAAATATGACATCTTTTTGTGAAAATTTTGAAAATGTCCCAAGAACTTCATGTAAAATACCCCTAACAAAAAAAAATTTCAAACTCGCAAAGCTTCAAGTTAAGGCAGATCGACCGGAGAATATTCATTTTGAAAATAAAATCATACGAATTGATTAGGCATAGTTTTTCACACAG
>BOPP01000052.1:1233421-1293522 GCA_017312745.1 Gryllus bimaculatus | reverse complement strand
GTAGTTAGCATAAGTTCTTTTGTCATCACAGATAACGCTGGCAGGAGTAAACGGACGGGATGCTCGATAAGAACAATTTACTTCCGGTATAGTAGGTGATCGGCTGGAGTAAATTGCGTGTTACTCTTCCGTTGGAATTTTCGAAACTCATTTCTGCAAGCATTATATAACTTTCTCTATAGATCTGGAGTGGTATTACTGGTCGATGTACGTATCCAAGAAAGTAAAAAATAAAACAACGCAAGAGACAATATTCGTTGTTGTTTCTTATTACTGCTGTGGCATTCTCCATGATCAAGGATGTTTTCCTGCTGCGATAACGTCTTCTACTATACAATCAGATATTATAAGCCACACCCGAGCATCAAAATGCAAATATTAAATATTTTTAGACGAATGATTGAAATGTAATTAAATCGACAGCAGTAGCAGTGTAGCGGGCAGAGGATGTAACGCGCCGCCACAGGTCCTCTGATTATTTTCCCTCTTTGGTTCTTTTTTGTTCCTTTCTTTTCGTGCTGCTGAAGCGTTGGCGTTTCTTGTTCAAAGTTCCCTCTCTTGCGGCAGAGTGTTTTCCGAGCCACCTCTTCGTTTAACCTGTCTCCAACTCGGTAGACATTTGCAACTTCATCACTCTTCCTTCCTGCGACACAAAAGCAACGAATACCGTCAAAAAATCTCATACTTGCATTTGCTGTTGCCCATCAATGTTTTATTCTACCTGGAACGGGCGTTTCTCCTGTCTGGGCAAAATGCATACAGATGTCTCTCAAGTCTGTATTAGACCTTCGCACTGATATCTCGGTTAAAGGTGGAACCCACTGATTCTAATACGTCGTCGAAAACGACCACTCTCCACGATTAAATTTTTTTTCAACCGCTAACTAAGTAACGTGCTCCTGCTGTGACAGAAAACTCAGATACCTCATGCTTTAAAAACCCTATACTCCATTAGCGACTTGTGTTCAACGGCTTTAGTTAAAGGTCCAAAGTACTAGCAAATGCATGAACTAATCCATATGACGTAAATTGATCTTCATGGAAATGTTAGGTGCTTGACACGTGATAGCCTGCAGTCGTTTTTTAAAACCTCATATACATTATATAGTTAAGGATCATTCATTTGGATGTTATGTGCCTTGAAGGGGGGTACTAAAGATAATTTTCCTTACCATGCAAGGCCAATAAAAGAGCTTTGAAATAAAAAATTGGCGTCTTAGCTTTTTTTAAATGAATTTAACAACCTGATCAGCCCCATCAATTCCTTAATTTACTACTTTTCAGTAGTATTAAAATATACCTAAAAAGATTTTTTAAATGTTGCTCCCAAAAGTAATATACGAAATTTTCAAAACACTCAAAATGTAAATTAATGTATTTGTGCTCTATCCAATACAGAAAAGTTTGAAGAAAAACGGAGCCGAAAAATGCGAACTCAAATTACGCAAAACTACAATATTTCGAAAACACTGTGTTCGTAAATACTGACTTGAAGGATACATATTAAAAGAAGTTCTATGCCAGCAAATGACGATGTAAGATAGATTAATAATCTAGTGGTGCTACATACATGGCAGAGACCTTTTCAGACGGTTATTAATAGATAATTACCGGAATAATAGAATTTAGTTTAAATTAATCAGCAATCTGTAAAAATTCATTCGCCCGCCCGGCAAAATTTGAAACTTATAATAATAATAATAAAAATAATAAAATAATAATAAAATATAAAATAATAATAATAATAAAAAATGAAAGTGATCAGCTTCTGGGCATCGAAAATGAACATTTGACGCGCACGGGTAGTCGAGAAAAAATGCAAGATAAATTTATTAGTCACTATACAATTAAATTTCGTGAAATGTATAAACAAGCTTCGGTAAGCATTCAAGCGAAACAAAAGTTTGGTTCGTCTTCAGTGAAGCGAATTAAGTTAGAATTTACAGCTGTTATTCTCAGAGAACATAACAAGAATTGAAGAAGGACGATGATGACGTATAGAGTAGCTAATGTAGTCAAAGCGGCGTTCTGTAGGGCTGGACTTCATAGTAAATTCTCCAGAATGGGGAGTAGAACAGATCGATAAAAGAGGATTATTGCGGTCAAAGAAACGACACTAACTGATCCAACACAGTGTTAAATAACCTTCCAACGAGGTAACGAACGCAATGCTTCTTAATTTCATATTAACATAGGTAAAGGATGACCAGAGTGGCAAGGATTGGAAAATACTAGAGGACGAGTCCATTAGGGACGCATCTATACGTAATCTCCTTCGCCTACAAACAAGGACACACATGAATGCCAGAATATAAAAGTCAAAGCGTCCTGAACGTGAAAGAGATTAACGTAGATAAGGATATAGATTACTAGGAGGAATCTGGTATAAAGTGTTTCGGTTGACGAAAAGCATGAATCCAGAGGAAAATAGCGTCGGAAACCAAAGACACAGGGGAAGCTGCGTGGAATTTGGGCCCCCAGAGCGAAGATCGAACAAACTCAATGTTATACTCAAGCGCTTGAAATTGCGAGCTTCGCAAGAAACTGGTGAAGCCGAGAAGCTCATCTAGAGAGCAGAACAAATGTGTTCCCATCAGAGACAGGATTCTGAAAACTGCTCTGAGAGAGATCAAAGAGCAAAAGCAAATGTGGACTCAGGCTCGTAGAAGGTAGTATTCGAAAACGACGCCTGGGATTGCCAGAGAGCGATTTACAACATTTGTGCAGGGGCATCGAAAATTGCGCTTTATTTAAGCAATCATGGAAAAAAGTTATACTATTATTAGCAAGTATAATTATGTTAAAAAATGACACGACAACATTATGACTAAAATTAATATATTTTTAATTAATATTAATATGGGTTCAAATTTTTTCCACGGGAAATCAATTTTTAAATGATATTTTTGATGTATAGAAAAACACATTCATAAGTTTTTTAGTTGTTTATTTATAATTCTACCATGGTCTGCCTTATTCTTAAATGGAGTAGGGCCTACATTTGAGCATAGAAATATTAAGAAATAATACGTCGTCAAACAGATATCAACGTTAAGTGTTAATTGTATATATTTCCAGAATTTATATTTGAATAATTTTTCTCGATGTAAGTGAGTACGTCTTTCGGTAATAGTAATTTAATTATATCTTATTGTATGAACGTCTGAAAATGATAAAACATTTCGAGTATTTAATATTTTCAAAGGACTCGTAGGATACAATAAAAAGAGAAAAAATCTCTCGCGTCGAGAAGAAGTCTATAATCAATTTAGTCACCAATCTTTGCAGCCGTAGGTACGTGCCTCCTGTAACCTGGGCGTAAATCCGCCCCGGGATATGTCCTACAAGTACTAAGAAAATTTAGCTGAATGTAAAGATGAGATACGATGTGAGACGTATAGTGCCTTCCCTATGAGATGATAGGTAAGACAAAGACGAGTGTCTCGATCCATTTGATAAGTTTTGTTCAGTTTCCCTGAAATCCCTTGAGCAAATGCTACTGGAGATGGCTTGTTTTTGCTCCTGAAAGTAATGTAACGTATCTCTTACCCAGACACCATATAACTTGTCATACACATTGTAATTGTATATTTGACTCAAATAAATATTATAATTATATTATTATTATTATTATAATTATTATTTATATTATTATTGTTATATTATTATTATTAAAAATATTAGATTTACGATGAAGAAATACGGAGTGCGCGAGAAGTCGAAATGGGGAAAGCGCCGCTGAGGCAATCTTAAATATATATCAGGAATCCTCATCATCTGGTGGCAACAAGTTTGGATGGTCAAGGATCTGCCGTCTGTGGTAACGCTGGGCGTTAGACGTTGGGACGATTTCTCAAAACTGTTATTTTCGATGAACTGAGCGAGACATCATGCCCTACAAGTTTAATATACACAAATCCAAGACATTACAAAATTTTTCAAAATGCTCCAATTTTTTTATTATATAATTTTCTCCACAGATATTGTAAAGGATATTCAAAGAATGACGCCCAGGCTCATTTCCCCTAAAACATGATTTTTCAACAATTGAAAAAGTTCACATTGTTTGGGGTCTACTACAACTACGATATTGAGATAGGGATTTTTTCCTAATGAAATCTGTTCTGTAAAGACACTGTTAAGTGTTTGAGAAATATGTAACAGACTAAGCCGACGAAGGGGGACTTATTGTTAAATATTAGATACAACAAAATGAACCTGTGTCTATCAGGTAATGCTACAGTACAATAGATCTGTATAGCTACAACTGTCTTTTTTTTCCGGCAATAAAATCCATAACAATTCCAATTTCAAATAGAGCTGCAAATTCTATAGATTAAACGTCAAAATTAATTTTAAATCTCTCTGAAATGGGTGTGTCTTTCTTTAGAATAAATTGATAGGTACTTTGAACAATGTGTAGAGAG
Organism: Gryllus bimaculatus; assembly: GCA_017312745.1. Classification (NCBI taxonomy): domain Eukaryota; kingdom Metazoa; phylum Arthropoda; class Insecta; order Orthoptera; family Gryllidae; genus Gryllus; species Gryllus bimaculatus. The sequence goes on along the minus strand of BOPP01000052.1, from coordinate 1,289,095 downwards.
CTGTAGCTATCAATGAATACGCCGCAGTTCATTTCAATTTAATCATATGACTTTCCCACTTCTTACTTTTGGCATACTCTTCTTATTATTCTGATTAGGATGATGATAGAAGCAGTGCAGCAACAACTCTAACACTTCTCCTCGACAATAAATGAATGATTTGAAGAACCATTGAAGACGCAATCAAACAGCAATGGTCACATTCGTGGTCGCCTGCGACGTGAGAGGCTACTAACATGACAGGCTGAGCGATCCCAAAATGGGAGGTTGAAAGCTCCATCAAATGCCAGATATGTAATTTCAACTTCCAGAACACTAATTATAATAAAACGTAAGCAATTCCGAAAATGAATAAATATAAGATTAAATGCAAGCAAACATTACTTCAAATAAATGCAATTTGCAGTAATGAAAGATCTTGTAATATTTCAAGAAGTAAATGTAATATAAGCTGCTCAATGCAAGAATTGAGGTCGGAGTGCCGCCGCGTCCGCTCACTTTCAGTAGACTATAGCCGAGGTCCCCGTCCCTCCCTTTCGGATGTCGTACGTGTTTAGGCGGCTTCATGATGTTACTGGCAGTGCCTCTGACCGAGAGGATCTAACGCTCGACTTCCCCGACGGGGTGGCATAACTTAGAACAGTGTGGAATCGCTGGCTCGCAGAGGAGAGCTGTTCGTAGGCGCTGCTCTATTGGTGTTTTCCGTTCCACCACCAGGCGAAATGCCTGGGAGCTACTCTGCAATAAGGCCAGGCCCCGCGCGATCTTTCTTCCTATTCCTGTCATCCTGTCCTCTTGCACACACACTTAGGATGCCTGACATAAACTCCCGCGGGAGACGTAGATGTCCGTGCGGCTGGGGGTGCCGTGGAGGAGATACCTGGTTAGGGATCTTTGGCAAGCTAGGTAGGGTCGGCGCCTATCGATTCACGGGGGGGGAGTTTCACCGCATCTCTTATAGCGATAAATCACTACACTTTCTGTATAATGACTTAGATTGATAAGCCGGAATGGGATGGACATCGAGTCTTGATGTTTTTAGAACATGATGTTGTGTTTTGTTTTACGTTTTGGATATTTTGTTCGGATAAAATTCATGATATCATTTTTTTAAAAGTTAAAATATGAAATAATAACTGATTGTCTAAGTGTCTGTTTACGAATTGATAGACGAAGCGGTTTGCACTGCTTATTGAGCAGACTATCCCCGCCGAGATAATGTCGATGTCTGCATATGATGTAATTTCGCAAACGGACATTTTGTTAATTTGTCGTTTAGTAAATTTTATTATTTTTCAATTATAAATAGTGGACACAATTAAATATTTTGTAACGCACTATTTTATGCAGGTTATCTAAAGTCGCTTTAAAACAGGTGTTTAAAAACATCGATGAATTTTCGTCAATGTAATCATCTTTTGTGTCGATGTTGCTAAACCCGGATTACTAATCAATGATGAATCAAACAATCGGGATGACTCGACAAGCGTTGGGCACCCGTGACTGCGATAGCAAGGGCAGTGGTGCGATGGAAATATGAACATACGCAATGTAAGAAATAGATTGTGGAATTTAAGCATCAAAATTTTTGAAATCTAATCATCTCGAAAGTTAAAGAATGATACTTTTTTTCTAGAAAATATTGTTTAGATTTCTGAAAAAATTGAGAGATTCAGTTCAACAATAGCGCGAACACTAATTTTTAAAGATATAATATTAAGAAAAAAATTATGTGTCAAGAAGGAAATCCTAGCTTCTTCTAAGGAATGATATGTTTTCGAAGAGAAGTGAAGGCGTTTAGTAATTTTTGATCATTCAGAGGATTACTGAAGATGATGATCCCTGACGAAGTTATAAAGCTCACTTTGCTCTTTTCAATTATTACATTTCAAAGAAAAAAATTTTGGAGGTATTTTTGAGAAAATTTGAAAATGCCCTATAGACTTCATATAAAGTACTCCATAAGTTCCACTTAAGTTTGAAGGGACCTAATGTTGGGCCAAATCAATTTGAATTATCATTGTGAAATATTCCAAGTAGGCAATGTTGAAATAAATAGGCCTTAGTACTTAGTGTTACTGGCGCAAAAGATATTTTTTGGAAAAAACACATCAGTGGATCACAAAGATATGTACTAGTCTCAAAATTTTACTAGAATGTCAATAACTTTTGGGTATCAGGGAATCTCCAAAGTTGTTTCATGAAGCATCTCACAAATTTTGGCAGCAAAACAACTGTTCGTGTAAAGTATATACCATCTGACCCAGCAAAAAGAAAGTATAAAATATTACAAGTTGTTATTTAAAATAAATTAAAAACTTAAGTGAGATAATGTAACAATAATTGGGTAAACGTGAAAAGGTTAAGTCTGAATAAACAACAAATGTTATGCTCTGAAAGCAAAATCCTTAAAGACCCTTATGGTAATATCTTTAATTTCTCTGTTTAAGTTACAAGTGTTTAGACATTATTTATACATGTATAGTTTCGATTATTGTATTATGCTGAAATATTATGCCAACTCCCATTATAATTCATATTGTCCCATTATTAGATTAGAAAATGTGAACTGCTGGCAATTTTGTTTGTCCATACAATTACAAATTGATGACCAGATTTAAACCTGGAGCTCAGAATGAAGGTGTGGCAATAAGATGTGCGATATATAATCTTCTACTACCGATTTTTTTCTTTATTCAACTGGATGTACAATTCATTACAGTTTGGCCTCTTTAATCAACCACAAAATTGTGAACCTCGCCAGGTCTGTTTATTAATCAAGCCTAAATTTGCCTTGAGTTCATGTTTTACATTAATGTAAAAGCATATAAGTTAGTCAAACTTGAGCTTAACATACTATGTATATAATGTAGGTACTACTATATTTTCAGAATTGAAATTACCCTTAATTTATACACAGCATGCTGATCTTACAAATCTTTGAAATGACATAATTAATCTCTTTTTTTCCTGGTTGATTTTTTATGGAGAAAAAAAAAAAATGTTTTAAGAAATGTCACTGACTTTAATACAGATCTTATTGAATATTTTGTTCATTATTAATTTAATGTAATATTTGAGAAGGACAGACCACTATTGGAAGCTTTCAAAGATGATTTTATTCAGGATTTACGTGTACATAGCCAGGTTAAGGTACCAATCTAACTCTAAAAAGGACGTTTTTTCCCGTGAAAAATTGGACAAGTTGTTTTTCATGTTTTTTGAACATTGAGATCTGTATGTCAATGCAAAACTTTATTATAAGTCAGTTAGCTGTACTTATTTGTATTTTCTAATGGCAGCATTGTGCCACATCCTAAATATTTGAAAAGGAACTCCTTTTCAATGCATGAATGCAATGCTTTCATGCATATCTGCATTGTTAGACTGGAACAGAATATGTTGTGAGGATTGACTCTGAGTAACACAAGAAAACATGAACAGGTAAGGAAAAAAACACTGAAAGTGAAGCAGGAGAGATACTTGAAGGTCAGAAAGGTGAAAAGGAATAGGAAACCAAAGTTGAAGGTGTAACATGAACATCCTGAGGCATTTAGAGCTAATTAATCTTAATCAACTTTTCTCTAAAGTTAGTTTTCCTGCTTGTAAGGCCCACTAAACGTCATAATCATGTAATTTTGAAGATATTTAAGAGTCATTTTATTTAATGTGACGAAGTGTTAATTCATTGCCCTATAATCTAAACTGTAATAGAAATGCAATATTAGCAAAGAAAATTGCTTGTTGATATTGTTACTAGTGGAAGTTTTAAAAGTTTTAGTTACATCTCTATATCACACATTTCCCTATCAATCTCACAATGAATATAATCCAAATAACAACTAAAAAGTGAATAAGTTCATGGATAGAATTATGATATTCAAATCATACCCTTTTTTCAAAGGAAAAAAGGGATATCGATGAATAATTAATAATTTTTAAATAAACTTATATAGTTTGATTTGTTAATACCTAATCGTATGAGAATACATGTTCAAAGCCGAAATATATGCAACAAATAAAATTTAAAACTCGGGTAGAGAGTGATTAAGTCATAGCATGGTTTTGTGAAAATGTAAATAAAAGTTCTGTATGTCAAGGAGCATACAGACAGGAAAGGACCAACTCATTACGACCAGACATGACGCATCCTGCTATTGCGTGAGTGGGGCATTCCCCAGTCCATATGTTAACACACGGACTGTCGAGAAAGGACCGCGCGCGTAGTATATCAATGGCTAAAAGTGAAAAAAATTCTGTGGCATTGCAATTCATTACTAAACAATGAATTTCATAAAATAATGTATCTGTGATAAAGTACTCCTTGAAGGATTAGAGAAATAGTTTATATAGCATCTCTTTTAAATGTTTTGAAGCTTGTATACAGTGTTTTCAAATTCATGTGCCATTTAATTATTCCATAGTCCAGCATATTATTATCATTTTCCTTAGAAATAGAATTAAGCATTATTTTCAAATAATAAAATATAAATGTTAGACTTGTCCTATACTGATATCTAACACAGATGCATCAAAGCTATGCCTATCATTTCTGATAGCATAAACATAATTTAATTGTGAAAAATAGTAACTTGCAAAAGTTAATCAAGAAGTATTACAACTCTTTGCTGTTTTCATTATAACTTGCAAAGCTTCTATAGCATTATATTTGCAAATCTAATGATTCAAAATAAGATGGCTCTCATTAAATAAGCAAATGTTTTATATACATACGTATCAATATCTTTCACTGGTCCTTCATGCATTTCTGTTATAGTGAATAGATGATACATAAGAGGTGAGTATGCCGCTATTATTAGAGAAAGTCTCCACTGAATCTATTTTCATTTTGCCCAAAACAGACAGTGTGTGATGGTTGCAGTTACATTAGGCATTGCATAATGGGAGTATATTCTCTGACTATAAGACACATTTTAAAACATGTGTTCTCCGATAGAAATATATCTTTTTGTTGCTAAATTATAACGTTAAAAAAAGTAAAATATTTGTCAGAACAGAAATTTTATCTTATTTTAATATTTAAAAAAGAAGATTTGTTCTAAACCATAAATTCAAAAGTCCTTGTGCTGCAATATTTAAACACAGAAAATACAAATTTCGATCATGATATTTTTTTCTTTCAATGTTCATTTTTGCAAGAACTTCATTCTTCCCTCTTCATAGAAACTTTCACTTGAAACATATATATATGATACATAAATATTAGCATTATCTTTCTTCATCTCACATGAATTATTCTTAATGCAACATAGTTTGCAGATGTTGTTGACATAGATCAAAATAATGTACCTTTGCAGGTTTCGGGTTCCTAGAGCTTTAATGTACCATGACAGACAGCGGTATTAATTTTGGTTTTGTTTGATAAATAATGAAATGTGAATATTTATACTGCTTATTTTGCTACCGCCGATCCGGTGGCCAGATCGCAGTAGTGGTAAGATTGCGGGTTGAGTCTACACTCGGGCATGTTATATTGTTTGTCCATTGACGCGCTACATCATCATCACCATCATCATCATATCAGGAAGGCAACGGAAACAATGAATAATTTATCCCAAGAAAACCCTTATGGGTCGCCTAACTTTCCGATATGGAAATGACCAAGAAGAAATCTTCTCACATAGATGCATCAGCCTAAAATGAAAAGGGAGGTCTATACAATCAGATATTATACCGAGCATCAAAAATGAAATTAATATTATTTTAACAATGATATTGAATGTATTAATGACAATTTGGTCTAAGTAATTCTAAACAGCCTGTAACAACCTGTATGGTACCTCAGCTACTGGGTCAATGACCCAATCTCGGTCAGGTTTTTCGTTCAGTTTTCCTTATCCTTCGAGGGAATGCTGAGATGTTGGAGTCAGGTTTTTCGTTCAGTTTCCCTTATCCTTTGAGGGAATGCCGAGTGTTTTCAAATTATCGTTCTCTATGTTCTCACGGTAGAAATTTGATTTCTTCATGAAGGACACAACGAGAGATAAAAGCCAAAATCTATACTTGATTTGCGTTCGCAAATCATTTTTATTATACTGGAGCGAAGTTTTCTTATCAATTCTTGCCAAAAATGAATACAGATTTCAATCTGTATTTAGACTTCAGCTTGTATATGGGTTAAGGTGGGAATCACTGAATTTAAGAATACGTGCTCAGAACACACTTTCCCCCATAGAACAATTTTTAACTTTTTTTTTCACGTTAAATAAAGTAAGTGCCCTGAGCTTGTGAACAGATATAACAGACATACACTGCATCATCCAATTAAAGCAGTTGGTTTTCAAAGGCTTTACGTTTAAGGTCTCCAAAGTTTCTATGCAAGATATGAATAATTCATATGGCGTAACATTGAATTATTCAAGGAAATAGTTAGAGCTGCCTTGACAAGTGGCTTATCAGTTGCAGTCGTTTTTTAAAATTCATGATATGACTTTAGGGCTCATTCTGTGATGTCACTGTGCTTTGAAAGTGTACTAAATCTAAATTACATTTTCATTTACATTGCAAGTAGTCATTCATACAAGAGGTTTGGAATAAAACATTTTTGGTAGCTTCTCTTTTTAAATTTGAATTTAACCAGCTGATCACAATAAATCTCTTAATTTTACTATTTTAGTAGTATTAAAATTATTTAACTTAAAATGACAGATCTTTGTTAATGTTGCTTCCCAAAAGTAATATTTACGAAATTTCAAAACCTCAAAAATTGTAAATTTAATGTATTGTGCTCTACCAATACAAAAAGTTTGAAGAAAAAACGGAGCCGAAAAATTGCCGTTTAACTCAAAATTACGCCAAAACTACTAATATTTCGAAAACACTGTGTTCGCAATAATCTGACATTGAAGGATACATTGCATTAAGAAAGAAGTTTCTATCCACAATATTGAAGATGTAAGATAGATTAAAATCTAGTGGTGCTACAACATGGCAGAGACCTTTTCTCAGACGGTTACTTAATAGTAATTACCGGAATATAGTAAATTTTAGTTTAATTAATTCAGCAATCTCTTGTAAAACGTTCATCGCAATGATACCGCTGCATCATTTCCGAACTTATAATAATAATAATAATAATAATAATAATAATAATAATAATAATAATAATAATAATAATAAATGAAAGTTGATCAGCTTCTGGTCATCGAACAATGATACATCTGACGCGGCCACGGGGTAGGTGCCAGAATAATAATGCATGATAATATTTATTTAGTCACATATACAATTACAATCGTGTAAATGTATAACAAGCTTCGGGTACAAGCATTCAAGCGAACAAAGTTTGGGTTCGTCTCAGTGGAAGCGAATTAAGTTAGAATTTACAGCTGTTACTTCCTCAGAGCAACCATAACAAGAAATTCGAGAAGGACATCGATGAGCTATAAGCTAGCCTAATGTTAGCAAAAAGCGGCGTTCTTGTAGGGCTGGACTTCAATAGTAATTCTCCAGAATGGGGAGTAGACTAGATCGGATAATAGAGGAGTTATTGCGGGTGCAAGAAACGACCTACTGATCCAAAACAACAGTGTTAAATATACCTTCCAAACGAGGTAACGACGCAATGCTTCCTTAATTCTCAATATTACTATAGGTTACACAGGACTGACCAGGTGGCAAGGATTGGAAAATACTAGAGGACGAGTCACTTAGCGACCATCTATACGTAAATCTTCCTTCGCTACAAATCAAGGACATCACCCTGACGTGGCCAGATATAACAAAGTCAAAGCGCTCTGGAACGTGAAGAGATTAAACGTAGATAAGGATATAGAGTTACTGGAGGAATCTTGGGTGATAAAGTGTTCTGGTTGGACGAAAAGCATGGAATCCCAAGAGGAAATAGCTCGGGAAACCAAAGACACAGGGGGAGCTGCGTGCGATGCCCAGATGCGAAGACCCTCGGAACAAACTTCATGTTTACTCAAGGCCGCGTTGAATTGCGGAGCTCCGCAAGAACTGCGTGAAAGCGAGAAGCCTAGCTACGAGAGCCAGAACAAATTTCTCCCTCAGAGACCAGGATTCTCGAAAACTGCTCATGAGAGAGATTCAAAGGAGCAAAAGCAAATGTTGGAACAGACTCGTAGAAGGTAGGTATCGAAAACGACCCCTGGGGTATTTCCAGAAGCGGATTTACAACTTTGTCGCCAGCGGGCACTCAAAAATTGCCGCTTTTTTTAAAGCTAACTCAGGAAAAAAGTTATACTATATATTAGCAAGTATAATTTATGTTAAAAAATTGTACACACACATTTATGACTAAAATTAAATATATTTTAATTAATCATTAATGCGTGTTCAATTTTTTCCACGGGAAATCAATTTTTAAATCGTATATTTTGATGTATAGAAATAACACATTCATAATGTTTTTTTTAGTTTTGTTTATTTATTATTCTACCATTGTTCTGCCTTTACTTCTTAAAATTGGATAGTGGTCTACATTTAGCACTAGAAAATATTAACGAAATAAGACGTCGTCAAACAGATTATCAACGTTATATGTGTTTAAATATGTATAATTTCCAGAATTTATAATTTGAATAATTTTCTCGATGTAACGTGAAACTCCTTTTCGGTAATTGAGTAATTGTAATTATATCTTTATTGTATGACGTCTGAAAATGTAAACATTTCGAGTATTTAATAATTTTTTCAAAGACTCGTAGGATACAAATAAAAAGAGAAAAATCTCTCGCGTCGAAGAAGAGGCTCTATAATCACAATTTTAGTCAACAATCTTTGCAGCCGTAGGTACGTGCCTCCTGTACTTGTGCGTAAATCCGCCCCTGGATATGTCCTATACAACCGTTACTAAGAAATTTAGGCTGAACTGTAAGACTTGACGACTCACGATGGGTGAAGACAGTAATATGTGGCCTCTTCCCTACTGAGGATCGGTAGGTAAGACAAAGACCGAGTGTCTCGATCCCATCTTGATTAAGTTTTGTTCAGTTTCCCTGATCCCTTGAGCAAATGCTGAGATGGCCCCTTGTTTTGCTCCTGAACAGTAATGTAACTTCACTCTCTCTACCCAAGACACCATATTAACTTGTCATACACATTGTAATTGTATATTTGACTCAATAAATATTATTATTATTATTATTATTATTATTATTATTATTATTATTATTATTATTTTTATTATTATTATTATTAACAAATATCGGATTACGATGGAAGAAATACGGAGTGCCGCGAGGAGTCTGAAATGGGGGAAAGCGCCGGGCCCTGAGGCAATCTTAAATGATATGATCAAAATCCCTCATCATCTGGTGGCAAACAAGTTTGAGATGGTCAAGATCTGCCCGTCTGTGGTCAACGCTGGGCGCTTAGACCGTTGGGACGATTTTTCTCCAAAACTGTTATTTCTCGATCGAACTGAGCGAACTCAATGCCCTACAAGTTTAATACTTTACACAAAGTCTCAATGACATTACAAAATTTTCTCAAAAATTGCTCCAATTTTTTTATTATAAATTTTCTCCCCAGATATTGTAAAGGATATTCAAAAGAATGACGCAGGCCTCATTTTCCCTAAAATCTGATTTTTCAAAAATTGAAAAAGTTCACATTGTTTTCGGGGTCTACCTACAACTACAATATTGAGAATAGGGATTTTTTTTCCTTAATGAAATCTGTTCTTTAAAGACACTGTTAAGTGTTTATAGAAATATGTAACAGACTCACACCGGACAGAAGGGGGACTTATTGTTAAATATTTGTACAACAAATGAACCTGTGTCTTTCAAGGTAACTTGTTACAGTATCATGGATCTGGTATACTACAACTGTTCTTTTTTTCCGTCAATTAAAATCCATACAATTCACATTCTCAAATAGAGCTGCAAAGTTCTATAGATTAAGTCCAAAAATTCATTTTTAAATCTCTCTGAAATGGTGTGTCTTTCTTAGAATAAAATTATAGGTACTTTGCAAAAATGTGTAGAACGAGCTGTAAGCCTATCAATGAATTACTCGCACGTTCATTTTTTCAATTAATCATAAATGATTTCTCCACTTCTTAATTTTGGCATACTCTTCTTATTATTCTGATTAGGATGATGATAGAAGCAGCAGCAACAACTCTAACACTTCTCCTCGCACCATAAATGATGTTTGAAGACCATTGAAGACGCAATTCAAACAGCAATGGTCACATTCAATAGGTCGCCTCGAGACGTTGACGAGGCTACTAGACAGTGACGGCTAGCGATCCCACAAACTGGGAGTTGAAGCTCCATCAAATGCCAGGAATGTAATTTCCAAAATCCAGAACACTAATATATAATAAAACGTAAGCAATTCACGAAAATGAATTAAATATAAGATTAATACAACAAACATTACTTCAAATAAATGCAATTTGCAGTAATGAAAGATCTGTAATTTTTCAGAAGTAAAATGTAAAATAAAGGGCTGCTCAATGCAAGAATTGAGGTCGGAGTGCCCGCGGTCGCTCACCTTTCAGTAGACTATAGACGAGTTCCTCCCGTCCCCTCCCCCTTTCGGGATGACTCGTACCGGCTTAGGCGGCTCATTGATGTTACTGCAGTGCCTCTGACCGAGAGGATCTACGGCTCGATTCCCGACGGTGGCAGAATTCTCGACACTAGCTGTGTCGAATTCCGCTGCTGCCTAGAGGAGACGCTGTTCGGTAGGCCGGCTGCTCTATTCGGTGGTTTCTCCGGTCCACACCAGGCGAATGCTGGGGTAGTACTCTTGCAATAAGGCCACGGCCCGCGCGCGATCTTTCCTTTCCTCTTCCTTGTCCTATCCTGTCCTCTTGCACACACACTTAGATGCACTGCACTATAACTCACGCCGGGAGCGTAGAGCTTGTCTCGGCTGGGGGCGGTGCCCCGCTGGAGGGAGATACCTGGTTAGGGAAATCTTTGCAAGCTGACGGGTAGGTCGGCGCCTCATCTCGCCATTCAGCGGGGAGGGGGGGGGAGTTCACCGCCATCTATAGCGATAAAACATGCACTACACTTTCTGTATTAATGACCTTAGCATTTGATAAGCCGGAATTGGGGATGCGACATCGATGTTGATGTTTTTAGAACATCGATGTTTTGTGTTTTGTTTTTACGTTTTTGATATTTTGTTCGTGGATAAAAATTCATGATAATCACAATTTTTTATAAAAGTTAAAATATGAAATAATAACTGATTGTTCTAGTGTCTGTTTCGAATTATACGAACGCGGTTTGCACTGCCTTCATTGAGCAGACTATCCCTCGCCCGGGATGATGTCAGATGTCCTCGCATATGATGTATTTCGCATACGGACATTTTTTAATTTTGTCTTTAGTCAAATTTTAATTATAAATTAGTGGACACAAATTAAATTTTGTAACGCACTAATTTTATGCAGGTTAATAAGTCAGCTTTAAAACAGGTGTTTAAAAACATCGATGAATTTTCGTCAATGTATCGATCTTTTGTTGTCGATGTTGCTTACAACCCGGAATTACTAATCAATGAATGAATCAAACAATCGGGATGACTCGACAAGCGTTGGGCCACACCCGTGACTCGCGGATAAGCAAGGGCAGTGTGCGATGGAAATATGAACATACGCAATGTTCTAAGAAATAGATTGTGGAATTTTTAAGCATTCAAAATTTTTTGAAATCTAATCATTCGAAAAGTTTAAAGAATGATACTTTTTTTAGAAAATATTGTTTAGATGTTTCTGAAAAATTGACATGATTCAGTTCAACAATACGCGAACACTCAATATTTAAAGATATAATATTAGAAAAAAATATATTGTGTCAAGAAGGAAATCCCTAGCTTCTTTCTTAATGAAGAATATGTTCGAAAAGAAGTTGAGCTTTAGTAATTTTTGATAATTCAGAGGATTTACTGAAATGTGATCCCTTACTATATTTATAAGCTCACTTTGCTCTTTTCAATTATTACATTTCAAGAAAAAATTTGGAGGTATTTTTGAGAAAAGTTTGAAAATGCCCTATAGACTTCATATAAAGTACTCCATAAGTTCCACTATAAATTGACAGGACCTAATGTTGGGCCAAATCAATTGGAGATTATCCATGTTGAAATATGTACAAGTAGGCATGTTGAAATATCAATAGGCCTTAGTATTGCCTTAGTGTTGACTGGCCAAAAGATATTTTTGGAAAAAACACATCAGGGATCACCAAAATATGTACTAGTCTGTCAAAATTTACTAGAATGTACAATAACTTTTTTGGTATCAGGAATCCCCAAAAGTGTATTTCCATGAAGATCTCAACATAAATTTTTGCAGCAAAACAACTTCTTGTAAAGTATATACCCCATCTACCCAGCAAAAAGAAAGTAAAAATATTACAAGTTGTATATTTAAAAATTAAATTTAAAAACTATAAATTGAAGATTAATTAACAATAATTGGGTAAACCTTGAAAAGGCTTAAGTCTGAAATAACAACAAATGTTCATGCTCTTGAAGGCAAAATACTCTAAAACTCCTTATTGGCAATATTCTAATTTCTCTGTCTTTAAAGTTACAAATTGTTTAGACAATTTAATTTATACATGTATATTTCGTATATCTTGTATTTATTTCTGAAAATATTTATGCCAAACATCTCCATTTATAATTTCCATATTTCCCATTATTTAGATATAAAAATTGTGAACCTGCTGCAATTTTGTTTTGTCCACCACAAATTACAAATTGAGTGACCAGGATTTAAACCCTGGAGCTCAGAGATTGAAGGTGTGCAATAAGCTGTGCAATATATAATCTTCTACTACCATTTTTTTCTTTATTCAACTGATGTACCATACTTCATTACAGTATTGTGCCCTCTTTACAACCCACAAAATTGTGAACCTTCAGCCCAGGTCTGTTTATTAATTCAACCCTATTTGCCTTGAGTTGCATTGTTTTTAACATTTAATGTAAAACAGCATATAAGTATAGTCAAACTTGAGCTTACATACTATGTTTATATTAATGTAGGTACTACTTATATTTTTCAGAATTGAAAATTACCCTTAATTTTATATCACAGCATGCTGATCTTACAAATCTTTGAAATAACATATATTAATACTCTGTTTTCCTGGTGATTTTTTTATGAAAAAAAAAATGTTTTAAGAAAGGTGTCACTGACATTTAATACTAAAATCTGATGAATATTTGATGTTCATATAATTTTTATGTAATCATTTGAGAATGACACACACCTATTGGAATGCTTTCAAAGGCAGTGCATTTATTTCAAGATTTACGTGTACATATCCAGGTTAAGGTACTCATCTACCTCAAAAAGATGTTTTTCCGTGAAAAATTGGAAGTTTTGTTTTTCATTGTTTTTTGAACATTGAGATCTGTACTTTTCAATGCTTAAACCTGTTTATTTATAAGTCAGTTAGCTTTTAACTTATTTGTATTTTTCTTAATGCGCAAGCATTTGCCACATCCTAAATATTTGAAAGGATACTACTTTCAATGCATGCAATGCATGCTTTCAATGCATCATATGCATTTAACCTGGAACAAATATGTTGTGAGGATTGACTCTGAGTAACACAAGAAAACATGAAACAGGTAAAAAAAAACAACACCTGAAAGTGAAAGCAGGAGGAGATACTTGAAAGGTCAGAAAAAGGTGAAAGAGGATAAGGAAACCAAAGTTGAAGGTGTAACATGACATCCTGAGGCATTTTAGAGCTAATGAATCTTAATCCAACTTTTCTCTAAAGTTAGTTTTTCTCTTGTATGGCCCCACTTAAAACGTCATAACTCATGTAATTTTGAAGATATCTTTATGATTCATTTTTTATTTAATTGCTGAATGTTAATTCTTTGGCCTAAATCTGAAACTGTAATAGAAATGCATATTAGCAATAGAAAATTGCTCTGTTGATATTGTTACCAGTGATTTTTAAAAGTTTTAGTACAAATCTCTATCAAGTACACACAAGTTCCTTATCAATCTCATCAATGATATATAATCCAAATAACAATCTTAAAAAGTGAATAATGTTTCATGGATCACGAATTATGATATTACAAATCATACCCTGTTTTCAAAAGGAAAAAGGGCATATCGGATGAAATAATTAATAATTTTTAAATAAACTTATATATTTTTGATTTTGTTAATACCTAATCCTATGAGAATACATGTTCAAATCCAAATATATGCAACAAATAAAAATTTTAAAACTCGGGTAGATGAGTGCCTTAAGTCATAGCATGGTTTTGTGAAAATGTACAAATAAAATTTCTGTATGTCTAGAGCATTACAGACAGGAAAGGCCACCTCATTTACGACCAGACATGCTGCATCCTGCATTGCGTGAACGTGGTCGAGCCATTCCCCAGTCACATATTGTACCACGGACTGTCGAGAAGGAACCGCGGGTAGGTATTCATGGCTAAAATAGTGAAAAAAATTCTGTGGCATTGCAATTCATTACTAAACATATTGAATTTCATAAAATAATTTTATCTGTGATAAAAGTATCTCCTTGAAGGATTTAGAGAAATAGTTTAATAGCATCTCTTTTAATGTTTTTGAAGCTTGGTATACATGGTTTTCAAATTCATGTGCACATTTAATTTTCCATAGTCTTGCATATTATTATCATTTTCTTAGAAATAGAACTTAAGCATTATTTTCAAATAATAAAATATAATTTAGACTTGTCCCTATTACTGATATCTTAACACAGATGCCATCAAAGCTATGCATATCATTTATGATAGCATAACATAATTTAATTGTGAAAAAATAGTAACTATGCAAAGTTTACAATCAAGAAGTATTACAACTTCTATTTCTGTTTACCATTATACTTGCAAAGCTTCTATTCAGCATTATATTTGCAAATCTAATGATTCAAAATAAGATAGGCTCTACATTAAATAAGCAAAAGTGTTTTATATTACAATACAGTATCAATTATTCTTTTCACTGGGTCTCTTTCATGCATTTCTGTTTTTATAGTGATATAGATTATCACTAAGAGCTGAGTATGGTCTGCTATTTTTAGAGAAAGTCTCCACCTTGATCTATTTTCATTTTGGCCCAAGACCAAGACAGCTGTACTGTGATGGTTGCAGTTACATAGGCATTGCATAATGGAGTATATTCTCTTAACTCATAAACACATTTTAAACATTTTGTTCTCACAAATATACTTTTTGTTGCTAATATATTAACAAAAAAGTATATTTGTCAGAACAAAATTTTATCTTATTTTAATATTTAAAAAAGAAGATTGTTCTAAACCATAAATTCAGAACAGTCCTTGTGCTGAAAATATTTTAAAAACATGAAAATACTAAATTTCAATCATGATATTTTTTCTTTCAATGTTCATTTGCAAGAACTTCATTTTTCACTCTTCACTAGAAACTTTCACTTGAAACTATATTATATTATTGATACATAAATAGTTAGCATTATTCTTTCTTCATCTCACATTGTAATTTTATTAAGATGCAAACATAGTTGCAGATGTGTTGACATAATCAAAAATATGTTTACTTTGCAAGGTTTCGGGGTTCCTAGAGCTTTAATGTACCACTGACAGATCAGCGGTATTAATTTTGGTTTTGGTTGATAAATAATGAAATGTGAATATTTATACTGCCTTATTTTCTCACCGCCGATCCGGTGGCCAAGATCGCAGTAGTGCCGTAAGATTGCGGGTTTGAGTCCCACCTCGGGCATGGTTATATTGTGTTTGTCCTTTCACCCCCTATCATCATCATCACCATCATCATCATATCAGGGAAGGCAACGGGAAACCACCCTGAATAATTTATCCCAAGAAAACCCGTTATGGGTCACCTAACTTCCGCATATGGAAGATTGGACCAAAGAAGAAATCTTCTCACCATAGGCATGCACAGCCTAAATAAAAAGGGAGGCCTCCCACATTTCTGGGCTTCTCTGTTCTTCAATCCTCTTTTCTATTTAACTCTTTTATTTACAAATTGCAAATGTGTTAATAGTAAGAAAATAAAATTTAATACAATTGGAGACTGAAACATTTTTAGTGATACAATTAATACCTATGTTTATTATACTTAACCACTATTTATTTTATTTTTTTTTTTTTTTTTTTACAATTTTCCCTGTCTTTTCACGGTTTTCAAGCAATTAATTTATTTTTCATTTTCTGTCTAATCAATCAAATAAAGAACGTAAAGTTTCAAAGTTCAGATGATGTTATTGTTAGTTATTATTGTTTTTCTTTTGGTGAAGGAGAAATGTCTTATGCACTGTCAGGGATGAAAATGGATCATCCCTATGTGTTACTTCCACAAGAAAAAACCCTCTCTTCTTAAGCCCATGCATCTCCCCACAGAAACTGTCATGAGTAATTACTTCATGGAGAGACAGGCAAGTAGCTGGGCTCTTGCTTCAAATTAAAGACAGAGCTATTCTTCTTAACATTGCATGATGAGGGTGAGGAACTCTTGCATTGTACTCCACTCTTTATTTTGTTTGAGCATCAGCTGTATGATATTGAATGAAAACTGATCCTACTTGAAGCGTCGTTCAATCTTCTTTTCCAAGTGTTCCATGATATTGAATCATCATCATACACACAAAATTCACATTTAGGATCATTTGATCTTTTAATTCTAAAAAAAGTAGATTTCGTGTTTAGAGAGCACTTGTGGGAGGCAGTAATTTTCCTCATCATGACTTCTGTTGATCCACAGTATCATCTCATATGATCTAGTGAGTACCACTTTGTGTCTCTATCCCACTCTTGTCATTCTGCCATGATAAACATTTTTCCTCTCTTCTTGATGTCTTTCATTCTGCGCAGAGATTCTTCTCTAACGGGGTCAGTAAGTTTCTCCAATTCATTATACATGGCTTCCACTTCTCTCGCCTACAGATCCGTAGGAGGACACTAGCCTGATCCTCTACTGTGCTGTAGAGACCATGCAGTAGGCTCACACTATTCTCAGTGCCAATCTCCTTTGTACTTGGGCGTACTTCAATTTCATACAAGTTTACCCAAGTTTGTCAACTCACACTGGGGTCGCATATATTATTTGAAAATTAATTGCACAAGAGAATTCTACTCTTTGCCACTCTCAGGGCTTTCACGTTGGAACCTATCTTCGCTACCATATTCACAGTCTTGTAATGTGGTGACCAAAGCTGAGCCTGTGATCAACTTTGATTCCCAAATAAGTTAATTACCATCTCCAGTTAATGTTCACGTCCTCCAAACAAACGTGTGGAGAACAAAATGAACCTTGGAGCAGACAGGTCACATCTTGAATGGAGAATTTGTGAGTGTAAAGTATACTCCTCTCATAAAAGTAATCTTCGATCAAGAGGTATTCTGGGTCCTTCTTGTCTACCAGTACTTCAATGATTTCCTTCCTTCTGGCATAGTTACAGCGTTTCTGTTACCTTTGGCTGCTAGCACAAAGAAGACTTTCCTGCCAACATCTCATTTTGATAACTTTGCAATACTGACCACCTCCAGGATGGTGGTTGTCAAACATCCCTTTCGAAAGCCTTGTTGGTTGGAAGATAAATTTGTCCCTTCTGAGAGGTGTTTCTAGAATTCTGCAAAAAATTAGATCCTCTAGTAGCTTGGCCATTGTGGCAAAGTGGTCTAAAAGACAAAGTCTGCTCTATCAGCTTTTTACCAATCTGGAGAGGAATAAGTTTCTGATTTGTGAACCTTCCTGTTTATGTTTCCGCCTTGGGAATGTTCCATTGCTAAGGCAGCTGTTGAACACAGACAACAAGCATTTGGGGTAGTGCATCCTTTGCTCTAAGCAAGGAAAATGCTAATCAAAAAATGTGGAACCATTTTTGAGAAACTTTGGGAAATGTTAAGGCTACAAGTAAAGACCCCTCCCCCTCCCTATATAATTATCCTTTTAAAAATTGCAGGGCCTTGAGTTCGGCCAAATCAATGCATCAATAACAATTTGGTTGTTGGAATGGTTGTCTAAATGGTCTAGTCGAAAGATTTGACCTCAGACCACCAATGAAACATTTTGCTGACAACCAATTTTTCAATGGATTCTGAAAACACAGCATGTTAGATGAAGTAATTTACCATGTATAGGAAAACAACCTATCTTCTTCTTAGATATCAAGGCCTCTCAATACGAGTTTTTCTCTTGAAAAACCCCGTTTTTTTGCTGCTGCAAAACAATACTTTCACTTTACTGCATAAATATGTAGTATAGTGAGAAGTAAAAATTCTTGGGAAAGGAATATTATGAAGTTGCTTCGGGAGTAATTAGGATAGCTGTAGAGATCCCCCCTTAGAATTTTAATATTTAATGAAGAGATCTAATAAGCACATAGCTTGTTACCACTACTTCTCTAATTGCTACCACCACTGCTTCTGCAGCAAGAGCACTCTTAGGGAGCCCTTAGCCCTCTTGCTCTGTAGCTACTATTGTTTTCTATGCTTTCAGAGTTTTATTATTAAGAGTTAGCACATGTAAAAAACAGGATGACATTAAACTCACACATTAAGAATGAATATAAATGCCAAATCTAAGTTTTATGAAAACAAAATATAATGAAATTTCTTTCATTTAAAGGTATTTTTTATTTTAAGTTTTCTCAGTGCTCTGAGAAATGTTCTTCTCAACACTTTTTTAATCTGGAGTGGGCTATGTGATGCTGACCATTGGATATAGGATTCTTCTAAAAATGTAGGCCTATCTAATTGTCAAAAGATTTTCCTTTGCCACTCAAAATCACGACAGCTGACAATCACAACTGCAATCAATTTAGAGAACCTTACCTCGTATTTTTGTATTTTGCAAATTTCTCAAACACTTTACTCACTCCAGACACCGGTCCCCTAACATCAAACTCGTGCTACTGTGAGTTTGTTTATCACTACCGATGTGTATCACAAAATGTTCCAATAGCACTAAATGAAGTGATTTCATAGCGAGGTGGTTGGCTTTTAATTTTTTTTTTTGGTAATGGGTACGTCCAATCCAAAAAATCTTAATCATTCTTATAAATGCCCTTTGATGTACGCTTGGAAAAAAATTAAAGAAAAATGTTAGCTTTTGAAAAACTGCTTTATTTCATTAATTTCAAGCAAAAATAACATCAATAATACTCGTTAAAAAACAACAACAAACTATATACATAACCTTTTTTAAAGATCTTATTTTTTTTAGAAAGAAACAGTTTTCTGGAAATGGGACTAGCTCCAATTTTTTAACCGATTAACTCCAATTAACTCCAATTTACTCCAATTAATTATACATAAGAGTAGAAAATTTAAAGAAAAACATTTTGAATTGTTTTTAAGAAAGAAGACTAGTTTAAAACCTGACATTTGCAGGCTAATGAAATTTCATGACTTTCCCCATTTTTCTAGAAAATGGTCACCTGTAAATACAAATTGTTTTATGTTGAATCTTTTACAGGTTGTCACAAGATTTGGATAGCTTTTTCCATAAAGGGTCATGTATCAATTCCCCAAATTATCAGCTTAAAAAGTGGGAGGAATCAGGAACTGATAAAATTTACATAAGTATAATGTTTTGTAACGTAGGACAATGGGACTCCTTTTTGTCATATTAGGGCCCTGTATGAACACCTATGCTTATAACTGAAGAAATTGACTGGATTAAATATTTTAGGTTGTGGGAAGTTGTGAGGACTCACTTTTGATAAGTTGGAACCAAGCCAGTTAGCAATCAGAACTTTTTTGGGGTTCAGTGCCTACTGTTCCATTTTGTGATTACTAATCCACATTGATTGATGAAATTGTGATTTGTTAACGAAATGAAGTTAAGAGTGATGTGCTTGCAGCCTCCTATCCCTGGCATGAGACCCCCCATGGGAGGCCCAGGGCACGTGGTGCCTGCCCCCAAAGGAAGCAGCACCATGGGAATCATCATGCCCATTTACACCATTGGCATTGTGATCTTCTTCATGTACACCATCATGAAAGTAAGTGCTTTTATAACTTAATAACTTAACGCAGGCATTAAGGAAAGTATAATTAAAAATTTGGAATCTTCACCACCGCCATTACCTCTTCTTTTTCCTTCTTCTCCCCCTCCTCCTGCTCTTCCTACTTAATCTCCTTCTCTTCCCTTTGACAGAAGGTCTTAGGGTTTGAGTCCTGATGGTGGCAGGATTTTTAATACTAGCTAGAACGAATTCAGCCGCCATCTGGAGGAGAATTCTAGCGGCCGGCTGCTGTGACTGGTACCAACGTGCGATCTTTCTTTCCTCGTCTTTGCCCTATCCTCACCCCAAACATACTCACACTCATACATGCACTACACTACCTTCAAGGCCGGGAGACCAGTTGGAAATATAGAAATACCTGATTGGGGAAAACCCCACAAGCCGACATGTAGGTGTGCGCCAAATATTGCCTTCCTGCATGGGAAGAACACTGCCACCTCTTGTGATAAAACATGCACTACACTTACAGGAATAATCACTGTAGCTGTTGACATACCAGAAGAAACAAAATAATCAATCACTCAATCCTCCTACTCCTTCTTTATCTATTTCTTTTCCTCATCCTCCTCTTTCTTCTCTTCAATCTTCTTGTACTTTATCTTCATCTTCTCTTCCTCTTTCTTTCTTCTCCTTCTCTCCCTCCTGTCTTCCTCCATTTTCCCCTTCCTACTTCATCTACTTGCTCTCCTTTTTCTTCTCCTCCTAATCCATCTCCTCCTTCTTCTCCTTTTCCTCTTTCTTTACTTCCCCCATCACCTCCTCCTTGTTTTTATTAATTTTTTTGTTATTCTTCTTGTCATTCTCTTATAACAACATATTTTAAGAAAGAAAAATGATAGAAAAGTAAATTTCCTAATTTTTTTTTATCAAATGCTCATTTTTAGAAACTTCACTAATTCAAAAACAAATCATACAAAATGCATTTAGTAATTAATATAAGTGTTAATAAATTAAAAACTCCTGATAGAAAAGTAAAGAAGCAATATTTCAATAAATTGTTTTTTAACAGGTAATGTTTAAAAAGCCAGGTGATACCACTAGCACTTATACAGAATTTACTCCTGATCCTGAATTTCGCAAAATTGTGTTTGACAACTACGGAGAGAGATCCTCATACGATGATGGACTCAAACAACGGTCAAAAGTTGAAGCTGGTGCTCTTTGGAAAACTAAAGATGATGGTACTAAACTTGGTAAGATATTTGTAAAATATCAGATATATTCACAAAGGCACATTTATTTTAATCACTTATAAATTATTTATGAAGATCATCCAAAGATTTGATAGCGCTATAGCATATTTATCACAAGGCCAGGAAGTTTATGAAAAATCATATTTTTAATTATGAGTTTTATAATATGCTAATTATCAAATGTCCACAACACACAATCAAACAAACAGAAACTCTGTGATTTTATATATAATATATTTATGCACATTTATTGCATTTTGTGTTATTGCATCATATTTCTATTTGATTTAAGATATTATTTGTATTTAGTTGCTTTTTTGTTCTTAATGTGGCATATTTATCTTGGAAGTTCAATAATGATGCAAATTTGACTCCTCAAACAAAAAAGTGTACTTCATAAATGTGAATGCGTATACTATTCATGAGAAATAGTAGGCATGTCTCTAGTTTGTTGCAGCAGTATTTGTCTGAACTTCTTTTCGAAGATATCATGGCTCTAATAACTGGCAACGATTTGCCCAATTATGAATGATATAATAATTTATCTTTGATAGAGAATTTGTAGCATTGGAATTGATACTTTGACGATGATACAGGCAAAATCATTATATTTTACTTTAAAAATTATTGTGGGATATTCGACACCAAAATGCAATATTAATTGTTAAAATTAAAATTTTTGTAATTGTTCAAGAATTCATAAAACTGTTAGTTGTTAAAGCATATTACTTCTGATGCATACTTTACAAATGTTAGAGCATATTTGCATGCATATTTTTCCTTTTGATACAACATTAACTTCCGAACCTTATTTATCACATATCATGAATATTTGTTTTTCATTGTTATGAATTCTTTAATGCGGCAGGATGGAAAGAAAGGGATACAAGTAAGTTGAGCAGTGTTTCAATTACAATCTCCATAGGAACATGACCATTGCACTTTAATCTGCTACCTCTGCCTTAACCTGACAAGCTGTCTTAACATTTCTGGGGCAAAGGTGCTTAGCTGTTTCATAAATCTCATAATTCTTCTGCCTGCAACTCACAACAAAGTATGAAAGCATAGGCTTCTGCAGCCAGAGTAAAAATCAACTTTGCTGCCAAGGACACACAGCATCCTAAGCACAAATATCGACATTTCACCCATCATACTCCAGGCAGCATTTTTTGCCGAGGAAGGTTGCAATAGGATGGATGGCATCTGGTCTTAGATCACGACATCTCCCAGACAGCCAAATAGATCACAACAAAATGTGTTCAGACACTAAATAATTCTCTAAATTTAAAAGTTTTTGGCTTCTTTTCATACATTGTGGGATGAAATCTAGAATAAATAATATCAATAATATTTTGATAATAAAATGATATTATAGGTTTTTCAGATCCAAGTCAGTTGTCTAGAGGAGTTTTTAAAATAAAATATTTAGAATGTCATGAAAAAGTAATCAATACTATTTCATAATAATATTTAATAAGGGTGTATGGGGATCTGTATAATGTTTATTGATGAGTAGTTTATTCTTTGAATCGACTTTTGTCTGAAAATTCCATTATGCTATCTAATCTCTTCAGTAATTTTCTGTAAAAAATTTACTATTCTTTTTAATTCAAACATTACATTTCAAGTGGTTCATACAACCAAGAGATCATAATTAAATAACATGTTTAATTAGTTTGGTAAGTCCATAAATTCTTCAGGTGATATGCCTCCAAGGAGAATCAGCAGGAATAATATTGGTTGCTAACAAGACAGTTGTATAATTATGTTTTAGAGTATCTCCCTGGTTCATTAATTGAAAGTAAAAAACGCACTCTTCAGTAAATATAAATTTTACAACAAAGTACTGTGAAAAACAGTTTTCAAATAGAATCTAGTTGTTTTAAATAAAGAATTGAAAATGACATTAAAAAAGCTGTAACTAATGTCATATAGTAGTATTATTGTAATATGAAAAAAGTCTTTTGTAAAAATATGTATATTGAAAGATTTGTTAACACAACTTAAACTAATTGGAAGAGACATCAGAAATATTGAGAACTGCTAAAAACTTATTCAATCTTATCTTCGATCTTTACTTTTTATCCAAAATTGTTTCCAACTCTGAAATTGAAAATTGTAAGGACAAAAAAAAAAGAAGGGTAAAGTAGAAAACTTGAAAACTTTACTAAATATGATAATGTATTCAAGATTTTTACTGCAGGCAATTAGGGGCCGAGGGTGCATTCCTTTGTCTTGCAGGAGATATAGAGATTGACCACCTTCGCAGACGACTAGAAGAGACAGAAGCCGCAATGGAACGCATTGTTGCTCAGATGGGCTCTGTTCCCAGGCAGTTGTACGCTTCCAAAGGCACGGAGGCAAACCGTGCCAAGGTTAGGGTTTCTGGCTTGTGGCTTTGCAAATTGTTTGGTGCATGGCATCCTGTCCCAGTTTACATGTTTCTCTCTAGTTTTCTTTTATCTAAACACCATTTGTCAAAGTACTTCATTGTTGTTTCACGCAGCTTGCATGCCTGCCTTGAAGATCCTGCAGTAGATTATCTTGAAATTTTATTGAAGCTATATGTAAAATATTAAGGCGTTGTAGTTATTCCTACTCTTAAGTATTTGAAGGAGAACAATCATTAATTTTGTAGCATTGAGAAACAGGTATTATAGAAATGATGGAAGAACGTTAAGTGAAAAATAGAATATTTAACTGCTCCCTGATTTATACTACCATGTTAGCAGACTGAACTGCCTTTCCTGAAGCAACAGTGGAGTTATAATCAATGGTGTTAATTTTACTTTTCTAATCCAGAATTGCATAGGTTTGGATTTTTAAAACCTTTGAAGTGTGACAAAGAAAATTATAAATATCATGCTGGATTAGAGAGGTTTATCATATATTCATAAATTGTGGCACTAATGTGAACTAATGCTTACTTTTATCATTCACATTATCCTATGACCTACTTCTTTCCTAGTTGTGACAGCAATCTCAGGGTTAATTGCTGAAGTGGATCATCAGAGAGAAAAACTAGCAAAGCAAGCTGAGGAACAAAACAGTTCTGAATCAGAAAGAAAGGTATCGTGCAAAGATACAATGGCGTCAGTGTTGTGCATGGCAAAATGCATTCATTGGCTTCTCATTTAATGTAACACAGCTCTAAAACTGTCATGCAATTTAAAGAAGATATTTTTCTGTACATACAGGGAAAATTGCTACTATGATAAAGTATTTGTTGTCATGTGATTTTATGTTTTGATGTTGTTTATTTTTGTCTAAAGAATGGAAGACTTTTCATTTAAAACAAAAATCTTATCTGTTAATTAAAAATTTGCAAAATATTTCAAATGAATAAATGGAACAAAATGATATACAGAAAAGCACGCTACAATTCAAATAGTAAAATCAAATATTAAGTTCAATTTTGAGTTAAGTCACTTTTTAACTTAACACTAATTTAATATTCATTACATATTTGTTGCAATTAATCCATTTGTTTTTATGCATACATTACCTAAAATTAATTACTATATTTCTTTAATTACTTAGCTACAATTAAAACATACTCTACTTCTTTTCTTCTTCTGACTCTCAATATTGCAATTTAAATATTCATGTGACTTCTGAATCATGGCATCTATGTTTTTAACATAAACCATTAGCTCTACAAAACTGTTTTGGTTAGCTGTGATTGGCTGCTCTGAAATATTTCCAGTACATTTCCTCCCTTCCCTTTCTGTTCACTGCTATTTATGTAGTATTTATCTTCATGAATTTTGCTGATAGTGTGTATTGGCTGTACTTTTATTTACTTACTTTTATGCTGTGTTTCATTTGTTATCTAATGAAACTATGTACATAGAGTGGATATTTCACAAATGTAAAATAGTGTAATAGTGATTAATTTACAACGTTTTTGATTTTGTTTAACAACAGTTGTGAAATGAAAGTTCAAAAATAGCAGCAATTATTGTGTATGTACATATTTGTTTTAAATCCAGTTAATGCTGAAGTTCACAGTGTATTACAATAACATAAATGATTAACTTGTCATCTAAACATCATTAAGTACATCAGTTTCTTTTAAATTGTTACTAAAACTATTTATTGCAAATTAAAGTTTTTGAAAACAGATTTGAGAACACTAATATAATAAAAATATTAGTCTTCAACATTTTTTAATTAATCAACTAAGAATTAACTTAATTTTTTAGTGAAATCATGTAAATAATTTGTAAATTTTTAAGTGTTTTTGAATATTTTCTATAACTTTTTTTTTTGCATGTATTAAACTGGCCAAACAAAAATAAGTATACTCAGAAGCATTTTATCAAGCATTTTTTCCAGAGCTCAGTTTATAAGAAACATAACTTTCGATGAAGATTTATTTTGACTTACCCTATTTTGACAACTTTTTTTTTCTTCCAAATTGTACATAAATGTGAATCCATTCCAAATAGTAGGATTAATTATAAGAGTTTCAGATTATTGTAACTGGAATGCTTAATATTTAATATTGTTTCTCACAATCTGTAATGATATAAAAGATAAATAATAAAATTAATTTTTTTAAATAGTTTTGATTTTCGTGTGTTCTGAACATTTTTTTTTTCTTTTTTTTTTCAAATTGACTTGCAATAATAAAAAATTTATTCATTATAAATCATTTAAAAGAAAAATGAAACTTCTAGAGAATTTTTGTACGATATGTCACAAAAAAATTACATTTGTTTTTACAATATATTAGTTCTCTCAGAATTTTTTTGCATGATATACACTGGGACAGAGTATGCTTTGTCATGCTAAGTGTTTTACTGGTGTTCAAGCTCTGGCATGTTTTCAAACTTCCTTAATAATTTGTTAAACAAATGAGTACTGACATTATCCATGAATTGCATGCTTCACTTTAATAATTATTATTTTTTGTGTGATGGCACTGACTGCATTGCATACTTTTATTGTAGATTAGAATTACATTTATTTTTAGTTAACTGTTTGAGATGTGTGTAGATGAGTGAATATTTAATTAAAGCAATATTAATTATATTTACACTTGGGGTAAAGTTATATAGCTTACAAGTAACAGATAAAATGAAAATGGTTACAGAAAAGGTTGATATAGTTTTATGCAGAAAATTCATTGCATTTAAGACCATTGATCATTGTTGAAAATGCTAGAGATTCAAATTTCTAAAGTAATGGAGAGGATAATTTTGATTCTTTTTTCTAATTTAATAAAACCTTAAGTTTCAACTATTCCTTTCACATTTTAAATAAACTTGTCTATTGTTAATTTATGCACATTTTTTTTAATTGTGGTTAGCATAATTATTATGTTAATTTAAATTTCAGGAAGAAGATAAAGCTGTGGAAATTGTCAATCTTGATTCATCTCTGAAAGAATCCAATTACAAAAGTATTGTTCAGGTAGTTATTACATCTGTTAATAAATCATAGAATCACTGAATCATTACCATAGGCAAGCACAGCCTGAAACAAGATAAGGGAGGACTACATTTGTGAGCTCCCCGAGCCTCCTTTTCCATTAAACATTTTGATAGACATATGACACATTTTACTTGAAAATGAAATCATTACTTTAACAATGCAATTAATAAATACTATTTATGTTCAACAATTTACAGGGTTGCCACATAGTTTGGAGAGATTGATAACTAATAATGTGCATCAATTATTCAAATTATCAGCTTAATAATGGGAAAATTAGGAATTGATTATATTCATGGATATAGCTGTTTTATTGCATAGGAGTATGTGACCCCTTCTGAATTTTTCAGGGGGTTCATGCCCCCCCCCCCGTGGGCACATTCATGTTTCCTACCATCATTATTAACCCTAGACAAACCAGTGGAGGGCAAATAATGTCCATGCTTCCTTATTTTCTTAATATATTTGTTCCTTTTGTTCAAAACTTCATAAAGCTCCTTATAGTAGTCTATCAGGGTCATTTTTATATTTTCCTCTAAGTGGCTAATTATAAAAAGCAAGAAAGATTTTAACAGGATTTTATCAAAGACAATAGGATTAAAGTTCTTAGAGACTTCTAAATTAAAGGATTACATTTTTCACAGATGAGTAAAAATTATCTGTAGTAAATGTGGAAAGTTTGCATGCACATTACATTCACCTGTCACGTTTAGAGCCCCCTTAGTCTTGCATGCGTTAAGTAACTTTGGTCTTTTTAGGGTTAATGACTCTCTTCATTGCAGGTTGATGATGCTACCAGTAAATCTCAGCAGAACGGCGAAGGGATCAATGGTACTTCTTCACCCATCGAATCTCAGGTAGATACAGAAAAAGAAGCTTTGCTAAAATTACTTAAACAAGCAGAGGCTACTCCTGAAGAAGAGCAGGAACGACCAAGTAGTCGTGCAGAGGAAGATGGAGCAGCCAAAGTCAAAATCATGGGAATGGAGACCACCGCAAGCTGTGAGTGTGGTCATCGATGGAGTCGCCCCAGCACACCCATTTTGGGAATTCCTGGACACGTTGGTCACAGTCGCAGTAACACCCCTGTGCCTCCTCCAACTCCAGAGCCACAGGCCATTTATTTAGAAGGCTCGCTACCCTCGCAGTCACAACTATTGGTATCAGATGCGGAAACACAAGCTTTACCAGTTGAGAGAGAACTTACAGATGATGAAGAAGATGAACCACCAGTGATTCTCAGTGGGAAAATGACTTTATCATTAATTAGTTTAGATGCTGCCATAGCAGCTGAAGATGAGCAACTCAGGCAACAACAAGGAGAAAACTGTGTAGCAGCTGATGGGGAAACAGCAGCTGTAAGATAGCCTCAGAGACCTCAAAACGTTAATCCACTAACTTCAAACCTATAACGATTTCTAACAGAATGCACACCTACTTATTTTTGGTGCAGAGATATGTTTATAAGAACTAGCCCTTTTAATGGCAGATTGCTTTAAGATATAAAACTTGTTTTTTTATTAATTTTTTGATTTGTTTTATTTTCCCCCTTATTTTTGCTTTACTCTTAGAACCAAAATGAAAAATGTCATGGTCATAAATATATAATCCTCATTACTAAGTATTTACAGCATGCAAACCAAAATTTTTTCAATATTTTCTCAGGTTGCATGGAGTGGTTTTTTTTTCTGTTCATTTTTTTTCTTCCATTTTTATTTTTTATTTTATTTAAGATATTTCACATTTTTGCTGTAATGGATGGTCTGACATCACTTCCAAAGGAGACATCTTGAGAAATATAAAACTTTTTCCAACTAGATTTGAAATTATGAATGCTCGTTTAAAAAAAAAAAAGGCATAAAACAGTGACAGTGCTGAATTCAAATTATTAGGTTATTTTATTTTCAATTTTCAGGTGAAAATAAATTCAACTTCATTAAAGCAGTAAAGCAAAGAAGTATATTAAAAATTTACACATTTAGTGAAAATAGCTTTCATAAATAAAATTCACAAACATTTCTGTAAATGATGGTACTTCCCCGTAATTATGCAGTAATACATTTTATTTCAGGTTGAAGGTTCTGAAGCTGTAGGAGCCATCAGAGAAAATGTGAACAGGGAAGAACAGGAAGAGGAAGAAGAAGAAGAGGAGGAGGAGGAGGAAGAGGAGGATGAAGAAGAAGAAGAGGGAGAGCAAGATGAAGGTGAAGGTGAAGAAAATGCAGGTAATTGCTAAATAGATTCTTTTTGTTTTCATTTTTCTAATTGTTGAATCTTGCAATTATATTGTGTGTAAAGTTTGAAGTGGCCATCCTCTTCAGCTTAGCTCTCAAGCTTTGGAGATTATTCTGTTTGGATTTTTTTCCCCAACAATTTTTTTTAAATCTCTTTTGGGTTTTTGTAGTAGCTAGTAGATCACAATACATTCAGGCTATCTTGGAATAACAATCACCTAGGTTGTTCAAGCCACATCCAAATAGCATGTTTCCATAGGTCATCATCAAAAGAAAAAAATTTCATGGTAAAACTTTCTTACAGCAGATACAGCACATGTACTATTTTCTCCAAATAATCACCACCAGAATCAAGACATTTGTCACACCTTGGAGCCAATATTTGTATTCCTGCAGCATGGAAGTTTGGCATCTGGGAAAGGTGCCAGAGTTTGAAAGCCACCTGCAATTTCACACTAGTGATATGTGTAATACTGACACGAGTTTCTTGAGATATAAGAAAAGATGGAAAATTGCATAGTGTGTGTGTGTGGGAGGGGGGAGAGGGGGCAAGATCCAGTCTGTAGAAAAATGGGTCTTGGCTGGTCATACACTCCTTGGCCCATGACATATCTTCTGCAGCAGTTTTGTAGGGATGTGTTTGACAATGGTCCATCTTTTCAAGAAATTCTGGTCTGGTCACAATTACATGTATTACAATAATGCAGAGTTACAAGTGACTCTCGAATTGGTATATATCCCAAGTGACAGACGATACAGGGATACAAATGTTGATCCTATGATATGACAAACGTCTTGATTCTGGTGGTGATTGTATGGAAAAATAGTGCAACATGTGCTGATCTGCTACAATAAAGTTTTTCCATGAAATTGTGTTTTCTTTTTGTTGATGGCCAAGAGAAACTTACTTTCTGGATGCACCTCGTAGTTTGCAATGAATACATCTATTCTGACCCATTAAAGGTGCAGCACACAATGTGGTTGAAGACGAAGATAAGAAGAGTGAAGAACGAAGGGATGTTCCACTTGTGAATGACACACAGCATGATCTTGATGACACTCCTTCTGCAACGAATTACACCACAGGTATCTGGAAATGTAACAATCACAACACTGCACATTATTGATAATGCAGAGTAACTCAAAAATATTGTTTTCAATTTTCTAATCTAGCTATCAAAACATAAATTTGTGAGAAATTCATGGTAAAAGAGTTGTAAGATATTTGACATTTGAAAAAAATCTACATTAATCTTGACCAGCAATGGACTGAAATCACAACTCAAATCTGGAATGAAATTATAAATGAGCTACCTTTTCATCCTCCGAGAAAAATCTTAATGTTTTTAATATGCCAAACACAATTAAATATGATACGAACATTTAAGTGAATCTGATCGTTTTAATTTTCATACAAAATTTTAAAACAATATCTAAATATTTATTTAACTAACAGGATACTTTAAAAATCAAATATTTATGTGATAAATAATTTCTAGCTTTTTCTGTATAAAATACTGTAAACTAATAGACATTCTCATATTTCTTTTTCATTTCTATTTAAATACTATAGAGGGAATAAAAAAATGGTGCAAAGATAATCCTCCGGAGAGTTATAACCAAGTTCGTAGACTTGTACACCTTGCATGATGACAAGTCTGGCCTAGCTCTTGAGGTCTCAAACGTAAATGTTTTAAACTGTTAACTTATTCCCTTTTGCCATGTTACAAACCATATGTATACCATGTTTCATAACACAGGATGTCCAAGAAAAAATATTACAAACTTCTAGGACTTATAGGGCAAATGATCATAACTTTTTGCCAATGAACATGTGATAAGAAATTTCACACAACTAAGTTACGTAATTGGCATTTGCCTCTGCTTGGTAGCCAATTCATCATGCATTGTTGTTTGGCAGATACATGAAATCCTTGGAGCATGATCAGCCAAACATCAACACATGGCTTATCTATCAATCAGAGATATGTAACTTCATTACATGTTAACTGGCAAAAAGTGATCTGAAAAACACACAGAGGTAGTTTTACAGGAATGTAGAACTCTAAAACCAGATTGTTCACTTATAATTACATTATTTTAATTCAAATACATGTTAAGATGTTTTTTGACATTTTGTTTCAATATTTTTTCAAAACTGGATAACAAATTTATTGGTCTAAATTGTGATGCTTCTCCAATACCTTTTCTTATATTTTTCCTCCCAATGGGAACAATAACAGATCTTGTCAACTCATAGGGTATAATTGCTTCATTTAGTGATTTATTAGTTATAATTTTTAAGTTGGGTACTGCAATGGCCATTGGATTTTTCAAAATTTCAATAGGACTGTCATACATTTTTTGTCAGATAATCCTTTAATAATTTCAATCACTTTATTATCTTTTATATGCATAATATTTTTAAATGAGTCATAAACAAATTTGTTTTGAGTTCTTATAAAATTCTTTTCCAATATTTTAAATGAAATCATGTTCGTTAGAGTTCTTAATTTATTTTTCATAAAAATTTACTTTATAGGGGGTATACACATTTAGAGCATGATGTTTATCCTCAACAAAAGTATTAACACAATAATTTATGTTTACTAATCAAGGCTCAAATTATTTATTGTTAGTAAGATAATTATTAAAATCATGTTCATTAATGTTTTAACAATCTCTTTATTAATATTTTTTTAAAATTTTTAATATTTGCCCCTCTGTGCTTGTTTGTGTAATGGTATTCCCATGAAAAATGTATTATTGAATGATCAGTAAATCCCATGTCAATAATTTTTGTGTGTAATTTCTATTTGTATTGTGCTATCAATCAATATTGTACTATTTGGAATTATTCTGGTTTTCCTTTGGACATATTGTTTTAATCCAAAAGCAGAATTAGTTTGCTTTAATTTATTAGTATAAAAAGAGTCTCATCTGGGATCAATGATAAAAACTCATTATTATAGAATAATTTGAAATAAAAACTTTGTTCTTTTTAAAGACTTTGAACTTTCAACTGTTCCAACTATTGAGATGTAGCACTGCTCATGTATCATTAATCATTTCCACTCCAGGGAGACAGATGTATTATTGATTAATTTCTGCATGCTATTCACTTCCTTTAAAACTTTTAGCTAAAAAAATAAAATAAAATAAAAAAACAACAACAAAAAAACTACATGCTTTGCATCAACCTGATAACAAAATAAATTTACAAGCTTAGATTAAAGCAAAAATAATCGTTGAATAATAATATTCAGTCAATTGCTCTACAATTCTTCTTAATCTCTATAATAAAATTTGTAGTCAGTGAACGATGTTCAAAAACTTACCATAAAATTTCTAACAAACATCTTTACAAAAACTAAAATATTTTGTTTTTAAAAGAAGCAAACATATCACACAGAAGAAGCAGACAATGACATTGCAATCTTACAATGAATTGCAGAAGAATGTGAATATGTACACTAATTCCCTTAAAAGTCACAAAACACAGCTATGTAGGAATACATATTCCTTACATTGCACTTTAGTAACTTTAAAGATATACACAAAAAATTAATTAACAATAGATTAAGTTGATGGATTTTAACTGTAGAAGTATCCACTCATCTATTTTGCTCTGATATAACATGAAACACACATTTGTTACACTACTGTAAACATGTGGGAGTAGTTTTATTTGTGTAGTTTTTATTTGATTTGGAATATCTCAACACCTATTGAGAACTCAGATTTTAAAGTGATGGGAAAGTCAATTGACAACACCCTCAAAATTGTTTTTCTCTTTTGTTCTAATTCACAGGATGGTCAACAAAGGTAAAAATTCAACTTTATAAATTTTGATTTCATTTCTTTAGAAATATTCTGAAAGTAAATGTTTTCTTTATGACATAGAATGACTTGGCTCTCATTAGTTGTAGCAATCTAATACAATTTGACTCATTTCTTTCAATAATTCATAACAAATGTTTTTAACAAAAAAAAGTATTCCAAAAGAACAATGTACATGTTCTCAAATCAAATTCAGTCTTGTTGCTGTTGTTTCTAGCAGCAACAGTTATGATTAAGCTTCTCTGAAAAAAAGCTTTAGGTTTCCTTTAATATTCCATTAATACATCAGAAGAAAAATAATAAAAAGTTTGTTTTTTCTCTAATTTGGAGTGTTTACGTTGTACGCAATAGTAGATCGATGGGGGCAGGGGCCATGACCCCTCTCAAGCCAACAATTTTTAATTTTTACCTAATTTATTAAAAATAATTACATGTGACAATCTCATAATAAAAAATACAGTATTACCAATATCAATATATTCAATTAGTTTTTTTATTTCAAAGTAGCAATTGAATACATATTCTTTCAAAAATATTTATAGGGGTCCAAACTGAAATTGGCTACCCCCTGAAAAACATTCTGGATTGGCCTCTCATTGTGTGTGTGTGTGTGTGTGTTTGGTTTTCGTTTTTTTAATAGGACTGTGTCATTGTATTTTTCTTTTTTAGCAAGTGCAGCAGCAGAAGCAACAAATGCTACAGGTACAGAAGAGACTGCAGCCGACTTTTCTGCAATGGAATCTATCGGTCCAGACGATGACCAACAGGTGGGAGCACTGAAATGAGCATTTACAGCCTTTGTACAATAGAAAACTACAAGTTGGTACAATTGGATAATATTTCTCAGAAAATGATTTAATTTATAGTTTAAGTAAAAAATTGTTGTTCTTATGAATGGCAAAGAGTAAAACATTCTTATTATGATATTATTTATCAGAAAATATATCATTGCTTAACTATTTCACTTTTATTTGCAGGAAGTGAATTGTTAAAATTTCAATAGGTCATTTATGTATTGCTCTTAGAAAAGAGCCCATGAGGCTCAGATATTCCATTTTCCTAAAATATTTTTGTGGCCCTCCTGTTTAGGAAGAGCTGGGGGAAGAAGAGGAGGTATGGAATGGAGAAGTGCATTCAGGGGATGAAGAGGGCGAAGAGGAGGAGGAAGATCAACCAGTTCAGCACATCCCGAATGTCCATCATCATTGAGAATGCTGTAGTCTGCATTTCAAAATTTTCATCATGTGAAATGTTTTGTTTTTAATTTATTTCTTTTCTTTCCTGCATTTTTATTTAAGCTTTGTTCATATTCTTAACTTATTTTTAAGAAATTATGTAATTACTGTTCTACCACAATATGAAATAATTTTGGTTCACATAATTTGTAGAAGAAAATAACTAATTTGTTCTTAAATAATCATTAAAGGTTTAAATCAAAGACTGCGCAGAAAACCTGCAAAAAGGAAGACTACTAATGTCTTGAAAGCCATATCAGCTAAAATGTATTCATAAGCAATTAAAGTTTAGCGCAATATATGTTTATTAGTTCATACATGCCTGTGCGTGTTTAGCCTTAAATTCTTGATAGTTATCTGCCTTTAGTGATATGCAGTCTTAGCTTCTTATCATTTGAAGGATCTAGTAACTGCTCTGCCTTAAATACACACCGAAAGGATTGTTAAAATTGGAAACATTTTTTACAAAGCTCATTACTAGTGCCCTAAAAATAAGGGGTATTAGAATCTTGCTTAAAATCAAATTTCTCTCTGTAAGACGATCATATATAGTTTCAAGAAACATCTGTTATAAAGCAATGATATAACAATCTGGGGGTGAAAGTATGTGTATTGTGGAAAAGCATAAATAAACAACTTTTAAAAAAACAGAAACAAATGGAAAATTATAAAAAGTTAATTCAAAATGAGGTGGGATTGCACCTCATGTTTTTGAAGTTTGACTAAGCAATTATTTCTTTAATGAGTAAATTTGCTTAAAATTTATGGATGTGTAGTTTACCAGTGTTTTGGTAAATCTCAGCCTTTGAATATTTGATAGAAATATACAATCACCAATGATCTACTGAAAAGTTAGCATATTAGTCTTTCAAATAGTATACATGATTATCGATATAAAAACTTATAAAATAAATAAATTATTAGAACAAAGAAATTAAAGATATTCTCTGTTGACATTACGATATTTTACAGCACCATTTATTTTTGAACAGTGTGTATCACATGTAAATGGTAGGAAAGGGATTCAAATTTTTTCATAAAAATACTAACAGAGAAAATGAGATGTTGAGTTAAATATTTAATGGTAACTCTCATTTCTTGGCCACAATTGTTAGAAACATTAAGTAATTCTTTATCTCCTTACCCATAATAGGAATTGTTCTAACTAACATCCTCTATAAAGTTGTGCAGCTTTATTGTAAATAGATTAATTTAGTTTAGAGAGCACATATTCCTTTCTATTGTTGGTCTTCCAACAACTAGTTAAGAACCAACTTGATTCTTCCTTCATATTTCTTCCATTTTAATTCTTCCATTTACTATTGACTGCAAATCTTTTACAAGATGAGCCAAACAAAATGAATTTTTTATTCTTGAAACTACTTGTGATAGTATTCTGGTCACCTTGAATACAACCTCTTACTGCATGGAATAAAATTTGTATGAAGAATGAATGTGCCAAATGTATGAATCACGAATGCTAAATAAATATATTTATTGTGTAACTGTTAACCATTGTATCACATTTTTTTATCATGCAAACTTTATAAACAGTCTTTTAATTTTTGTATTTGAAGTTCAGATCGTTCTAAAGAAATATTTAAATTGATTCACTTATAACAAAAGTTTTAAAAAACGAATTTTAAACACGATTTGAAAGAAAGGAAATACTTTTAAAACTCCATACAGAGACTGAAAAGGTATAAAAACTGTCAGTATTTTTTCATACCTCTTCCAAAGACCATTTCCCTCTTTTAACTGTAAAAAATACCTTTATATGACATCTATTCTGGTATGGATGTCCGTAATGGTTGTACCTTCATTCTCGATGAAAAACAATGCCACTTGCACCATCCATATTACAAATTGCCAAAATAACTTTTATTCATTCCTAATTTTGCAAAATATTTATTAAAAAAATAGCATAATTTCTCAAGTATTATATTCTGTTCAGTGTGTTTATTTCTTGTTTGTGGGACATACACTTTTTATTTAATTTAATCGTTTAATGTCATCTGGCAAGGTATTGTAAAATAATGTACATGTATTGAGTGTGAATTTTTTGTAGTGAGCTGTTGATACTGTCACCTGATGAATAAGATTACTATGTTGAGTGTTGTAGTTATAGATATCAGTGTTTGCTGAAAATATCTTCCCACCCTTAAGTAAGTCATTTTTAACAAAAAACAGATTCATATATGAAGAGACAAGGTAATGGTAAGATACCTAAATTAATAAAGAGAGGCTTACAAGCATCACGTGGGTGAGATTGCTTATTATTCGTATAATTCTTTTTTGTAATCTAAAAGTCTCGGAGCTATAAGATGCATTTCCCCAGAATATTATGCCATATCTCAGGCGGGAATGAACATTCGCGAAATAAACACAACGAGCAGTATGGAGGCTGACTGAATGTACGTAGCATAAAAAACTTAATTTAGTGTTCAATTCATTTAAATGGACATTCCATTTAAAGTTTGACTGAATTGAAAGACCTAAATATTACGTAACCTTAACATCAGTCAATGGCACGTCCTTCATT
This sequence comes from Gryllus bimaculatus, assembly GCA_017312745.1. Taxonomy (NCBI): domain Eukaryota; kingdom Metazoa; phylum Arthropoda; class Insecta; order Orthoptera; family Gryllidae; genus Gryllus; species Gryllus bimaculatus. The sequence goes on along the minus strand of BOPP01000052.1, from coordinate 1,252,616 downwards.
TTCAATGGAGCTGTTTATTTGAAATGGAAAACTGCATTGAAACCGTTTTCTTTTTATTTTCTATCAATTTGTTATTACGGAACCAATTTGAAACATCTAATATTGTACTATTTACGGTTTCGTTATTGCAAAAAATATTCGTATCACCCGCAAAGAGAACTGTTCTTCCGTTTCTAATCTTCGAGGGCATATCGTGTACATATAGCAGGGAGAGAATACGGCCTAAAATCGATCCCTACGGGACTCCACATGCAATTGGCAGAGAATCGGAAAGGTGTGTACATAATGTTCCATTATTCCAGTAAGGTATTTCTTCTCTCTGAGATCGTTGTTTAAGGTGCGGACATAACCAAACTAGAGATATACCACTGGCATGAAGCCTAAAAAGAATTTAAAAATTTTCTAAAATATGGCTCCAAATGTTTGGAATAAACTTTGACCTGGGATAGCGTAAATATGGATGAAATAATTGAAGCCATCTTTGTCAACTTAGGTTTATTCAGAGACCCGACTTTTACTAATGTCAACAACACATCATCCGACAATTCATGGACTCAAATCTAGGGCATCTGGTGTACTCTCTCTTCTCTCTGATAAAAAAATCACTTTCTACGGATAAACATCTGGTTTCTATCAAATAGTGCAAAATGCATAGTGCCAGATTTTATCCAAGAACCAGCTAATCTCCACACTAAGGCCGTCTCTAGAGCTGTGGATGCGGGAAGAACGACGACAATAATCTAGCCGGTCACTTTCTATCTGACCGACATGTAAAAAAAATTCGATTTGTCTCCCAAAACAGTAATATGGTCGACTCTGCTCTGCCCTTGTGGCACACCTTTGGCCGGTGCTTCCTCACTTCGCTGCAGAAAGCTACTTCTGTTCCTCTGTAGAGGTCTCTCCGTAGCGAGTGCCAGTCCGCCGGTTTTCCTTTCCACGGCGTCGCGTCTGTGACAGTGTTCTCCAGTAGGTCCTTAAGGGCTCTAGGGCGGCGCTCTTCCCAGAAAAACCAACCTTGGGAAAAGTTGCAGAAAGTATTAAACTAGCAATAAATCGACTCGTTTAATTTGCGCGAACCACCAGCGCAAATTGAGGACGAATTTAGTTTTATGTGCTCGCTTAAGCAAAATAGTATTGTTATGGAATAGTTTCCTTCATGGACTATCGCGAGTTCGTCTGTAGCTGGTGCATATTAGGCAATGGAAACTTGAAAAAGAGTGCGGGTACTGGGAGTTTGGTGGGGGCAACGGGCTGGTATTAGGGGTTTGTTCGGCAGAGTCCATGTCTATTAACTAAGTTAAGAATTCCGTCCCTTTCATTTGAAGTCATAAATTTACTGTTTTGTTTGCTGGAAATATGTTTTTAAAAAATCAATTTTTGCATGAACACAATTGTATCTTGTCAACTAGTTGTCTTAGACTAGTATTAAAATCCAGATACGTGCATATCCATTGTACTCCATATTGCCATATTTTTCCTCGTTCAAGAAATATTTTGAAGAGATAAAATGATAGTTCGGAGATACATGCGGTCCCTCCAAATTCGCAACCCATCGGCCGCCACCGGTGCCATCCGTCTTCCGTGCCCTCCTCACAATCATACACGATATGCACGTGACCATATTCGTCCGATCACAATTCAAATTATCCAAAGAAAAGAAAAGAAGCTCTTTACAAAAGTTTCCTCGTCTCAAGTCGTATCCTCCGAGCGACGATATCTGTAGTATCCAAAAGAAAGCAATTTCTAGAAATGGATTTATTCCAACCACAATCAGTACAGAGGTAGACAAATTCAAGCCAGATCCAAACAATTTTCAGAAAGATGTACCGAAGAATGTCCAAGTCACAATTTCCCGGGAGATGTCCAAAATCGCAGCCGTTGTACCGTTCACTGTTTCACGAGAGAGGGAGTCCGTATCCGTAGCAGTGTCGTCGCACTTGTTTACCATTCACTAATCACTTTTCGACGTAGGCAGGCGCTTGACTGTCTCTCCGCCTCGCCGGGCGCGGCTCTTATAGCCGGCTCGAGCTGCGGTGCGCTGGCAGCTGTCCGATACGGATGCGCCCGTCCGTCCGGAGCCTGGTCGAGCGTGACGGCGCCGCGGCGTCTGCTATCGCCGCCCTCTCTTGAGTGGCGCCGGAACTAATTTTCGGTGACACTTTTTAAGGCACGCAGTCGACCACAGCAATATCCAGAACAAATATTCTCTTCGAATACGGAGTTGTACTGCACCACTCCAGTCCAGAACCGTTTTTATTTCGCTCCACCGCTCCGGCTACGTCCGAATTCTCTCAGTACTACATCCACGACGGTGCGCACTTCAGAACGTTGCAACTTGTGTGCGTATCACGGAACGTTAAAGTCGAGTGTCTTTGTTCGACCGTCAGCCCAGCCGCGCATTTCGAAACCGCTGATGGGTATTTCATACGCCATCTGCCCTTTTAGGAGAATAGATTTAGATTTAGATTTATTTATTCAAAAACCAGTAAAAACTATATGGGACGTATGGGGGAGAAGATTAACTGCGCACGTTTTCTTGAGTTCCGGAATCCCTTCCCGTTATTTTAACTATAAATAGTTGAAAGACGAGTAAAAGTTTAAAAGAAATAAATAAAAATAAATTTTAGAAAGGCACCAGATTAGCAATATTTGAAAAGAATAGACATTTTCGTTTCCGAGTTATAGAAAACTTATTTGCATCGGTAAACGATTTGCAAGAATGATTTTTTTGCATTTCTCACAAAATAGTAATACGCCTTACCTCCTCCTACAACCAAAACGAGGGTTCAACAAAACGTGCGCATAGTGAAGCTACATTTACGTCCAGAAGCAAAACAAGGGGCCATCTCAGCATTAGAATAGCCGGTGGTCACAATGTAGTACAACAGTTCTTTGACAAGGGGGTATAAAAAAGTCGCTGTTCCATAACGCAACACATGAAAAGCAAATATTTAATGTCGAACGAATTATTCAGAGAAGCTTTGTCGCATGACGTAAGCTCTGTCGTAAGTGGTGAAGCATTGAGTATGAAAATTCATCGATACGTGCAGTATCAGAAAAGGCGGGTTAATAAATAAAAATATTCCCTTTTCAGTTAAAATGGAAGCCTTTATTGGTTTTGCCAATTCCACGCCTCTCACGTGGCCGGAAGATGCATCCTTTTCTTTCACACATCAGAAATTAGTAATAGAGATAATAATTATAGCATAAAATAATTATTAATTACTTCTACACGAAATGTACATTGCATCACTAACGATTAGTAAACCACAGTATAACATTCATTAGATTGATATTACATACCACATAATAACGCAAGACAGATGAAGTACATTAGCTTCTTGTGATTGCAATTCGTAAATTAATATTCCAGGCAAGTCGTTGAAATAAAAAAAAATCCTAAAAGTTCGGTTCCTATTAATAACACAATTTAATTTCGAAAACAACACGCAATTAATTGTTCTTGGAAGAAAAGCTTAATACAATGAAATAAAGTGTAACTCCTGAAATTAACCGAAGCTGTATACAAGGAAATGAAGAATTGCTGCAACACAGGTTTTTTTTTGTTGAAACAATACAATATTCGATTGAAGCCGCGATGCAATTCTGGCAGATGAGACGAGTCCTCCTCGTGGACGAGCGAAGCGGGCCGCTCAGTCGCGGTCGCTGGCCTCTGGCTCGCTTTGGCCGGAGGCGCTCGCGCTCGCGCTTGCGCGCCGCGCCTCCACGCGCTGCTGCGTCGACCTGGTGGTGAAGCGACGGCTCTTCTCGTCCAGCGCCACTGCCGCACGAGGCCACCCGTTCAATGGGGAGTTTTAGCGCCACGCGTAATGTAGCGGCGTTAAGCACTAACAGTCACGTGATGGACCTTGAAGTCATAACGGCTTACCTCAGGCCTAAGGTACCCTCGTAAATAGTGCACACATAGTGGGAGTCTCTACGGTCACCTTACAAGCGGCAAAATGGCCGCCTAAAAACAGGAAAAGTTGAATTTTTCTAACTCTGGTAAAACAGTTATCGTATGTGAGGCAGTTACAATTATTCCTTACTAGCTCCAGAACGCTGGCAAGAATTAATGGGATACGTTGGAGAGGTGATAGGAAAGAAATTGGCGAAAAAGGTGTTCAAATCATATCTTCGGGATAGGTTATGTCTTATGCTCATAACAAACGCTGTTTTAAGGTAATTCCAATAATTTCAAGAAAGTGCTGAGTATGCAGTCTGGAATTTTGAATTTGTTTTTCCTGAAAATATAGGAAATACCTTAAAACAGCATTCGTTATGAGCATAAGATATAACACATTCCGAAGATATGATTTGAACTCCTTTTTCACCAATTTCTTTCCTGTCACCTCTCCAACATATCCTGTTAATTCTTGCCAGCATTGTGGAGTTGGTAAGAAATAATTGTAACTGCCTCACATACGAGAATCGGTTTACCGGAGTTGGAAAAATTCAACTCCGGTTGAGGCTCTTACAGGCGTGCACTATTTACGAAGGTATAAGGTCGTACCTTAGGCCTAAGGTAAGACGCTATGACTTCAAGGTCCATCACGTGACTGTTAGTGCATAACGCCGCTACCTTACGCGTGGCGCTACAGCTCCCTATTGTTTCAACTGCTAAGGTTATTAGTCACGTAAGAAGGGGCATGCATTTAACGCGAGAGGTGACGGTGATCTTACCTCGTTGGATGGAAAAACGCGGTAAAACGCTAGCGGGGGTTTCCCCAACCAGGTATCTCCCACCAACGGACATCGTCTCAGCCGGGACAAGTTCTAAGCTCTCGACCGGGCCCCCGGCTTGAGTGGTAATGTAGTGTATGCACGTGTGTGTGTGTGTGTGTAAGTAAGGGGTGAAGATAGGACAAGGACGTAGAAGGAAAGATCGCACGCAGCCCGTGGCCCGTTTGTCAGGGTACTGCTCCGGCAATCACCTGGTATTAATCGGAGAAACCACTGAACACTACCAATCAGAGCAGTTGGCCACTAGAATTCTCCCATGGACAGCGTCTGAACTCGACCTAGCTATGTAGCTAGTGTCGAAAATCCTGTCACCGCGGGACACAAACCTAGGACTTCCTGGTCAGAGGTCCTGCAGTGACATCAGTGGACGCAAAGCAATGCAACGCAACGCAACGCCACGCAGCGCAGCGCAACGCAACGCAACGCAACGCAACGCAACGCAACGCGGCGCAACGCAACGCAGCGCAACGCAACGCAACGCAACGCAACGCAACGCAACGCAACGCAACGCAACGCAACGCCACGCCACGCAAAGCACCTGTCTGGTCGAGGCGGTACAATGCCGTCTCCTCCATGCGCTTGAGCAGGTCCGGGTGCGCGGCCACCGTGCTCAGGAAGTCGTCGCGGTCCAGGCAGTACAGCTCGCACGTCTCCACGGCCACCACGCTCGCGATGCGCGTCTCGTCGCCCGACAGCATCGCGATCTCCCCGAAGAAGGCGCCGTCTTGCAGGTGGCAAATCTGCAACTCCCGATTACGGGGTTTTGGGGTTCGTTTCGCGCAACTTTAGAACTTGACCGAAGATATCAATGTATGTAGGATGAGTCTTTTCAGGTGCTAAAACAGCAAGTACTTTCTTGTCCGTATTTCCAAGCATAATTACGCGAAAAGAACTCAAATTTTCGAAAAAAATTTACATCGCCTTATTTCAAAATCTATCTTTAAGGAACAGATTTCATTAAGGGAAAAATATTTATCTTTAACATTTTAGTTGCAGGAAGACTCCGAAACAATTTTGAACTATTGAAATTTTCTAAAAATCAGAGATTTTAACGACGAGACCTACAGCATTCTCTTAAACGTTTTTCACACTATCCAACAAAATTTAATAAAAACCAATGGAGAATTTTTTGAACATTTTGAAAATGTCCCTGGGGCTTTATGTGAAGTACGTCCCAAAATTAAAATATCGGTTTCAAATTAAAGATCTGCGTTATCAGCCAGAACGATAGGGGAATATCAATTTTAGAGAAAATCAGCTGAACAGTTTAGCCGCTAGCGTTGTTCACACACGGACAGACAGACGCAGACATACACAGGCGGACCGATGTTTGCCGTCATTCCATTTTTCGTTATCAAGAACCCACAAAACATGAATAATGGCCACACCAGGAAAGAGTGGTTTTTTAATTCATCGATTTCCTGGAAGCCTATGTATCACCGGCAATTCGTGTGCTTTTTTACGACTAGAAACGCTGTTGTACACTCGGGAGGCCATTTGTAAACAGCGTGTGTATTGCAATTCTGATGACCGACTGTCAGGATAAGATTCTGACGGACTAACGTCTTAACTTGGTCTTGAACTCGTCCCCCGCGTAGGGCCGTGCATTAACCGTCGCAACGAAAATGCAACGGCGATGTTTTTGTATCATGAGCAAGCCCATCACTGGTTCAAGTATCGTCCCAACCTCGCTCCCCATAGCTGATTCTAAGTAATCAGAGCGAGGCACTCGGATCAGAGGAGGGGAATAAAGCCTTCGTCACTCGCGTTTGTGGCTCCGGAATCACACAAGTGAAATTTATTCGGTCTTTAATTGAACATGCAATCACACATCCAAAGACCACCCGGTATGTTATATAATGCCATGTGCCATGCCATGTGCATGTTATATAATGCCATATAATATAATGCCACATATGGAATTGTCGAACATGGCATGTTTTGTGAAGTAAACTAAAAATACATAAAACCATCTTAGATGACAAGTGGCAAAACACGTGAAGATATGCATTCGATAAAAAAGTTGAAATATTATTTAAAAATTGCGTTAAAGAAAATTAGATAAATTAATCTGATTTGCTTGTAAACGGTTCAAATAACGTTGCTTAATATTACCTCATTGCCACTGGCAGAAAAGACGACGACCGTCCCTGCGGCAATGAAGTACATGGAATTGCCAGTCGTGCCCGCTTGCACCACAACTTCGTTCTCCATGAAGATCTCATTTCGCAGGCAGAGGACGATGCGAACCATCACATCCAAAGGCAGATCGCTGAAGAAAGGGACACTGGAAACGGCGCTGTGGCAGCTGTACATCATGATATCCTGCGCAAATATCACACGAAACCCTCCAAAGAGTAACCACAAAGTAACAATAACGATAACAAAAATAAGTTTATCTTAAACCTAAATTTAACCACATAAACCACCATTTAACCAGATACAATATGCGTCGTACTATTTTCCAACATAATAGCCATCGGCCTTGTGACATTTATTGTGGGATAAATGGTGGTGGCGGCTCCTTGGGGTAGACACTTCCTGCCCTGATGAATAAGTACTAGTATTAGTATAAAATCTATTAACATTTCGTAATACTAAAAAAATCAAACGACTCTTGTGGCACCAGCCATATTTCTATTTCAAGCGTTTTCCAACAGCCCGTGCACTACGCGATCTCTTCCCGCAGAGACATGCGCCAGCTTGCACCTCTCAGAGTAGGCACGCCAGAGAGTAGGCAAGCCCGGGCGCTGCCTCGCTTCTCATCGTATTATGAAAAAAGACCCTGTTGTAAGCGTAGAACACTAGCATGCTGTGTCCATACTTGACGCCTGCGCGTTGAACCGCAGGCCAGCTTGCTGTCTTCCGGCCCTGACAACTCCGGTTTCCACTCGCAGTGCAGTTTTTATGAAACTGCGCCCCAAGGCCCGTCTCCACAGTGGCATTATGTCACTGCATTTCGCGTGTTTCTCGGTCGTGCCGCTAGATGTCGCGACCTTTTCAAGCGGTGGATGATTCGGTCGCGATCGTGTGACATTAGCGCCTCGACCGAGAGGGAAGCGAAATGTAGTGACATAATGTCACTGTGAAGACGGGCGCAGCTTCATAAAAACCGCACTATACGTGAAGCCCCGTTGCGCGTGTGTTTACCGTCTTGTTGTCGAGTAAACAAGGGTATACAGTGATTATTATTTAGGAAGTGTTAATTTTTTTCATTTTCAATTAGTATGTTGCGGATTATTAGTGCAACTTGATTTTTTAATAGTTAAATCTGATTTTATGTTAATACCTATTATGCCAGATACAAAGAATGAACTTCTGCGTACATCGTTTTCTCTTCTAAACGACGTAGACAACCGACCTAATCTTATGTTGAGTATGGTTGAACATCGTGCTGCAGAAAAAATGCAAGAAAAATAAATAGTTCGTGCTATTATTCACACAAATTGCTAACAGTAACAGGTAGCACAGATTAAGTTAAGCATATCTTTTAATGTCAATTAAGAAAAGAATAGAATAGAGATGGGTATTTTGATATGAACTATTTATGTTATTCTGTCTTGTATTAGCTCACACTGGCTTAATTGCACGTGTTATGCCATTTCCTGCAACATCTATTGCCAGTTAAAGTGCAACTTGACGTAAATCGGAACTCAAAGCTGTCCACGAAACTGCTTCTGCAGTTCTCGTATCTGTCTCATGTATTAAACCTTTGTCTGTCTGTAACACCCTTTGTGCCCTTTTCGCAGGCTGGTGCGTATGCAATCCACCCCTCTAAGAGTCGTAAATTCCAGACTCACAAACTTGTCGAGCGCACCCTCGAGGACATCTCTACAACCTGATCGGTTCTCCCCTTGGCTACGGCCACACAACACAAACCTCTTTTGGTCGTGTTCTTCGCTGTCGCCCGAACTGTGCAAAATGTTCATTATTGTTCTACGCTTCTTTACAATTTATTTCAATACGATGTGTGGAACATCACACTATTGGAGGTAGGTCCTTTCATTTTTTTAAACAAAACAATACCATTAACGTTGGTTGCGTTACTTGATAAATTTTCAAATTTTCTCTCCTTCCCTTTAACACAACACAACACAACACAACACAACACAGCGGGCTGAAAAGAATAATTGGACAATTGTTGGCGACAATATGCGGTTCGTACCTCTCTTAAGTGTTCGGAGATGAAGGCGAGGATCTGATATTCGCGGAAATAGAACTTCCTGAAGCAGTACTTGAAGTACTCCAAAAGCCGGTCGCGCTGCTGGTCGGGCAGGTCCGTGTACTTCATGAACTCCTCCAGCTGCGCCACTTTGCCTTCCACTTGCAGCGACGCCCCTCGGTACATGCGCAGCAGGATGAAGCCTTGCACTGCGCGCGCAGCGAAGGAACCGTGAAAGGACGCAAAGGGAAGATTCGGATTTTCCGTCCCAAGAAAAGAAAGAAACAACGGCTTCTGGTAACAAATGAACGATTCTAATCGTTAGATGACATCATGAAGATAATACAAGTTCCTTTGAAATAATACTTAACGTTTCTAAATTAATTATGAAATAACGAAGTTGCCATTTAATCAGTGGCGGCTCGTGGTCATGCCGTCGGGTGTGCAACGTTTCTCTCTCCCTTCAGACTATTCATTATCTCTCTCTCTAATATATATATATATATATATATATATATATATATATATATATATATTGCAGGTCAGTCCATGGACCAAACGCCCCAGCTCCCCATGCAGCTACGGCGCCGCCCAAACACGTCCCCGCGACGTAAACGCACCACTGTGGTCAGTGCGTCAGTGCGAAAGAGGCGAGCGCGAGGGGTCAGTCGGAAGGGGTTGAGACGCGGTACTACCCCGGAGGGGTTTGAGTCTGGCCAGATCGTCCGGGAACCGGTATGTATTCCCTATAAGTATTCATATGCAGACAGCAGAACAGTTATTTACAACATGTGTCCGGAAATGCTTCTTTTCAGAATTCTGACCTTCATAACGCTGCTATTCACCGGAACGTTTTCTTTCCGGCGGTCAATACAGAAGATGTTCAAAATGTACACCTCCTGCGGGAATACAGACTTCACATCGATGTCTCATTGACCTGCCACCACGATCCAAAACTCCAGGAGTCCTCGCAAGGTACCACAATTCGTTTCCGAAGGGATTCCATATCAGGCAAGAAGACGAATACACCAATCATTTTAAATGTCACCGCAAGTAGAAATGGAGATGTTTAAGATCAGGTAAGCGTGGAGGCCAAGCAATTGAGCCACCTCTACCTATCCATCGATCAGGAAACCTAGTACCGTCGAGCCGAACGACTGAAATGTGTAGGAGCGCCATCATGTAGAGTGAGCGTGCTGATAACTGATCAGTGAAGCATCTTAATAAACATGAGGTATAATGTTTTCCACCAAGTTTGTGTACGCCTGCTCCGTACGTCTGTTTACAAGTACATGGGGTCCAACTAATCAATCACCAATAACACCGGCCTACATGTTGAGGGACAACCGCACCTTGTGATGAGATGGTACAGATGCACGTGGGTTTTCATATGCCCATACATGGTGACTGTGTAAATTTGTAATGGCATCTCATGTGAACTGTGCTTCATCTGTAAATAACAGTAAGGCAGGAATGTTCGGTTTGCACCACACTGCTGCAAAAACCACTGACAGAACCTACGTCGTGCTGTGTAGCTAATCTGCTGGTGATAGGGCCTGTACACGTTGCAAATGATAAGGATGCAACTGATACTCTTGCAAACAGTATCCAGACAATCGTATGAGGAACATTCACTTGCAACGCTAACCTTCATCTGGTAGGAATCGTGGGTCCATATCGTCAAGAATCTCCTCCTGTACAGCTGGAGTTGTACATCTTGGTCGTCCCCTCCCCAAACCAGGAGAGTTAAATTTTCCATGCTCGCACAGACGGCGATGGAGTCGTGCAAATATTTCCGATCTGCACATTGTCGCTGTGGGTACCTCTCCTGGTACACACGATGAGCAAGTGCAACATTGAGAGCGTAGGCTTCCGCGGCCGGAGTCAGTATTTACTCGGCTATCCGGGGGACGCCGCGTCCATGGCGAAGGTACCGACGTCACCCGGACAGCCTAGTAAATAAGTGCAACATTACCGTCCGCCTTAGCGTACATGAAGTGCATGTCTGCCAACTCCTGATTCGAGTACATAACGCAGCCGAACGCACTGCCGCAACACCACACTGAATGTAATCTTCGCCTCGGAATGAACTGTGAGAGAGTCCTATTAATGACCTTTCACGGAAACGACCTGCGGATGGAAAAGCGTTCCGGTGAATTCCAGTGTTGAGAAGACCATAAATAGGACTATAATTAAACATTTCCGGAACCATGTTACACTGAACTATTTTGATTGTCAACATATGGGGAATGCATACCTAAAATTACGCCCTAATTTTTGAAACACTGTATGCGTATACATTGTTAAAAATATACGATTGTTCGGATTGGCATGCCGCCTGTCGTGATTCGTAATGTCCCGTCCGCCTCTGGTTCCATAGCCGTGTGCCGTGTGTTGGTATTTGTTGCGGGACGAGTGCGTAGGCCTGCCTTTCCACATTGAACTGACTGAATTCACAGAGGCGCGTTTGTTTCTCTGCAGCGCTTTTCACCGAAAAGCCCTCGGGTTCCGGTCTCGACGGAGGCCGGATTTTCGGCACTAACTCGATAGCTGGGTCGGATGGACCGCGCTGTCTGAAGAATACTAGCGTCTGGCTGTTCAGTTTGGTGGTTTTTTCGCGGTTTCTGCGATCGGAAGCAACGACTGCCGGAGCAGTGTCTTCACACACGGGTCACAGACTGCACGCGACCTACTCTTCCTCTTCCGAGTCCTGTCCACACTTCACTCATTACACTACATTACAACATGTCTGGAGAACAATCGGTCGCTTAGGACTTGCCCCGGCTAGGGAGGTGTTCCTCTGGAGGGAGTCACGTGATAGGGGAAATCCCCTGAAAGCCGTAGTGTAAGTCGGCGCCGGATGTCACCAACCAGCGGGGTGGGAATCCCCGTTCCTTCTGGGGATATAACATGTTCTACACAAACAGAGGTTAGTTTTTTTTTGTTATTTAAGGCCGCATTAACTTGTAGGTCATTAGCGATCACTATTGCTTGCAATGGTGTGGTAACTATGAGGATGACACGATATGATGATGATAAGGTGTGAAATGAACACAATACAACCATGCCCGATGCGGGACTCGAACTCGCGATCCTTCGGTCCGAGATCGCTTCGGCACTACTACCTTAGCGATCTGGGCCACCGGATGGGCAGTTTAGCAGTTCACGTGCCCGGAATCAAACACTTAATCTGACAATAGCCAATTGTAATTTTTTTTGTGATCCACCGGCCGCCACCGAAGGGTGTTTCCCCTCCCCTAATAAAACCGATCGTTCGTGACTCTCTCACGTGTAAGGAAGATGAACAGGACGGCGCCGGCTACAGTGGACAGAATCTCCACAACGATGTCCTCGGGAGTCAAGAGGTTGTGCACCTTGACGAACATCAATGTGCTCATCACGCGGAATGTACTGCGCCAGTACACGTCGGACGTGGTCCCACTACCCAGACAGAGCTTGTGCAACCACGATCTGAAACGAGCAAAGGTGCTGCTACAATCTACTGCAGTTTGCCAGGCGAATACTAGTTTAAGATTGATATTTGCTATTAAAAAAATAATCTGCGAGACTCTCGCACGGTACAAGTGAAACTTCTTTCTCCCTGGGAGGTTTTGTATGCATTTTTTCACATTTGACAACCGTTTTTATTACTAATTTTTATGATTAAGAAATGGAATTGGGAAATAATGAATTTAATTCAAGAAAATCTATATTAATTAAACAACGAAATTTATCCACATTTTCGTTACCAGAGACCGGTAATAAGGTTTTTTTCTGTCAAAAAGCGCTAATTTGATTACTAATGATTTAATTACTAAGAAGTATTTAATAATTTCAACACAAGATCGCCTTTTGTAAATAAAAAAAATCGATGCGCAATAAAGTCATTTATAGAGGAATAAATGTTTGTTGGTTACTACAGTCTGACTTACGTGGGAGACCAAAGAGTGCGGTCTACTCCCTGACATCCAGTTGAGAACACAAGGGAAAGACAAGCTAGCCAATGGATTGTCAGTATTGGCACCAGCACGATAAAGGCTTTTTTCATGGCGACGTACCATAAACGCACCTTACTCTGCCACAAACAAAGGAATTTATGAAATATTTATAGTTTTGTCCTGAAGTAGAATCCCGTTATAAGAGAAACAGGAAACAGATTTTTGAATCTTATAAGCAGTAACTCTTATTAGTGGCGCCAGCTCTTCCCCGCGTGCCACCCTTCTTTTTACCTCGGCCTTTGATCACGTTTACAGAATAGCCGGCGCACGAAGTCACAGCGTTGACGGAAGCATCTCGATTGCGGAATGGCGTGGGCTGTGGTATAGTGTCTCTGTGCATATGCTGTGCAGTTTTTGAATTATTAAGGAAGAATGGTGCAATATATATTATACATGGTCGGGGCTTCCACCGAGAGCATCCCGCGGTCACCTTTTTCTACGTCGTTTACCTACCTCTCCACAAAGGCATAGACCGACTGCTGCCCGTTCCGTTTTCCTCCTTAGATAAGAGGCTTAATTTTTTTTCTTCAAATTTTACTTTATTCTCAATTAGTCCTATAGGAACTTTCGGTGAATTTTAATACTACATTATATTAAAAAACAATTAGTTTACAAATTTTAACAGCGATGTGGCCCATTGGAAGCTCAACTGAATATAAATGTTAGATCTAGTAGTGAATGTCTTGATAGTCGCATGGTTCGGCCTCTTTTGCTTTTTAGCTTTTCTGAAGAACTCACTTCGGCCACGCTGCTCCGAATCTCTGCGCGTCGGCGGAACTAAAAAGCGCCTGCCTGCGAGCCGCCATGCACTCTATTGTCCACGAATGCGAGCGCACTGTCCGTCGCCGACTAATTCTCGTGGTTCTCGTTCTCGTCGGTACACTCCGACCGGGTTTAGGCAGGTAGATTGTAGAGTAAATGAAAATGACAAGTAAATAAAGGAGTCGGTTCATTCTTAGGGTACGGTTCACGTAAAAGAACGAGACACGCCGAAAAAAGATTCGGTCTCTTCGATTTCGTGCATTCTGCAGCAGTGCAATGCCATTCCATCCGCTTTGTTCCCGCCACATTCTACTGCCAAATTACTTTCCAAGGCAAGTTATCTCACTTCGCTCGCCCGGCTCCAAGTCACGGTGAGGCTCGGGCTTTCGGCCCTCGAGTTTACTATAATCAACCTTGAGTCTAACCACCGCATAATTACCAATCCACTTTTATAAACTAGTGGTGTTACAGAATGGCGATTATTAATCGACTTATGCTCACTCATTCATTCATTTATTTACGTATTATTTTATTTATTAATCTGTTAACTAATATGCCCATTGTCTAATACATATATTATTATATTCAATCACTACTTCATTAAATTTATCATTCGCAGAGTACAGTGAATGCACGACTATCATCACACAAGAGCAATAATCATTCACATGCAGAAAAAATCGGCTTGTTAGAACTAAATTATGCAGAGAGCACGAAAATAAATATTCGATGGTCAGGAATAATGTTATTTGGTCGAATGCAACGAAAATAACTCTTTATGGTTCTAATGGATGGTGTGGCGTGGAGAAAGGGATATACGGCCAATTAAACTTGTAATACTGTACCTACTGTGAAACATGGAGAAGATTCTGGGATGTTTTGGCAGTGCATGTCGTCTAATGGGCTTGGAAATATGCAGATCATCGACGTCATTATGAACAAATGGGGATTCTTAGATTCTTGAAGAAAAATGTTAGGCAGAGTGCAGAAAAAATGGAATTAGGGCCAAGATACTTTTTCAGCAAGATAATGACCTTAAGCACACTGCTGATTTCTGCAGTGCCTTATATGTAACGTGCCCAAGCAAATGCGAACTCTCCATCTATCTCCTGGTCTGAACCCGATCGAACATGTATGGGTTGATTTGAAGGAAAGAGTGCAGTCAAGAAATCCTCAGTCACTGGAACAGTTAAAACGTGTTGTGGCAGAAGAATGGGGAAAACCGATGATATGATGTGCATTCAATGCAGATACAATGCAAAAGAGTTCTCAAAGCTAAAGGCTATGCGTCAGGATATTCGTATTTTGTTCTTCTTCTGAATTCTTGAGCATATCCTTCAATTGTTTGATAGTGATCAAATAAGACTGTTGCACAGTACAAGCCAGATTTTTGTTGAATTATTTATTTGTATTTTTATTTGAAATCAAATGAAATGAGTGGTTGTTTTTTTGGTTTCCTTAGAGTTATATAAAGAAGGCAAAAAAATAAAGATAAGACAAAACGTATAAAATAGTGTAAATATTTAATTTTTAGTTCCAGAACGGAAGTGTACAAACAACATTGTTACACCCCGTATGCGAGGAAGTAAAAATTATGTGAACGTATTTCGGGGAGCGCCGTGTGTTCTTATGCCTACATCGACCAAACAGACCCGGTGCCTTTTTAGCACAGTGCTCGTGCCAACGCGAGGCGGACGGCCTCCGCTGTCCCTTCCCTGCTGGGGCACCGGCGACCACAGTGCCTGTGAAGGAACAACTGCGCTGGTCCCTCCAGACAGTGCTATAGTGGGACGATCGTGTAGTGCGACATGATGCAGCACGCAGTGAGCTGTGCAAACAAATAGAGCCGCGATTGCAGCCCCCCCCCCCAAGAGTCAGTGTCAAGTCAAGATGGCAGACTATAAAGTCCACGCGAATAGTTTATAAGGACAAGAGCACGCGATGAAGAGCTGGCACACAATTATAAATACCAATGAAAAAATATACATAGAAATACATCAGGAGCTAGAAATGGAGGCCAGGTCTATTATATACAAAATGCAAATAGCATGTCAGAATTAAGCATAACAAATGAAAAGTTGTAAGTTGAACATAATTTAAGATATTAAGCCCCTCCATAATCTGTCTGTACAGGGTATTAAAGAACAAATTCATAATAACGTGCGTAAACGAAAAAGAAAAATGTGTAGACGTTTTTGATTTTTTTAAATTGCATTAACTTTAAGCAAAAATTACAGGAAAACTGGTTTTTAAAAAACAAAAATTACCTTATTTCAATATATTCTTTTATAACATATTTAATTTAGAAAAGAATCCCTAGCATCATTATTGAACTTTTTCAATGTTTAATTTTTGCAGTTTTCAGAAGTACAAAGAGTTCGCCACCAATGGGGCCAGCGCATTTAGTGTGTGGAAAAAAACGGAAAATGTTTGTAGCCATTTTCAAGAATTGTCAATAAATTACATTAACTACAAGCAAAAATTTAGTGAAAGCTAAACGTGTTTTTCAAAATTGTTCATGACTTTATAAGAATATTTAACTTTTGGAAAGATTTCATTAGGAAAAATATCTCTTTCATCCTGATTGTTCTTTTCCAACGTTGATTTTTTTTTGCAATTAAAAAAATAGATACTTCACAAAAAATGGGATCTACACCATCTTGTTAAGCGCCCTTTTTTTGATGAATGTATTTGAAAATATATGAAGCAGTTTCTGAGAAAATAATTGTTTAAAAATAGTCTATTTCACGAACAATTATGCGAAAACTATAGAAAAAGTTTCGACAAATCGTACACGAATTTATTTAAAGATCTGTATTTGAAGAATTAATTTTTTAAATAAAAATCTCTATCTTCTGTATTGAAGTTGAAGGAAGTCGCCGAAAAAATTGTGAATTTTTGCAATTTTCAAAACTTTAGAGATTTTAACAAAAGTTACACGTGCCCCATTTTTTCAGCGTGCTTTGCGCTATCCGACAAAAAAATTGAAGCCTTTTTAAAGAAAAGTTTGTAGGGCTTCAGGTAAAGTACCTCAAAAGCTAATATCTCCATTTCAAAATGACAAAGTTTGAATTGCTTGGGCAAAATCATCTAAACCGATTAGGCGCTAGCGGTGACCCCAGCCAGACAAACGGACAGACGCTTTTAAGTCAACCAATTTTTACGTATCAAGATTCCACAAAACGTGAATTCTTACTACATAACATGCTAGAGGAAGTAATTTACCGTATGCAGGAACAAGATTTATCAATATTTACTGGGCTGTCCGGGTGACGCCGCGTCCATGGCAAAGGTGCCGACGTTTCGTTCGCCATTCTGCGACCTTCCTCAGGGCGTAATGCATTAGTCGCAGAATGGCGACCGAAACGTCGGCACCTTCGCCATGGACGCGGCGTCACCCGGACAGCCTAGTAAATACTGACTCCGGCCGCGGAAGCGTACGTTCTCAAGATTTATCAACTTTGTTGGTACTAGAACCCCTCAACACGGGCTTGGGTGTTGAAAAATCGGTTGTTTTTTTTTGCCGCGGCAACAATTTACCTTTGCGACATAAGTATGTAGTAAGAAGATAAAGTAAATACATTATTTGCTACATTTATATTGTATATTCTGGCAGCACATATATAATACACAAGGACACACCGTAATTCGTTCTCTGTATTTTCAAACCTTCTTGCCTTTTGAATTCGAAAAACTTGACTATTACTTACGATCAAAAGCAGATGCAAGGCACGACATACAGAGGGGAAGCGAACGACTTTGAGAAGATTAAAGCAAGCTTCGTGCAGAGGATAACCCATGAATATCGCCAAAGTCCAGGGAAAAACTGACATTGAATCCATTAACAGACGCTTCCTCCAGTAGTTCCTTGGAACCAAATACGTACAAAGGAGTTTAAAATTGACGTCTGTTGTATCGTTATTTATATTAAATGGTTCTAACCTATTTTTTTAAATAGATACAATAATATTTTCAGAAATTTAAAAACGGTTGCAGCAATTTACAAATATTGTTATTATCTCCATGCTAATGATGTAATGTATTTTTAAATTTTAAAAACCGTTTTAAAAAGTGATTAATTAAAAAAATATTAAAAAATATTCGAACATATACTAAACATACATGAAAATAGTTAAATTGATCCATTCCCTACAAAACAGATAGGCAAATATTATATAGTTTGTCTTACCTAGCGATTGTTCTTCTATCCAAGTGAACAACGTGATTGGAGTAATCTTCCACGCCCCTTACAAATGCCATAACAAGATCCAGAACGTACATCAAGTCAATAAAGCACGTGATAAACAAACATACTACGTTCGCAACGAGTACCATCGTGCTCTCTTTGATCACTCCATACCGATGGCCGAAAAGGACCATCGCCTTCCAGGGCAGCACGATCAACGCCAGGAGCACCGTCGCCCCCATTGCCAAGTCCCAGTAGAAGCTGCCAACACATTTCATTTTCATTCCTGAGTATGCGTGCAATCAGTGGCGACCCGCGCTTAGGTTACATCAGTGCCCGACTATGACTTACTTGAATGAGCGTCCTAGGCTGTCAAATGTTTTAGCGCCCTTTTTTAAAATTTCCTTTTCTAACATTAAAGCTATTTATAATATTTTAAATAAAATAATTGTTGTACAATATTTGCAACCGATGCAAATATTGTGTACGTATAAATCATTCATTAATCATATAAATAATTGTCACCACAATATTTATTCAATAAATATTAGATATTTTTGTATCAATTTCATCTGTATATATCAATGTATATCTATACTTGATTAATGGACACTTTCTTTAGTTATAAATATGGAAAGAAATATTTCTATAAAAAACATTTAAATGTTCGCCTAGTTAAATTTTGCAACCGCTGAAATTCGCCCGCCCCCCAAAATTTCGCATCTCAAGCCGCAGCCTACTCAGCCTGTTCGGTTATCTGGCACTGGGTTGCACAACTCTAGATAATCTAAAATACGATGCGCGAGGAAAGATTTAGCAGAGTATTAGAAAACACATTTGTTTCAATTGCATTTCCGACATTCGAGTGAGCTGCAGCCCCCATCGTTGAGGGTCATCAGGCGCTACGTATGAAATACAGACGTATTAATATTGTGTATTGTTTCGGAGCACGTCAACTATTATGGTCATTACTACCGTTAGTGTAAAGAATTTTTTATACTGGGAGGTGGCGGTGTTCGGATGGAGACATCCGGCGCCGACATACACGAAGGCTTGCGAGGGATTTCCCTCACAAGGGTGGAAGAAAAGATCGAGTGCAGTCCACAGTCCATTTTTTGGGGTATTGCTCCGACACTTGTCTGGAGTTGATTGGAGAAACCATGTGAGAGGTATGTGTGTGTGTGTGTGTGTGTGTGTGAGTGTGCGTGAGTGTGTGCGTGCGTGCGCGAGAGCGCATGCGTGGGGTGTAGGTGAGTGCGATGACTGAAGTGCGATGTGTAAGTCTGGTTGAGAAAGCGTGGCAGGCGTGCCTGAAGGGGTTGAAGCGTTGCTGCTCACGGGAGT
>BOPP01000052.1:1184952-1232490 GCA_017312745.1 Gryllus bimaculatus | reverse complement strand
CCCTCGACCCCGCCGCCGCCCCCGCCATCGCCGCCGCCGCCGCCGCCGCCGCCGCCTCGTCCTCCTGCTCCACCAGCACGCACTCGTGCGGCGGCAGCGGGTGCTCGAACCACGACGCCCCGTGCCCGTCCTGCGCGCAAACACGACACTCAATTAAATACGGACAATGAAAGATGTGGTCCGATATCAAAACACATTATGCTAAAGATATTTTCGATCGCGTAGCCAGCATCCTCGGAGCTTGCAGCGGCCTGCCCGGAAACAAAGGTCTGGCGGAACCCAGAACTGGACTCTCAAAACTTGATGTTTCATTATGTAACTCATATGTAATACTATTATGTAACCGTTGAGGGAAGGACTAGTATACTTTTTGCAATATTATGCGTGGAATATTACCGATCCGTTACAAAAAAATGAGAGTTAAATAATAAACCACCACTACGTTTTTCTCTTTCCTTTTCTTTCAATATAACCCGCGGGATTTTTAGCTTGAATCTCAACAAGCTGCCCGAAAAGTGTGGCAGATCTATTTTGTCTCGAACGTTTCGGCAGGTTCTTTGATTTATATACAGAGTTCAGTCATATTAATGCGACCAACAACTATGTTCAACGTAAACATGCAGAAACCCTTCACAGACAGCAGGTGCCAGCACTAACAGTGGAGGGTATATAAAGCATGTTGGGTGGACACGTAAAACAATGCTGTAGTTGTCGCAATGCAGAAACAGAGCAATGTATTGGAAGTACAAATAGAAATGATTTTTAGCCTTCGAGCCAAGGGCAGAAGCGTTTCCGAAACGGCCAATTTTGTATAGTGTTCGGGTAGGGTTGCCACCTTGCCAATTCCAGAAAACCGGAGACCGCTGCGACCGGGGGGGGAGGTAATTATTGAAAATTCGATCGTGTTCAAAATAAAGATATCGAATAGCATTCCCGGGGGATGATTCTTGAAACTGTTGCGCGATGCGATTCTTGCATAATCGCTAGATGCTGTCTCTGATATGCGTAGAAAGAAAGAGACAGCGGATGGCGATAACACGAGAATCGCAAGACCAATTTTCATGTTCTGCTCTTTATCTTTCTAATGAAGAAGGAAAGGACAGATTTCTGATGAAATAGAAAAAGCTTTAAATTTTAAGTTGAAAAATCTATTTATTTTGTAAAAAATTTGAAAATGTTTTGAAATTGAAAAAAAAAAGAAAAAAGAAACGGAGATAATTTTTCAAAAACCGGAGACCGGAAATGAAGCTCAAAAACCGGAGTCTCCGGTCTAAAACCGGAGAGGTGGCAACCCTATGTTCGGGTGCCGCCGCGGTCAAAGTACACAGTGAACGGCAAAATGGCGATATCCCAAGACGGTGCTGAGGCGCACCACTCGCCATAGATGACAGGGGAGAACGATGGTTGCGGAGATGTGCACGGGCGAATAGACATGCAACATTTTCGAAGGCAAATCGGCTATGGATTTGTGTTCTTATCCCTCATCGCGTCGTTCGTGAAGGAATATACTTCTGCCGCGACATGGGGAACGATCATTTGAATAACTATATTTCCTACCAAACTCTAGAAGGCTAAGGACAGGTAAACAAGTTGCATTTATGTCCATTACCGTCTTCACTTTGGCTTTACTTGCAGTTTCAGACATATAAACCACTATTACATTACAGAAAATATTAATCGTGTATTAAATTATTTAAATCACAATACCGAGATGGCCCAACATCAGCGTTGAAAAGTTGTGCTACATTTCAGACGAAACTATACGTTCACAAAATAAATATAACCAAATAAATGAAGTTTTGTTCATTTCAAAGTATTCGGAAAGAATTGAAATTACTTTGCGTATTTTATTAAAAGCTGCGGATTTTCCTTTATACGTACTCTCAAATAAACTGAGGACTATTTCTACTATTTATTTCTCTTTCTCAATTAAAAAATCACTTTGTCAAAACTACATGAATGATACTGCCTAAAAAAGACTCTTATAATTCATTTTATAACACATCTTAATATACTTTTCGGAGACTATCTCAAAGACTGTAAAGTTGAAATTAGAGAAGTACTTCTAATTACAACACGAGATCAATAATAGAATTATTAGAAATGTTAAAGTAAACTTCAATTTTTTAATTAACAATATAAATATACAGAGGCAATGAATCAACAGGATACTCGTCATGAAAGTGTTCACTGACATTTGCAAATGGGCAATCGTTGCTAACCAGGGTACTACGATGCAATGAAAGGTTAAGACTTAAACGAAATGAGCATAAATAAGCATTTACGGATCTAGTAAGACTTACTATAATTCTTAAGCTATCCCATGGGAAAAAACCTGGTGTATCTTCAGCATATTTCCACATTCTAGTTCTGAAAAAAATGCCATAAACTCTTGTCCTATCATTAATTATCCTATCAATACTGACGCAAGATTCACCCACTCGATAATTCACAGAAAAACAATAATTGCTTGTGGCTTTATCACAGAAGAAAGAACACAGAAAAAGAAATAACGCCAAAGAATAATTATACACACGTGGTGAGGACATAACATATTTCCATAACGTAATACTGTCATTAATTTATTCACCGAACGGAATAAAAAATAGCACATTGACATTCAAACGTTTAATAGGTGATAAGTAGGGGTGGTTTTTTATGATCTAAAACATCGCCGAAAATGGCCAATAAAATGCTCTTGAAATGTTTTTAAAATGCCCTTAAAGCAAAGAAAAACGACTTACAATTTTTTATCAAAATTAGTTCAGATGAACACCTCAAACTGTTGGATACCTTACTGATGTAATCAAGTTTACTTCATTTCGTTCAAATAAACTCAGCTTGCTAACGTTTGTTTAGGACTGCCATTTACCACTAAATCTCGGCCTTAGGTTATCCCTAAATCGTTCGAACCGACAATGGCACTGATAGGCGTCGCAGGAACTTTAGATTACATACAACGGCTGACATTACAATTTCTGAGTGAAGAAATTCAGGAAGCTATTCTGGAATACTGTGCAGAACATTTGTTGCATCTTCTAAATATTATTTTAAGCAAGTACCATTACAATGATATTAAAATCGATTAAATTAGTGAAAATGCTTTAAAAACGACGGAAAAAATTAAAAAAGACTTATTACGGGAAATAAAAAATGGGTAATTTCCTTTTGTTATAACAAAAAATTAATGTATACCCAAAAAGGCATTGTTTCGATGTGAAAAAATGACATTTCATTAAAATCTGCCCCCAGAGATAAGAAATTATTGGGGCTAAAGAATAACACGTAGACTATTTCATACCTGTTTCCAAATTAGTGAACTCAGAAGAAGTTAACATTGATCACAATCAAGTGAAAATTATTATGATTGTAAAAGTTAGACACCAAAAATTAACAGATCGTGCCTGGGTGGAAGCGGTATGGCTTGGGTACTGCAGTTTAATCTCATTACAAAGAAAAAAATAAACTCCTCAAAGAGACTACAAATTTTAAGCTGACAATTTAAAGAATTATTAGGATGTACTAATAGATAAATAAAACACAAAAATAGTGACGAATTAAGCGAGTATGTTTATGAAAGTCGTCTTCAAATTCTTAAATTAGATGGAACCAGTTAAAATCAAGGTGCACACTGGAACGAGAGAAAATGGTAATTTGAAGAAATAAAAATTACACTGAATAACAAAAAAAACTGGTACACCTGCCTAATATCGTGTAGGGACCCCACGAGCACGCAGTAGTACCGCAACACGAAGCGACATGGACTCCACTAATGCATAGTGCTGGAGGTAATTGACACCATGAATCCTGCAGGGCTGACCATAAATTCATAAGATTACGAGGGAGTGGAGATCTCTTCTGAACAGCACGTTGCAAGGCATCCCAGATATGGTTAATAATGTTGATATCTGGGAATTTTGGTGGCCAGTGGAAGTATTTAAATTCAGAAGAGTGGCCTTGGAACCAGTAATTCTAGACGTGTGGGCTGTCGCATTGTCCTGCAGGAATTGCCCAAGTCCGTCGGGATGCACAATGCATATGAATGAGTGCAGGTGACCAGACAGGATGCATACGTACACCTGTCAGAGTTGTATCTAGACGTATGAAGGGTCCCATATCACTCGTACTGCACTCGCCCCATACCATTACAGAGCCTCCACCAGCGTGGACATTCCCCTGTTGACATGCAGGGTCCATGGATTCATGAGGTCGCCATACGCGTACACGTCCATCCGCTCGAAACATTGCGAAACAAGTCTACTCGGACCAGGAAACATGTTTCTTATTTATTTTGGTTTGCATGTTGGTGCTGATGGGGGTAGTATAGTAGATTTACAATTCTATAAGCTTTGAATAGCTAAAATATAATCTGCCTTCACATCTATTAATCTATTATAGCATTCGTAATAGCATTTCCATTATTTGCATGTTCAGTCCCTAATGCACGTACGATTTCATGAAGTAAAACAAAATAAATTCTTTTATCCTCTTGGTGTCCTCAATATCTCTATTATAATATCAATCTTGATCTAAATTAATATGAATTTCTATCGGAGAATTATTTCGTGTAAAAAATTGTGCATGTTATTGTATCCCAACTTTATCATCAGATTTATTGGAACACATAGGTTGATCACGCTGTCATTGATGCTCTTGACGTTTATACCATACAGTAGCGGGATGAAGAATATCTCTCTCAAATTTAATTTGTATGAGTTAACCAAGTTTCACATGTTAATTCAGTTAAATCCCAAATTTTTAGATTTTATGTTCAGAATAATTTTAGATAATGATTTTTATTAAGCAAATTGAAAACAAAAACACATTAATTCGAAGCCATAATATAGATTAAAGAATTTTATTACAATATTCTATTAGTTTTTGATATTTTTACATCTCAACACTTAAATGAATACTTTTGCTCTTCCACAGAATTCTAAATTTATAATTATCAAATTATTATAAAATAATTTAATCAAATTATTATAAAATACTAACTTAGATATTTTAGTCAGTTACATAAAAAACCAAAGCTATTTTAAGTATGTACCACGCACAAGTGAACTCAACCCAAATAAATTATTTTTTAGATACATTTCTTAGTCTATTTAAGATAAAATATTCTTACGCCGTTTTTCTCAAGACAGTCAGTTGGACAAATGGGAGATTTGGTCAAGAGAACAGACGCACAACAGGATAGACTATTGAAAAAACCCTTTGGGGTTTAAGGTACTCAAAGTTTTTCCCTAAAAATGTCGAAATCGATTTTCCGCTGCATTACATTGCTTTTTCTTTACTACGTTGCACCGTATATACGTACGTAAATGAGAAAATAAGAAGGTACAAAATTCACACTTAGTTAAGGTCATAAATCAAAACCGAAAGGTGAAGGCAGAAACAAAATTAGAACTAGAAAATTACAGTGAAAGAACAAGCACACCAGAACAAATCTAAGAGGTCGATGAAATTGCATTCAACACACGAAATTATTTTAGAAGCGAACAGAAGATTTGGTAATTTTCCGCAGGAGTATTGAAAATTACATCAATTACTCTTATTACTGAGCATTGATTTTGGTGTAAGACTGCAAAAGGAGACAGGCAGTTTACATACGAAAGTACAAACAATGAAGATAAAAATTGCAGGCCACCTTAGTACGTTCGAAGAGTGAGAAAACATTAAGGAGAATTAAAATGTGAAGATTGATGGTTGAACTATTTTCATTAAGAAGTCAATTTATATTTTCAGTCATACCTCCTCTAGTGGTTTGTAACTCATGTACACAAGCTTATTGGATCCAAAAAGCATATTGGTTTCAACTACCTATTGTAATTATGGGGATAACAAGATACCACTGCATTTTTTATCTTATTAGCACGGTTGATTCACTTACAAAGGTCGCTTTAAAATTATTCTTCTAACAAATTTTCGAATCAGTTATCTCAAATATTATAAAAAAGCGCTGTTCACGTGAATAGTTGGTAAAGTGATTCTACTGTATGATGTGCGTTACGCAAGAAAAGGAAAATATTATATTTCGAAAAAAAACATAGAATTTGGCACGATGTACCTTTCATTAATACAACTACTTTCCCTTCTTTTGATGGGATTGCCATTTCATTCAGAAGTGGATGCAAGAAATACGTCAACCGAGCTTGTTACAAGCAACAATCCTACTACAGGTATGTTTCACTCGTATTCTTTACTATTAATGACTTTTGCTGTTGCCCCAAAGGTACTCTTAAATAAGATTGAAGATTGTGTCCCAAAACCAAATAACATAAGTAGTTGAACTATGACTCTAACGTAAAAATTAGATTTTTGAAAGGTGTCTTAGCCGGCTTCTACTACTATCATCTCCCTTTATCAGTCAAAAATGTTTTATTTTTATAAAGCTTTAAAAAAATATGATAATTTTTAAATCAATTCCAGTCCAAAACATTACTGTTTGTTACAACAATGTACACAAATTTATAATAAACACTCAAATAAATGTACAGAACTGTTGCTGTTATTGTCAATATATATAGTCTTAAGTGATTAAAAGGTTGGAAAAAGGAAACTTTATTTTTTTTAGCTTTAGTCCAATAATCGAAAAAATCTTTAAAAATTCACAACAATTGATGTTTTGAGATAATATGTTGAGATTTTTCGTTCCTGTTCCAGGGTTCTAAGTAAAAATTATTTTTCGTTCTTTTTTAATATTTGTTTGAGTTTCTATTTGGATCCGAAAAAGATATCAAAAAATATTTTTCTGATACGATAAAATTGGCTGTGGAGGAGTCGCGGGGAAGGGGAGTAAGAATCCTCTGAAAACTCATATTTTTATGTAGCGCCTTAGTTTAACTACTCATATGTCATCTGACTTCAGTTTTAACATCTTATCGGGGGTATTTGTGCATTGTAACAAATAGCGATTGATATCCAGACACCTGCGAATTGGCGATTAGTCCAAATGGAAACAAACATCCTTGCATATTCGAATTTGGAAAAACGAAAACCATTTGTGTTATTACGTACATGTACATTATTTCTAACATAACGTCTTATTCCATATTGTAACACCATGAACTAACTCAACGCTTGAAAACATAAGCTTTTTTGCCCGAAGTAAATGGTTTCTTGACTGCGGGAGAGACGCCGCGCCCAACACGAAGAAAAAATCTACATCCCCAACAATATTAGCATGAATGAACGTTATTGATGAGAACAGGGCAATATTAGATTGAAATGGTTTCTCGTTAAGTGAATTGTGTGCGCAGTTATATAAATATTGATGCTGCTAGGAGAAACTCAACACCTGTTTGGACCAATTTTCACTAAACAACACATGTAAATTTTGACTATTCAGAGTATTAGAAGAAGTAATATACTACATATAGGAACAAGAGTCATCCACATTTTCGTTACCATTAGATCAGACAAAATGCGTTCGGTTATCGATCGTTATCGCTGGCTTGCTTTCGCTGTCTCGGAGGTCACACTCACTCGTTATCTATTTGTAAAATCTTTGCGTGGCGCGGTCTGTCAAGGCTCGAAACTGTTGGAACCGCTCATTCTCAGCTATTCTCGCCAGCATTGACAGTATTCTCGGCAGCATTGGCATGGAGAAACGGGCCTCTCCTCTGTAGTATCGGTGGAGTGCGCTCTGCCCAGAGTTTCTTGACATTATTTTGGGGTGTTTCGCGTGTGATAAGGAGCATGAGTAAGCAGCGTAATAAGAAGCATGATATCTATCAAAGCTTTAAAAAGCATTTATTATAGAATTTTAATTAATTTTGATAATAAACTAGTAGCGTTGCGACAGCACATACTTTCACACATTATTAATGGTGCTGCGGCATTTTCCTCCGCAGCATTGGTACAAAGTATTCGTCTGTAAAGGAGAAAATGAAACGCCATGCACGAGCCAATTGTTCGGAGGAGCGATCCTGCTAGGGAGGCTCGGGGCATCAACTGATGTCTCTGCAGCGTCTCTGGCTGGAAGGTCCTTGGGTTCCACTCCCCATAGTGGCAGGATTTTCGACACTAGCTTGTCAGTTTGATCGATTTCAATCGCTGGCGTCACAAACGGGCCACAGAACGCGCGCGATCTTTCCATCCTCTTCTTCGTCCTATCCTCATCCCTTACACACTTACATACACTTGCATGCACTACACTACCATACATGCCAAGAGACCGGCAGGGAAATAGAGCTTGTCGCGACTGGGGCGGTGCCCCGCTGATGGGAGATACCTGTTTGGGGAAAACCCCGTGAGTCGATGTATAGGTCGGCGCCGGATCTCACTATCCGGCTGGCGAAGATCACCGTCACCTCCGGCGATAAAACCATGCACTACACTCACGGGACTAATGTTCTGAGACGAATCACTAATGAACGAATGGCAGGGGCGGAGGCGGAAGCGGAGGAGGCGGAAGCGGAGGAGACGGAAGCGGAGGAGGCGGAAGCGGAGGAGGCGGAAGCGGAGGAGGCGGAAGCGGAGGAGGCGGAAGCGGAGGAGACGGAAGCGGAGGAGGCGGAAGCGGAGGAGACGGAAGCGGAGGAGACGGAAGCGGAGGAGACGGAAGCGGAGGAGGCGGAAGCGGAGGAGGCGGAAGCGGAGGAGGCGGGGCGGCGTCTGGGGGTGGAGGCGGCGCTGGGGCTGGCGCGCGCACGGGGGCTGCGGGAGGCGCTGCTGCTGCTGTGCTGGGGCGATGGCGGCGCGGGCGGCGCGGGGGCGATGGCGGCGATGTGGGCGGCCGGGCTGCGCGCCGCCCTCTGGCACCCGCACCGTCCGCTCGCCCACGCCCACCTCTCGCACGCGCCGCTGCTGCTGCTCGTCGACCTCGCCTGCCCCGGAGCCCTCCTCGCCATGCAGGTGCGACACGCCACGTTGCCTACCCGCCAGGGGCACATGCTACATGTGTAACGTAGTTATAACATTTTTCACAATAGTTATTCTTACGAACTTAGACTTACTTACTACTATACGTACTGTTATCGTCGATCCCCTATATATTCAAGAACAAGGTTGTCCTACTGGCTGGCCGCATGCGTCCCGTGGCGCCCTTTATTGTGGCCGCGAAATGTGAAAATCTCTTGCATCCACCTCAGACGAGAATATTGCGCGCCTAGCGCATGCGACCTGCTAAGGGCAACATCCCCTTAATGTAAAAATGTTGTTTAAGGATTTTTTCAAGTAAATTCAGCAATAATCCCAATATGTTTCACTACGTTATGTGTGGTGAGGCAGGCTTGGTTATACATGTTTTTTTTTTTAAACTTAAGTAATATTCACGAATATTCACGTGATGGAATATGGAGTGACCATTACGTAGTCAATTTTCTAGCCATGATGGCAAATTTGCAATCATGTGCAATTTTCACGTCGCATTATTTCTAACATTTGTAAGTTTCGGAAATTAACACTTGAACGAAAATGTGACCTGCGTGGTATTTTAAGCGTTGATTACTCTATCAGCGAAATCTTTGGGGGCCTTTTTGAGAAACAAACATGTATTGCATTAACTACAAGCAAAAATTATGCAAAAACTTCTCATTTTTTTCAAAATATTCTACATTTCCTCTTTTGAAGTTCTAATATTTTGAACAGATTTTAATAATCACAATTGCATTTACTTTTTATGATTAATGGCGAAGAAGTTGAACTGGATATAACAGCACATACTCTCTCGCATTATTTCTAACTTTTTGAATTTTCGATCATTGAAGGATTTCATAGAAAATTAAATCTGCACCATTTTTTAGCATCTTTCACACTGTCCGTGGACAAAGTTTAATTAAAATATTAGGAACTACTTCTTCGAAAATTTAGAAAGTGTTGATAAACGTTAATGTAAAATGTCCAAAAATTGAAAATTATCTTTGCTACTCGCAGGTCTTCCAGTTTGTTCACAATGATCGAGCATTATCAATTTTGGAGCAAATCGTGTTAACGGTTTAGGCGCTACCACAGACGGAGTAAGAGACGTTTGCCATCAACCAGTTTTTCAGTATCAAGGACTCACAAAACGTGGATTCTGCGATAAAAATGTGTTATATATATAACACATTTTTATCCATTGCACCATATATATACATATATATATACATATATATACACATATATATATACATACATATATATATACATATATATACATACATATATATACATACATATATATACATATATATACATATATATACTATATATACCATTATATATATATATACATATATATATATATATATATATACTATAATATACATATATATATATATATATATATATATATACATAATATTATAATATATTATATATATATATATATATATAATATATATACACTTATATAACAATATATATATATATATATATATATACATATGGTGAACACGACTTATACACTTTTTCATTACCAGTTACATGAAGAGTTTTTCTGTTGAAAAATAGCCGATTTGCATTGGTGCAGCATTACAGTTCTCTTTCCAGCGTAAATACGAAATAAAGTGAGAAAGTATTAGTTGAACTAATTGAAAATTGGGCACTAAAATATCTAGTAATAGGAATGATAATTGCCCAATCTGAATTTAGCAATGCTAAAATGATGTGAATGGCGGCAGGCGATGAACGTGACGGCGTCGCGCCATTGGGTGGCGCTGGTTCCGGCGGCCGCCGCCTCCCCCGCCGCCGCGCTGGGGTCGCTGCCTCTGCGCAGGGACTCGGAGCTGCTGCTGGCCAGGGCCCAGCACGCGCAAGGTACATTACGCGAGGCTCGAGTTTGCTACATGACGGAGGGTGGACAGCGATTGGTTCCAAATATGGATAACGGTAGAAGTCATTTAATTCGCATATTAGCCAGTTGTATTCAGAGAGTTAGTATTTCGTGTTTCTGCGCGTGTCAGCCGCTTTCGTCATTAGTCCAATCGTCGTAACCGGCAGAGGTGGCTCAGGGCATTAACGGCAGTGGCTCTGACCGGGAGGTCCTGGGGTTCCTGTCCCGACAGAGGCGGGTTTTTCGACACTAGGAGTCGGTTCTCTGACCGGTAGTTTTCCGTAGTTTCTCCGGCTAATATCAGGCGAAGGCTGTAGCAGTACCCCCTATCAAACGGGTCACGGACCGCGCGCGATCATCCCTTGCTCTTCCTTGCTCTATCCTCACCCCTTTCACACGCATACACTTACAAGTTCTACAGTACCACACAGGTCGGAAGAACGGTCAGGAGCTTAGAGTTTCTCCCGGCTGAGGCGGTGCACCGCTGGTGGGAGATACCAGATTGAGAAAACCGCCGCTATTCGACGGTACGTCGGTACCTGATTTCGCTATCAAGTGGAGTAAGATCACTGCCAGAGCAAAAAATGACTCTCTTCACTTACGGGACTAATGACATTAGCAGTTGACGCGTCCGAAATCACAAGATCACCCCAATCGTCTTCAACACGGCGATGTGACGATGTTGCCAGGAGAGAAGGCTCAGTGGCGGCCTAGAGCAGCTACTGTACGCGCCTGGCGTTCGCAGGGTGGGCGCTGCGGCTGTGGGAGGCGTGGGGCGACGTGGGGGGCGCGCCCGTGCTACGCCCGCTGGGCCGCTGGCGCCCGGGCCGCCGCCTGCCGCTGCCCGAGGGCTTCAAGTACGCGCAGCGGCGGCGCGGGGACTTCGGCGGGCAGCGCCTGCGCGCCGTCGCCGCGGTCAGTGCGCACCCCACACCCCTCTGCTGTTGCACCGCCTCGGCACTCGCTGGTGTCCCCGGCCTCGGTCACCAGCCCCATTAATGTAGTGCATGTTACATTACGCGAGGTGGGGGTGATTCCGTAACGTTACGAAAAGCCGTTTAACAAGCCTAAAGAGATTTTGCGGAATGTTTCCATAACTCTTTTCACTGTACACGGAGGCAGAGCATTTGGATTGACATCTTTATTTCACCAACTGGTATTTGAGCACTCACGGCTATGAATTGGCACACCGCCTTTTGAATAGTTTAGGGGATAGAGCCTATTGAATTTGACTACTATTTTCAAAGCGTTGAGAATTCGAAAATACAACGCTTTCAAGTCAATGTTCCCAGAGGGCACATTTCACATCCGTATAGGACAAATAATCTCATTTTCTGAAACTACATGAATTTTGAAACACGTCAGTGTTTCTAGAATTGATTGATGTTGTATAGTTTGTGAGATATGCGGGTTTCTTTTTTGTGTTAAAAAGTGTGAAGTTTCGTCGATCGACAAAACATTCGACAAAATCGACAAAATTTTCCGATTTTCGACATGACACGGATTTTTCTGAAAACCAGGGATCTAGAAGGAAATTTCATGGCGAATACACTGGTGATACCCATTTTTCGATTTGAAATTTCAGTGTTGCACAACATAAATAACTATAGATTAGTCCACCTATTGACTCCCAAAGCCATATGATAGAATTGGAAGCTTCCAGTAAAAGCAGCTTCGTAATTCTTCCACATGGTAGTGAGATTCTAATACTTTTAAAAACTGGTTCTCTCCAATGATTTCCACGTTTTTTAAAAAAACTTTCAAAAAGAGAAATGTCTTATTAATTCAGGTAACACGCCACTACAGAAAAATAATCCGACATGCTTCATCTTATTTGTATCTAAAGGCAGAGTTTGATTTCTGGTGGAACGGCGTTCGGGTACATCGGGGATAGTTATTAAATTATAGTGTAAACTAGCAGTACCCAGCTGGCATTGTTCTGCCCTTCATCTCCCTCTTTCTCCTTCCCTCTCCGTTTCTCTTCGCCCCTCTCTGTCTCCATCTCTCCGCGTCTCTCTTTTTCTATGACACACTATGTTTCACTCTCTGCGTCTCTGCCTTCCTCTGTATCTGTCTCCCGGGAGAAATTTCACGATCGCAGGGGCAGAATACCTAATGAAGACCTTTCAATAATCGTACTTCAGAGTGAGGCGGTTTGCGTTTGCGTAGAGCATCCCGTCCAGGGCCCTTGAGTCTACATAAAATCATCATCAACGCGCGTCTATGTGCGCACGCTTATGCACATTCCCAGCGTACTATCCCTATATTCTTTCCACAAGTCTAAGAAATAACTTGACAAAGGGTTATCGCAATCTAATGAACGGTATGGAAGCGCATCAAGCACGAACCAACAAAGGAGCAAACGTGTTTTGTATATTAGATACATAACTATTTCTATTAAATTAATAAATAATTTGAGGCGCGTCCCATAACATGAAATTTTATAAATCAAGCACTGTCTACAGGAATTTAAGAAAGTACCAAATATGCCTGAAGTTTACAAATATAGTAGATTCTGCAAATATTCAGCACTTCTCTTCCTGATGCGTGTCAGTAACAGTATGGTGTCCCAGACATAATCAGGATTTCACAAAATTAGAAGTGTCTCAATCAGCAAGTGGCTTACCGATAAACTTCACAGGCCAGATTTATGAATTTTTTTAGCTCAAAGAGAACTTCTTTTGTCAGATGCAATGTTAATCAATAAAATGAATTATCTTTCTGCTTCTGTGGAACTCACTGCCAGTACTTTAATTATGTTCCTTGTCACTCTTACTAAATCTAGAAATTTAGCACCACATGAAGGAAGTTCCATTTTTTTAAAAATAAATCTCTAAAAGTCATTAACAGAAACTGTATGCTCTAGAAACATACATAGCTCACCTAGTTTGTCTGCTCCATACCTCCAAGAAGATATAATTGCTACAGGCCATGTTGTGGGCTCCAAAAGATTGAACAATGATATTATATCCTGATTTTTTAAGCCTATTGTTTCTATTGTCAATTACAATCTGAAACAGCTGCAGTCTTCGTAGTTTCACATACCTCTAGTTGGAAGCAATTTTTTTAAGAAGCTTATGATTTTATAACTGCAGATACAAGCTTTTCATACTTTCCCTTGTTATCATGCAAAGAGTCTAGTACCCTTGTTTAGTACCTCCTAAATAGGCAATCGGCTTTCACCAATGTCGCATTCTGGCTTTAACGAAGACAGAAAGAGACAATCTAGTAGATCTATTATAAGACCAAAGTCATGGATGTATGCTGGACTAGTTTTTTACCGTCCCTTGATACACACACGGAAATTTTTGAAACGAAAACAATTACATTAATGAGAAAATAGTTTCAAAATTGCTTCTATTTCGCACAAAATTATGTAAATGTCACTCACGTATTTAAAAAATTGAATATGAGCTTATTTCGATCTCTTTAAACAAGATTTCATTTAGAAACCAGTGGGGCTACAAAATCACATACTTTCTCGCATTGCTTCTAAATTTGCAATCTATGAAAACTCGTAGAGTTCAACGAAAGTGAGACCTCCGTAATGAGAACTGAAATAAGGCAATAAATATATACACCTCCGGCAGCTCCACGAAATAGTGCGAAGTGCTCAGCTCAGCCGGTCCCTCACTCCGCAGTTGAAGCAGCGCAGCGGACATGCCAGCGGCGAGCAGCAATTTGCAGATAATAAAAAAATAATACTTCTAATTTCTTTCGTGATATAAAAAAAATTATCAACATTGCTCTTTCCTCCCCCCAAAAATTCTTCATTTGCCAAAGACCAATTCACGAGATTCATTTGTGACTGCCGACAAAAAAATATGTGCGCGTTCATTATTCCTACGTTTGAGAGTGCGATTCCAGACTGAAAAAAAAGTTGAATTTTTCGGGTGTAAAAATCGATAGTATGCATGCCGTACACAGTATGTACGAAGGTCGATCCAGAAATTAGGTTCCCAAAGTAATCCAGTGGCGAAATCTGGCAACACCGCAGTTTGCGACTGTTCCCGACTCTGGATTCCGCCTGGCCACGCTGTCTTGGCTCAGGAGCCGTCCGCGATGATTCCGCCGAGTGCGAGATTCGTTTCGTAATTCGGTTCTTGCACGAGAAGAACCGACTATTGGACCACCCGAGGATATTCATCGTCAGTTGACGGAGGTGTATGGCGACAAGTCGGGTCCGTTCAACACGTCCGAAAGTGATGCAGGGTGTTTAGTGCCGGACAAGAAAGTCCACGATGAACGGAATGGAAGACGCTCAGTTTTGAAGACGGTTATCGAGATGATCCAAGACGTAGTGCTTCAGGAGGCTCACCGTCCGCGAACTTGTTCTTGCTCGAAAACCTGGGAGTTCTTACGGTACAGTTGGGGTATCACAAATGCTGTGCTCGATGGGTACTGCGTATGCTGACATCCGAACACAGAGAGAACTCCTTGACTGCGCTTTCCAGTTTCTTCAAAAGTTTCAAGAAGATAAGTATTGTTAGACTCCATTGTTACGGAAGATGAAAGTGGGTGTTTCATTTCAAAAATCAAAACAATGGCGTCACTCAGTCGCAAAGAAGTTCAAACTCCTTCTACTGGCAAACTAATGGCCTTTGCTTTTTTTGGGATCGTCAGGGGATACTGCTGATGAATTTCATGGAACCTGTGACAACAATCAACTGAGACAGTTTTGTGTAACACTTAGAAAACTCAGGCGAGCTATCCAGAATCGGCGGCGAGGACAAAAAGTGTCAACCACAACAACCGCCAACACATCTCGCGTTAAATCCAGGAACTTTTGACAAACCTTGGGTGAACTGCCCTACCAATCTCAGAGTCCAAACCTCACCTTCAAGCCTAGTAATTATTGCATATTCTTCGAGTTAAAGGAACACTTAAGTGGCCAAAGCTTCCGGACCGACGATGTCAAAGAAGAGATGAAATGTTTCCTCAACAGGTTGGCGGCGAAGTTGATGATGTAAAATTAGAGCTAAGTGCCTTCTATCAAACGCTGTAAATTTCTTTGACAATTAACGTCTCTGTCTTCTTGTAAAAATGTTGTAAAAATGAAGGGAACCTTATTTCTGGAACGAACCTCGTAAAGGCACCCTGGGAAATTATCTGACTGGTGGAAGCATCGAAAATGCGAACTTTTGTCCTGCTATAAAATAGCAGCAGGATCGAACGTCGAATTTGACGCAATCCTAAAGAACCCCTTCCCACTGAATCATACGCAAGCGTGACTTAGATTTAAGAATATTTCAGTATGAAAAACGCAGACGACTGCCGGGGCAATAGCTTTCGTTAAGACGAGTTCAGACCTCGGGAAAGTGCGGTTGTCCTCGCATTGTTTTTTATTGCGTAGAATGTAAAGGCAACCACAAAGTATCCCATATAAAATTATTTAAATCATTCATTTGACGATTACCAATGAATGGCAAGCAGTAGTTAAACATATTTAGTCAGCAAGACTTTGCGGAAAGGCACAAAAGCATAAAGAGACCCGAATAAAAGGCGCGATTAACATCCAAAAAACAAAATTTATTGATCAAAGGAGCGGGAGGGGTCGGCGGGGGCGAGCCCGCCGCCGCGGCCCCTTCGCGCCCCGCCCACCCCGTGCGAGGGGGTTTGCGGCGGGGCGGTCATGCGGCGCCGCGGGGGCGCGGGGCGCGGCGAGCGAGCGGCCGGCGCCGAGGGCGAGGGCGGCGGAGACGGAGGCGGACGCGCCGCGACGCCTACTCTCAGCAGGTGGCCTGGCGCTCCGCCACGGCGCCGCCGCCCTTGAGCGAGCCCAGGCGGCCGCCGCTCGTCGCCTGCAGCCCGGCCAGCGCCATGAAGTCCACGCGCGACGCGCCCAGACGAAGCGCCAGGGAGAAGCCCTGGCACACACAGTCGCCGCTTCACACGGAGCCACTCGGAGGCGCCACCGCGCTCAGGCGGAGCCCTTCACACGCAGCCACCGCCGACCGCCACTGACCGCTGCGCGTGCGTCACACCGCTGTGGGCTCAGGCGGCCGAAAGGCAGGCGATAACCGGTTCAGAGGCGCGTCTAGCGTGAACGCTGCCGGTTAGATCTGTGTGCTTCTGGCGGGGGCGTGGCCGCGCTACTGTTGGCCGGAGTTCGCCATCGAACGCCACAGAAGCGCGTCTGCGCCGCTCGTGTGAACGCTTCGATTTAAACAATGCTTTGCCTGCAGACGCATCATTTGGAGGCGTTGTTGAGTGGCGCCGTGTGAAGGGCCCGTCATGTTTTCATAATTTTTCTGTGTAGAAAATAAATGGAAAAGAGGCGTTCATGGTATTGATTCGATATGAACGAATGAACGGATGAACAGGATGAACGAATAGGAGTGTTTTACAGTCATTTCGTTTTGTGTAGTAATCGTGTTGATGGGGAAACCCCAAGCCGACCGCTAGGTCGACATCGGATCTCGTCATTTAGAGGGGAAAGGTCACAGCAACACCCAACGATAAAACATGCACTACACTTACGGAGCGAACGACCTTTAGCAGTTGGCGCGCCCAGACCGGAAGCAATCATGCACCACTGCCCTCGCCACGAACCTGCGCGATCTCCGCGGCGCGCGGCGCCAGCGCGTGGAGGCCCAGCACCCGCTCGTCGCTGGGCTCGCGGGCGCGCGCGCACACCAGCTTCACGTAGCAGCGCCCGCCCGTGGGCTCGCGCGCCGGCAGCCCCCACTCCAGCGGCGCGAAGTGCGAGTGGTACACCTGCAAGCGCAGCGCGCGCCGCTCACACACACACACACACACACACACACACACACCTGCGTCTTCACACCGTTCTCCTGGCAAACTATTCCTGCCAAGCAGCACTGCACGATGAACTGCCTGCCTATCAGGAGCACCACCATCCCAACTGTGCAACTTCAAATAGGATATCGCACCGCATGTTCATTGCCAAAAATTGGTCACATTAAATTATCTCGAAGTTTGTCACATTTATTCTGACTTATTTATGCTTGTGTTATAAATAATGCCAGAGAATAAATGTTACAAACTTTTATGCAATGCTGGGAGGTAGAAGATATTCGTTTGTGGCCAATGAACAAACATTGTGAGAAATTTCATTCCTTCATTTCCTCATGTGATGTTGGGCCTTGATGGTAGGCAATTCGCATTGCATTGCTGTATGGCAAAAAGCGAATTCTTTTACTGCTCCCAAAAAAAGACTCGTAGTTCGATCGTTTATTTTCCAAGTTCGCTCTAGTAACTCTTGTTATATTGTGCACGAGTATTACTATACATAGATTACGTCGTACGTGCTGCAACATCGGCGCCATCTCTCCAAGCGACACCTGCGTGATCGAGTAATACTTCTTAACAGGCTTCTTTCCTTTACACAATACCAACGTAAAGCGCTCGAGCAGTGCAATTGCACAGATATAATCAAAATTACTGTTACACGCTTCGGCAAGTCGGGTTTAGCAAGTGACCCCTCCTAGAGCAGGACGCGAAGACATTTCGAGCAGATCGTTCTCTGTGTCGAGGCTGAGAAAGCTAGTTCTTGCGCCGCCATTATCGAGAACGAACGCTTCCGACACTAGGTTTCTTATCGGGGTGCAGACAAACAGGCAACGATAGGCAACGAATTCAGGAAGCGTTACAGATATATACAACTTTTATTAGTCAAACGTTTCTCTTAACTATCTTAAACACATTATTTATGCTCAACGACGAAAAGTAAAAAAAAAACTCGATTGCACAAGGCTCGTTGCAAGTCTTTGCATAGTTGTACAACTGAAACTACGCGAGCTGGAAGGCGAGGTAATGTTTTAAAATTATTTTTATTATTAAAATTAATTAAAACATGAAATGATTTTTTCTCTCTCTTTTTAAGACAGTTCATCGTGCATTTCACGAGCGAAACATACTGAAACTGCGGACGAAGCGCGTTTCGCCGATACCACTGAGAAGCAACAAGCACGAGCGGTGCCGACAATTCCGACTCTTGCAAGAACCTCCGTACAGATTTCACTGGGAAATGCGGACCGCGCTCGCCCTCCGAGACTGCGAAAGCAGGCCGCCGAGAACGACCAGTAACAGAAGCGTTTTGTGTAGCTGTGTGGTTATGCGGCTACGTGGGGAGCGCCTGCGTGGCTGTTTTGCTGTGTCTGAGTCGCTGAGCGGCTGTGCGGCTCGCGGCGTGTAGTTGTATGACTGTGCGGTTGGCTCTGTAGGAGTACGTCTGTTAGACTGTGTGACTGAGTGTGTAAGGTTGGCTGAGCGGCTGTGCGGTTCTGTGCCTGTGTATCTCTGAGTCTTTGTTGCGACTATGTAGACGACTAGCGTGTCTGCACTCTTTCTGCACCGAGCCTCTCTTACTGACCCCACTAAGTCGTACTCAACTGCCGGTGCGCGCATGACTCTGGAGATGGCTGTGTTGTTGAGCATGTGTGTGGCAGGCTATGCAACTTTGTGGCTGTGCGTCTCTGAGGCTGGCTGTGTTGCTGTGCGGCTGGTTGTGTTGTTGAGCATGTGCGTGGCAGGCTATGCAACTTTGTGGCTGTGCGTCTCTGAGGCTGGCTGTGTGGCTGTGCGACTGGCTGTGTTGCTGGGCGTATGTGTGGGGCAGGCTGTGTGGCTGTGCGACTGGCTGTGTTGCTGGGCATATGTGTGGGGCAGGCTGTGAGGCTATGTAGCTGTGCGACTGGCTGTGTTGCTGGGCGTATGCGTGGCGCAGGCTGCGTGGCTTGCCTGCACGCCGTCCGCGCCGAGTCTCTCGACGGCCTTCTCCTCGCTGAGCCCCACGAAGCCGTACTCGACGGCCGGCGCGCGCACGGCGCCGATCACCAGGTCCGCTGCGTTGGGCGACGGCTGGTCCGGGGTGATCACCAGCGGGCCCAGCAGCATGCGCGCCAGCGCGGCGCCCTCCACGGCCGACGGCCCCACCTCGAAGACCGGCGCGCCCGCCGCCTCGGCCAGCGCCAGCCACGCCGCGCTCTGCGCACGCCGCCCGCCCCGCCCCGCACTCACGCCTTGCGCTCGGCCACCGGCGCCGCGCGCCATCTGCCGCCTCCGAGCGGAGTACCGACCTACCCGACGGATGGTACACGAAGGCTTCCGCGGCTCGAGTTCATGACTTCTAGGCTGTCCGGGTGACTCCGCGTCGTTGGCTGAGAGGCAAACGTTTCGCCTGTCTTATCGCAGACGACGGTCACTACCCTGAAGAAGCCTGCGATAAGACAGACGAAACGTCGGCCTCTCAGCCAACCACGCGGAGTCACCCGGACAGCCTAGAAGTCACTACCCGACGGATTGCCTACACAAACCAAGTGTTATTTGTTTACGCTAAAGACGTTACCATCGCTACAAAACTCCGTTACTATATTACTGCGGGTTAGCGAATCGCCCCAGAAGTGCATCAGTCATACGAAAACCAAAGTTACAGGCTCACATTCCATTCTCGAAACACGCCAATTCTTGATTATACCTATATTCTGTCTGATTTTAGGTTGTTGGACAGGTGTATGTGTAGGCCACTCTTTGATAGCCAAGTCGCCAAGTAGGTGACCCGGCAACAATCCTTCGCCCAATTTCACTCGTTCAGCACTTTTCTCAAAACTCTTGTCATGAGCAGAATCTAGCCAACTCACCACAATATCAAATATTACTATGATTACTGGATACCTTGTATTATTGAAGAATTTAATATGGTTCAGAACCTTACGATCTGGGAGAGACTGTTCAAATTGTTGATATTACGAACGGTTCTGAAACTTCAGAAATTATTCTACCCACTATAGCTTGTCTAGATGGCGCAATCTGATAAAAGATTTAATTTAATGTGCATATCTATATCATATCAACAATAACATTACCGCGAAGATATTCTAAAGAAATAAAATATCTTGGGTGAAATTTTGTAGAAAGAATCCGAAAGAAAATGTATTGCTATTAGAATCTTCATGAGACGATGAATTAAAAAGACTCTAAAAATGTCATCTTTCGTCCATGAGCGGAATGAGAGTAATTAAAACACTGATTTCTCGAAACCATCTTCTAAATTGTTTTTCTTTATATACTTTGCAATAGATCATCAACATCTCTCATATATGTCTTGTTTACGCAAACAATATTTTTAGTGTAAAACTCAAAGTACTTCAAGATATCATCGTCGGAGTTTGCGATGTTGCAAAAACGTCAGTCAAGGCACAAAGTTTAACCAAATCTGGTTAACCCTCTGGCGAATGGGGAATACTTAAGACTACAGGCGACCTTCTTTACAAGAATGATTGGTCACTCATTCGTCGCTCATTTGAAAATGAGGACTCTTTAAGGATTGGAATATTTTACTTAAGGAACACTCATTATAAGGAACGAATATGAATTCCTTCTAAAACTGACAAAGTAAAATTTTGTAAGGGCATTTTCAGTAGAGAGAATCATATTTTGTACGGTGGTTATATATATATATATATATATATATATATATATATATATATATATATATATAAACCAGGTACAATGACTGATGGAGATTTGGGTTCAGAAGCATTTTTATAATTTATATCTTTATCGGGGTTGGTACTAGTATTTCCTGCCGAGAATGTAAATTATATTCGAGGTAAAGAGAAGTTTTTGCGTTGCCTGACGTTCTACCTCGCCTTGACGTTTCCTCTTAGATCTCCATTTCACTTCCTACCACACGCCCTCTTAGTTCTCCAAAAGTGCGGTCATGAGAGAATTAGAATTTTATCAGTAATTACATTTGCAGGTAAATATAGAATTACACTCATATGTCGAGTATTGGCAGGCTGTTACTTGAAAGCCACTACGACAAATGAGTGTACATTTGATGCAGCACTTGAAGTTGCTGTTATAGTTGTTGAAATTGGTTGCTGACTATTAATTGTTCTTACTGCTACTGAATTATGATTTGTTGTTGATAGTTGTTCGACAATTCGGTTTTTCGGTCGATTTTTCCATTGTGAGCAACGCCTTCTGAAGTAGGCCAGGGCGGAAACAATTGGACTCAATTATTACACAGTTGTTCATGATACTCGGCGTAACATTCTTGTAAATGAAGTCAAACTTGATTGACACCGTTAACCGCAGTATTTCGACAAAGTTCACATTGATACTTGATATCTCACTGCAAGTTCAACGCGCACCCGTCTGTGTCGCCCCTCTGCCAGGAGAGGACCTCGACTGATGACAATGCCTTCGAACGCCGGCTCTCTTAATAAATCCAAGTTGACAAAGATGACTTCGATTATTTCATCCTCGATAATCGGGTGACTATTATTTTAGACAAATAAAATTTGAATCATATGTACGTTATTCATACCGAATTTCTTCAAATTTTTCAAACCAAATTTACATAAGCAAAATTGATTACTTACGGTTTAATTCAATAATACTCAGCGTGTCTACATAAATTATATTTAAAACTATTTGCACATCAGACAACGGCAGTGAAAGA
Source organism: Gryllus bimaculatus (assembly GCA_017312745.1). NCBI lineage: Eukaryota > Metazoa > Arthropoda > Insecta > Orthoptera > Gryllidae > Gryllus > Gryllus bimaculatus. The sequence continues at coordinate 1,210,300 of BOPP01000052.1, read as the reverse complement.
CTCCATTTCGACCCCCCCCCCCAAGAACGGTAGCTGCACTTCTGTCCAAGCTCACGACACGCACGCATGCAACAAACTGTCTCAGACAAAATGGTAAAGACCTACAAGAACTACGTGCAGTTGCCATGGACTCGAGCTCTCTTTGGCCTTCCGTACCGACTCACGGGGGCAGCTGGCGTCGCTGCGGAAGACGGTGTCGTAGTCCGCCTCGGAGCGCGCGCTGCCGTCGCGCCGCACGGCGCTCACCGCCACGCGCCCGCCGCGCTCGCCCGCGCCGCTCACCGACTCCATCTGCCCACACACACACACTCCTGGCACGTCTACAAAACCACACACCAATGCTTTTGAAATGAGTAAAAAGGACACCGCTTAAGAACAACGAACAATAATTTCGTACAAACTGAAATAATTTATTTTCTCTATGATTGCACTGTCCCTTAAAGTATATAAAGTTTCACACATCCGTATTGACCCTTTCTAGTTTATAGACTGCACGATTATTTAAAAAATATAAGTTTATAATATGTTAATGTTAATAAACATGTTGATGTTTTAATAACCTTTGTATTTGTTTCTTTAAATAACCTTCTAGTCTATAAACTAAAATGAGTCAATACGGATGAGTGACTCTTGGAAATAAATTAAATTAATGAAACAACAGATATTTTACTGAAGTTGGTTTACGGGGCTTGGTCAGCAACAAAAAATTATTTAACACGTGGTTGTTTGCCAACGTTTCGGAAAAGTATTTCCATCCTCAGGGCTATACAATTTGCGAAAGAGATAAGAAAATTATATAAGGCCACAAAAAACAGTTAGTAATAACGATATCTTGATACAGTTGAAAAGAATTTAGAAGGAATTAATACATGATTACCATACCTTGCAATCACCACCTGAGTACACACACAAACCAATAAACCGTTACATATTGCGTACTATAAGTACGTAACATTACGTAATATAAGACAACGCGTAGTTCTTAGGGTGTGGAGCGCGCTACCCAAGAAGACGGTGAAGTATTTCGGTATTAAACCGTGCAAAGGTGTAACGATAAGATCTTCAAGCGACATAGGGAAACAAAATATCCTTGGTCACTCCTGAATGAACAGGAATATTTGATAACAATTTATGAATAACTTGGCGTGGCTGTGCTATGGCCTATTCATTTTCTTTAGATTTAAATTAACAGCGTAGTTATAAATTCATTTTAGTATTCACCCAGGTAATGAGCTCATTGAAATTCACAGTTTTGTAATTTTCAATGATTAAATTAAAAATATGTTAAAAATTTTAACTGAAATAAGTGTTCCTTTTGGTTAAATTTTCATAAAACGCTCCATTCTATTCCCCTAAAACAAGGTATCCCACAGGAGCTGAGCTAGCAGGCACGCCTACAAGGCGCCGACGTCACAAGTATACGCGTCGACACAAACGGCTTCCCAAGGGGGCAGACGTTAGAATATTCCTTACTATAGGGCACCTTACGGAATGTGAGGAAATACTTTTTTGCTTCTTCTGACAAAGCCCCGTAAAACTGATTTCCGTATAATATTTATGGTCTAAAGGGTTCCCCATGTAACAGATACTTTAATAAGAATTTCAAATACATTGCTGTTTCTTACATCGTACTACATATCACCGCATAATGTAGTGGAGCCTCGGTTATCGGAACTACAAAGATTCGAAGTTCTGGGAGACACGAACATAATTTTCAAATATTTTATTATATGTGTTTTAAATCTAAAACAAATAACAAAATAACGATGTAAATGGAGACACTACTACAATTATTACAGTGTTTAGAAACACTAACATTCAAAGAACTATTTAATCATATATGCATACACTAAAATACTGTGTCTTGTAATTAGGAACAAAAATCGTAGATCTTTTGACGTAAGGAAGTTCATATAATTGAGGACACGATGTTGCGTAACGGAATAACTACCACGCATAAACATCATGTCAGTGGTATTGTCATGGCGTTGATAGTACACATAATGCGTGCATTGTACTGAATTTCCCACATAATCGGATTTTTTTTAGATTCCGAACAGTGTTGTACTTTACGTTAATACTTACTGTAATTACGTGCAGATTTCTAGAGTTTCAGTAATGGTATCAGATTAGCAGGCAAATATTGAATCTAGATAGGAACAGCACTGTAATGAGTTTTGCAAATACTAAGTACCTACATTGTGTATATAGCTAAAGCACTTCTAAGAAGCTCTAAAATGCATCTTTCATTTAATTAAACCCAATTAACGAAGAGGTTAATGAAGTAAAGTTTTGTTTGTACTATTATTTTATCTTCATTCACTTTTCGTCAAATAATAATTACCGAAAGTCGATCACAAGAGTTTGGAATGCCACAACTGATATCGTAGCTTCGGTACCTGATATCCGAGAAGACAGGTCACGCCGAGCTTCTCTTCCATATGTCTCCGGAGGAGCTGCGCCAACTGACGGTCGAGTCCTGGTAGAAGCTCCGGTTCGTTTGCCAGCACTGTAACCTAAGCATACATGTTTTCTAGTTCCGGACGCGCAAGAGGGTGAAGAAATGGGGCGAGTGAGTGAGCGAGTGGCAATGCTTTTGAGTTCTTATAAACCTTTGTCTTTATAAAACTTAAAAATTGTCAATATTTTTCATTGTCCAACAATGCATAGGTTAAAATTAAAATCAAACTAACGCGATGGGATCAATTTGATTAATTTATATCTAGGTTTCGACATTAGCTTCACTGATTCATGCCGTTAGAAGAAGCGGCCATGCTTTAAATTGGAAATGTTGCCATCTGCAATAGAAAACAAGAAACCAACAATTTAATTTTTTTAAATTCCAGCAAAGGGTTCCTCTATGGAAAAAAGCTCAAAGTAGAACCCCGTCCGTCTGTCGCCCTCATAGTAAAACCCCTTCCAGTTCACCAACGCGACAAAGGTGTTGATCGACGCGTTTAGGCCTTCTGCTGGAACTAGTAATTGAATAATTTCTTACAAGAACCATACGTAGTACAAATTTGAACTTTTTCTGGGGACACCAAAAACTCATAGTGTAGACGGGCATATTAATGAATTTAGATTTTCCCGGGCCTTATATCTTTGAATGTGTTTAACATTTATTTTTATTATAAACCAGAACAAAAACAAATTTTTACATACAAATACCAGCTGGAGACGTATTTGCCAGTAAATACAATTGTACGGTCCGCGCTTTAATGGATTTGGATAATAGATTTTGCCATTCAAACAACGGATACGTAATCAACGGTCACAAGACCTTAAACAGAGACGAACAAACTAGGAGACAGACAAGAACAACAGACAAGAAATTAAACAAATTCATCTTCATTGTTGCCAACATGCATAGAAAGCTATTAGTTAAAGAAAATTCACGAATCTACAAATTCTGCAGAGCAGAAAAATAACAAAATTTCATATCTTTAGAAACAAAAAGCTTGGAGACAAATGCGGCTATGTTCTGTCTTAAAATATAAAAACCACCCAACTAACAAAAAAACGTGCCACTCAACGTTCGAAAGTACAGCATCTACATTTAGACCTTGAGTTTTAAACAATTCCTTTTACAAAACGCTACAATGTAAAATGCACAAACTATATAATAGTTTATTACTAAACACAGCTAGCAATTTAGCGCTATTTGTCAGAAAATGTACAAAACTTTGTAGAGGAAAACGCAGAAATCAAGATAAATGCACTATCTTCAATATCGTTGGATACTTCAAAATTACAAACAATGTAAAGAGTAAAGATTCTTTTTTTTTTAATTCCATAATTTATTCAATTTAAGCAATTAAGTAATTTCAAATCATAAATAAGCCATCGACCTAATTTTCGTTTCTATAAAAATTCAAAATAAATAGCAGCGAGGGCCGACAGACAATAGACAAAATAACAATCTACAGATTCCCCTTCACATATAAATACAAACACATAAACTTGGAACAAAGATTAATACTAATATCAGAAGGAGTAAGCTATATTAGTTGTCAATGTTGCTGTTTACTTAATTCAGTTCAATGAACCCGAATGATCATGAAGTTACGTAATTATAACCTGCGCGCCGAGCGCCGCGAGGGCGGCGGAGGCCTCCACAGAGCGCGTGTCGGAACCGATGACGAGCGTGCGCCCGGGCGCCCGGCCACGCGCCAGCAGCGCCGCGGCGCCGCGCGTTCACCCGTAAAAGAACCATTTACTTTCGTCAGGCTCATACGAAAAAACAGCCGGCGCCGCGACAGATCCAGACGCCACGTCTTGCGCTTATGACCGCATTTCCAGCCGCTCACGGCTTGCCTGGACGCGCGCGGCCGCGCTATTCTTTTGGCTCCCGGCGCAAGCGGTCCGCCGCCCAGCGCTTGCGCGCGCCCGTCCTGCGCACGCCGCCACCGGTCCTCAACGCTACAGGACGTTATGGAGAGCACTAGCACCCCGGCCTGCCGCCCCACAGCTCAACACTCCAACGTGAGCAATCGCACTGGCGCTCTCCGCCACCACAAGCCTCAACACCATCCAGGACGTTATTAAAAAGCGAGCTCTGTCAACAATATTCAACAGCGCTGAGCACGCCCATCCTGCGCACCCGCCCCGCAGCCTTCACACCTACAGGACGTTATAGAGAAGCACCAACACTCCACGGTCGCTACTCTCTCCGCCCCACAGCATCAACACCACAGGACGTTATAAGAACACTCAAAGCGCCCGCGCGCCACGACGCATAGCGCATCTGCCTGTCTCTGCGCTCTCCCGCCCGCGAGCCTAAAACCCAATACGTTATTAGAGAGCACTCAACACTCCACGCGCACGCACGCCCGGTCCTTTGCGCACCTGCGCTACTGCCTCAGCACCACAGAACGCTATAGAGAGAACTCCGGCACCTCTCCCGCCACCCACATGCTGCGCACGGCCGACGCTCTTCGCCACACACCTTGAGGTAATGCACCTCGACACTACCCCAGGAAAGCTAAAGAGATCAGTCGGCTGTCGTCACTCACCCTACGCATTCCTACGATATCCACCAAAACCCATATTCTGCGCACACCCGTCCACCGCACCGCAGCGCAACCGGCACCGCACTCTACACCCTCAGAACGAAGCGCTTAACACCTAAGTTATAGTAAGCACACCACCGCATCCCCCGTTCATCGCGCTCCACACGTCTATCCTACCCCACTATTCACACATTATGTGATTGTTGGTTTCGTCACAATGAGTTTAGGGCGTTGCGTTGCCTGCATCATTTCTATATATTTGTTGTGTGCTTTGGTGATTAAGATGCGTTGATAGTTGGAAGCTGGTTACATGTTGATTTCCGGGCTATGTCTACGTGCTTTGTGTGAGGCGGTTGCGTAGAGAGTGTGCATTATGTAAATGCGTTCAATTTGTGTGTGTTGTTTCTATACCACTGGGTGCTTGGGTGTGTTTGATGTGTGGTTCTTGTTTCTATGTATGTCCCTATCTGTGTGCTCTGTGTGTCCGCTTGCTTAATCGTGGGAGCCGTGCAGAAGTGCTTGATGTTATTTTAGTATTTTGTGCTTACGTGTGTGTAACAAATTTTTCCGTACTGTGTGTGAGCAGTGAGCCTAATGTCTGAATTCAATGTGGCATGCTGTGTCATCAGTGGCTTTCTGTGAGAAGTGTGCTTTCTGTGTGAAGTGTGCTTGCCAGCGTGAAGGTGCGCGTCGCAGTGTGAAGTGCGCTCCGCAGTGTGAAGTGTCCTGTAGAGTGCTCGAGGGATGCGCTCGCGTGAGTGTGAAGTGCCTTTGTAAGACGCTCGCAGTGCGCATGCCTGAGTGCGAGTGAGTAAAGTGCCGACATTAACTCGCGCGGGAAGTGGCTGATGTTAAGTGCGCTCGCGTGCGCGCAGTGTGGTGCAGTTGAAGTGCGCTCGCAGTGTGAAGTGCGCTCGCCGCGTGTGAAGTGCGCTCGCAGTGTGAAGTGCCGCTCGCCATGGTGAATCGTTGCGCTTCGCTGGAATGCCTGATGCAAGTGCGCTCGCAGTGTAAGCGCTCGCAGTGTGCCAGGCCAGTGTGCAGTTGCGCTCGCAGTGTGAAGTGCGCCTCGCAGTGTGACAGTTGGCGCTCGCAGTGTGCAGTGCGTCTCGCAGTGTGAAGTGCGCTCGCAGTGTGAAGGCGCTCCCAGTGTGAAGTGCGCTTCCAGTGTGAAGTGCGCTCGCCAAGTGTGAAGTGCGCTCGCAGTGGGAATGTGCGCTCGTCCAGTGTGAAGTGCGCTCGCAGTGTGAAGATAGCGCTCGCAGTGGTGAAGTTCTGCGGAAGGCTCGCTGCTCGTGCGCGCGCCCACCAGCACTGGACGTCCGCGGGCGTTGAGCTGCGCGCGCCGCCGCTGCGCGCCCGATGGCGAAGCTGCCGCGAGCGTCCGCAGCGTGCTCGCAGTCGTGGTAGTGCCTGCCGTCGTCATGGTCTCTGCGTCGCGCTCAGCCGCTGCCGCCGTTGCCGCTGCCGCTGCCGCCGCTGCCGGCGCCGCCATCCGCCGCCCGCACCAGCCGTAGAGGCGCGCCGTTCGCGCAGGTCGAAGCGCGAGGGGGCCGCCCCGTCAGACAGCGGCCAGCGCGCACAGTCCGCGCCCACGCCCACGCCCGCGCTCCCGCCCGCGCCCTTCGCCTCCGCTTCCGCCTCCGCCGCCGGCTGCGCCAGCCCGCACCACATTGCTAAAGCGCACACGTGTATACCTCGCAGGCGAAAATGGACTCTTCTCATTGCTCAGAATCTTGGAGACGTTCCAAGTAGCTGGAATCGCACACACTACGGCTGTCTTCACATGGAGCCACTCAGCAGCGTTTGCGAGAAGTGCCACGCCCCTTCACACCCATACCGACAAGGGAAAACCGAGGCTCGGAACGAGCGAAGCTCAGTGGCGCTTCCGAGTAGTCGAGTGCGAAGGCCACCGCTTAGAACTGTGCGCTGTTGGTGGCGGAAGGGCGACACTCGTGAGAATACCACCATTTAAGCCAATGCTTTGCCATCGGACATGCCATTCAGAAGCGCCCCTCTGAAGTGGCTCCGTCTCAAGGAGCTTACGTTGCACTTCCAATCACGAGTAAACAATCGGGGATGGCGATCTAAGAGTCGTAGAATCACGGTAGGCTTTAGGAGCGTCGGCGATCAGCTGTGTGATACCAAAAATATTCGGGACCAAGCTAACTAGCAATTCTTAGCGTATTGCCCCTTCGAATATCCAATCTTCGATCTTCTCGATTAAAGTTTGCGGCTGTTCAACACACTTTTTTGTGCCGAAAATACCATGCGTTCGTTTGCACACTACCAGTCGCGCTAGAACCTGCCGCTTTTTTAATGCATTTGATCCAAGATAATTCAAAATTATGTTGGCAAACAGCAAAACAAATACTATAACACGAATATATTCTGCATGGCATAAATATGCCATGAACTTCACTACCAGGTTTAAATGAATCGTGTACTTCTCAAGAATGTGAATATAATTCTCATAGATATCCCAATATAAATAGTTCCAAACTAGCAATCTTATTATTTGAAACGGCTTCCTGATTCTGACTTATGAGAAAGTTGGTAGTTTGGGCTGACGATTGAGGCTAGAAGATATACTAGTTACGATTTAGAAATAGGTCTACCCGCCCCATACTTACAGACATTTCAAGGAGCGTAATCATTAATGGGACATATAAAACAGTCTGTTGCTAAGCTTCTAGAGCGAGAGTAGAGAAAACAAAAATAAACGTTTCTGAGGAAGATATGCAGGGTGTGGTATGCCTATCTTTGAGGGATCGATCTACAATCGATAGAATCTTAGAGGTACGTAAACAATTTTCTTAGAAAGAATCGAAGAGTTGATAACCTAACACATCCATTCTTTTCGTCAACAAGGATTTAGGTACAGACGCTTGAATTACATCAGTGTTGGCAGTGTCCGATTGCACTACCCTAAGTGTGGTATTATCCATTAATGATGCGCCACGAGTCGGTGCAACAAATGCAATTCTCGTAGAGTCCATGTCCCTGAATGAATCATCAATGACCTCTTTCACTTTAATTTAGTTTAGAAAAATCTACAAAATTTGAAACTTGTGGTCTTCTACTGAGAGAGTCTATTTGGCAAAGTTGTTGCAAAACATTACCCCATAGATAGCATTTTATTCTGAAATGAAAAGTGTGATATAATTTCAAATCTATTTTTATTGCACACTTTTAGCGACGTATTACCCCATTATTTTTGGAAAAAGAATATCCACGATCAAAGATAAAGCAACTCCATTCATATTAGTATAAGAAAAGCAGTTAAAAGGTGATTGATTCTTCTCATCACTATGTCTTTTCTGTTTGATGCATGCGCGAGAAGAATGGAAGCTGCAAATTAGTTGCCAATGAAGTAGGACAATGGTTAATGGGATATTTCATCAGAACCTGAAATAGTAGATTGTCATCTCGATTCCATCGTCATTGTGAAACATCCTATTTCGAAATATGAAGTGAGCAAAAAAATCCGCTGCTTGTTTCTTCGTTATGGAAATACTTGTTCTGAAATTTTAATTTCAAGGACTGATCTCTTCATTTATCAGAATGCTCTTTTGTCAGCTCTAAAAAGGCACGATCAAAGAAGCTCACAATTACGACGTTTTTGTTACTAAATGTTGTTGCTGCTGATACGTAAAAAAGTCTATATCGTTTTTAAGTGTCAGACCGGAATTAAGAGTAACTCTTTCTACTCCCGCTAAGATTTTGTGCATCTCGAGTGCGCGGGGAGAGAAAGACGGAGCATCGAAAGGATGGAGCTGCGCGAGGGCACCGTACCGGCGGCTCGAACACATAGGCCGACTTGAGGCCCAGGGCCTTGGCCTCGAGGGCGACGACAGCGCCTCCCGCGCCGGCGCCCAGCACCACCACGTCGAAGAACTCGGCGTCGGCGACGTCGGCGTCGGCGGCGGGCACCTCCGCGCGGGTGTCCCCGGCCTCCATGGCTGCCTCGCCGCCCACCCTGCGCACGCCACGCCACGCCACGTGGATAGCGATGAACTAATTTTTACAAAACAGTGATGCTTCGATTCATCACCAAATGGTTTTTGATGTCGATGAAAACATCGACAAAAAACATCGATGGTTTAAATTCGAGGAAACATTTCGAAGTAAAATGTTTCGGTTCTAACGTGATACATAACACATCAAAATTAATTAATTCTGTCTGAAATTTGACTGCAATCTTCATTTCATAAACAATGTTCTATGTAGTCCAGGTTCAAAATGCAGTTTAACGACATTACCACGTAAAAAATAATCAGAAAAGGTAATAACACTGGAGAAAGGTTGCGAATAGCAGACGGTTTCGTGCCTACTGGAGTTCGACAACAGTGACAGTTGTCAATAGCTCTTGATTGTCAGCAATCCACAAAAACATTAGATTCTGGAAATTTTATTTATATCATGTTTTTTAAACATTGATGTTTCTGCACAAACACATCGATGTGAAGAAATCATTGAAAGCAAAGCAATTGCTGTTTCTGCACGAAAATATCGATTTTTAAAAAGCATCGTAGTTTTATTGCCTTCCCTAGCCTTGAGTTGCCTGCTGGCCCCAGATACATGGCGGTTTCAGAAAAGAATCTGAAGATTGGCGAGCCGTACGTTTAAAGCAGAGTGGAGTAAGGGTATATTTTTTATCCCGAATCACATGGAGGCCAAACCCTCATTATGTAACTTTGTTATTAATTTAAAAGAATTTCAGTAGTTTGTATTTAGCAAACAAGTAATAAACAGACGTAAAATCTGTATCACTGTGTTACACATCCTCGTCCTAATTCTGCTCGAACATTTAAGAAGAAATGGGCGTAAGGCGGTGCTTATAGTTTCTTGGAACTGATAGATATCATTATAATTTGTAATTGAATTTATGGTAAGATTAGTTATAAGCGTTTTGAAATACTTTGCTTCAAGTTATCAAGTCAATCTTTACAACTCCATTGGTTCATTTGGAATCAATCACAGATTTAAATGAATATAAAACATACCACAAAATGTGACGTTTATTTTAACATGACTTATCATTGTTAACGTACTCAAGAAATGTACTTTAATGACATGCAAAAATCATGAATATTAAACTACAATATAAGGAACCACACATTCTAGTTTTGTTGAATATAATTATTTGTTGCTCTATATATGTGTACATGCTAGACAACTTCGGTTTTACTTCGGTTTTATTTCGGTTTTAAATCCACACCAAACAAACAACAAGAAGAAGCATAAGAATTCATTTCCTGAAAATGTTTCTTCATAAGCTAATAATGTACATGTTAAGTTTCATTGACAGTTATTATTGATATTATTTAAAACCATGATAATGTACAAACCAACAGCAACCATCAACATTAGAAACCAACGGTAAATATCATGTAAAATACCATGAAAATAAAATCCAAATATCTTAGCAGGTTCAGATTTTTTCACGTAAATTCAACTGTACACCCCCACGAAAATTCGCATATTTGCATATTGCAGTGTTAACAATCGATTGAAATGTTGAGAAAAGCAAAATGTGATGTGCTCGTATCTTCCCTTTCGCAGCCTCTGACCAGCGTGTACAGCTTCCGCGACCTCGACAACCCCATCGGCCTCCCGCCCTTCGACGAGAACGTGCGCGCCTTCAACGCCCTGCGCCGCGCCTTCAACTTCGAGTGAGTCCCCTCCCCTTCCCACCCCTCCCCGCCTCCACCTTACCCTTCCCATTTCAAGCCTGCCGCATTGGAAGCGTTTACAACATTGTTGAATGTATTGGGCCTTCACAGAAGCGGTATAATTTCAACAAACACAATGCATCTCAGTGCCGAGCGCGTTAACCGAGATCGCTAAGGCAGTAGAGCCATGGCGGTCTCGAACCGAAGGATCGCTATCCCACCTCGAGTATGGTTCTGTGTGTGTGTTTTGTGATTGTGCGTATTGTCTATGCGTAATGTGCTTGTGTGTCCCGTGTGGTTGGCGTGAGAAAAGACATCCGCTCGTAAAAACATCGCCAAATCAGGATAAAAATGGAGTGTGCGGAAAATCAATAAAAACTGAGCCCGCCCCCATTAGTGCCGATCGCAAAGAAACGGGAAAAGGCAAAAATGAAAAAAAATGCACCTTACTTAGTAATGATTCGCTGAAGGAGATTGAGAAAGTCATTCATTTGAAACTGTTCCTTCCCTCGATGTACAAACGGAACGAGCTCCTTCAGAGGCGGGGCGGGGGCGTGTTGCAGCATCGACCTGAAGATCCTGCCGGCGGGGGCGGCGGGGGCGGACGGCAGCAGCGACTACGCCGTGGTGCAGGCGCTGGGGCGCGCAGAGGCCGACGTGGCGCCGCTCGTCATGGCCGTCAGCTGGCAGCGCGCCAGGCACGTCGACTACGCGCAGCCCGTCAGCCGCATCAAGTAACGCCATCACCCCTCCCCCCTCGTCTTGCCAAATGCATCGCCTGAGATACCTCAGGCCATAAATTAATGTCACTGCACTGCACACTCCCGACGGTGCCATCGTTTTCGACACTGGTTAGGTCGAATTCAGCCGCTGACTGGAGGAGACTTCTAGAGGCCGGCTGTTCTGATCGATAGTTTTCCGTGGTTTCTTCGATCAACACCAGCCGAATGCCGGAGCAGTACCCTACCAAACGGGCCACGGACCGCGCGCGATCTTTCCTTCCTCTTCTTTGTCCTATCCTCACCCCTTACACACACACACACTTACATTATTATTCACTACACTACCACACATGTCGGGAGACCAGTCGGGTGCTTAGAGATTGACCCTGCTGGGGCGGAGGTGGGAGATACCTTTTTGAGGAAATCCCCGCGAGCCGACGGTTCTCGCCATCCAGCGGGGAAATATCACCGCTACAGCCAACGATTAAACATGCACTACACTTACGGGACCAATGCCGTTAGCCGTTGATGCGCCCGGTATTCCTAATCAATTAAATTCAGATCAATTAAACAGCGAAGGCGACTAGGAGTGGTTTCCAAGCACGTGTGCTTGCGGGTCGCAGGTCGGTGGTACTGTTCGCGCAGCCGGCGGCCTGGCTCGCCCTGTGGACGATCTTTCCTTCCTCTTCTTTGTCGTATCCTCACCCCTTACACACACTTACATTATTAACCACTACACTACCACACACTGGGAATTGTCCAGTCGGGATTGACCCTGCTGGGACGGTACCCCGAAGGTGGGAGATACCTTTTTGAGGAAATCCCCGCAAGCCGACGGTTCTCGCCATCCAGCGGGGAAATATCACCGCTACATGCAACGATTAGACATGCGCTACACTTACGGGACCAATGCCGTTAGCCATTGATGCGCCCGGCATCCCTAACCAACCGATCGATTAAACCGCGAAGGCGACTAGGAGTGGTTTCCCAGCACGTGTGCTTGCGGGCCGCAGGTCGGTGGTGCTGTTCGCGCAGCCGGCGGCGTCGGCGCTGCGCAGCGTGCTCTTCCTGCCCTTCGCGCGGCGCGCGTGGCTCGCCCTGTGGGCGTGCGTGGCGGCGAGCGCGCTGTGCCTGGCTCTGACGCTGCGCCACGCCGAGGCGCGCCTGCCCCCCGCCCGCACCCCCCTGCGCCCCGGCGACGCCCCGCTCCTCGTCGACCCTCCCCGCGCCGACCCCTCCCCCCGCCCAGACCCCGCCCCCGCCGACCTCACCCAGCCGACCCTCCCCCCAGCGGACCCCTCCCCCAGCATGACCCCGTCCCCCCGCGACCCCCCCGCCCGCCGACCCCTCCGACCTGCGACCCCTTTTTCCGCGGTACCGCTCCCCCGCCGACCCCCCCGCGCGCCGACCCTCTCCAGCCCGCCGACCCTCCCGCCGACCCCCTCCCCGCCCGACCCCCCGCCCCCCCGCCGACCCCTCCCCCCGCCTGACCCCTCCCCGCCGACCACGACTCCCCCAGCACGAACCACCCCCGACCCCGACCCCATCCCCCCGACCGACCCCTCCCCCCGCCGTACCCCTCCCCCGCCGACCCCTCCCCCCGCCGGACCCCTCCCCCGCCGAACCCCTCCCCCCGCCGACCCCTCCCCGCCGACCCCTTCCCCGCCGACCCCTCCCCGCCGACCCTCCCCCACCCCTCCCCGCCACCCCTCCCCGCCGACCCCTCCCCGCCGACCCCTCCCGCCGACCCCCTCCCGCCGACCCTCCCCGCCGGACCCCCCCCGCGACCCTCCCCCCGCCCGACCCCTCCCCACCGACCCATCCCGCCGACCCCTCCCGCCGACCCCTCCCCGCCGACCCCTCCCCGACGGACCCCTCCCCGCGACCCCTTCCGCCGACCCCTCCCCCGCCGACCCACTCCCCGCAACCCCCCCGCCGACCCCCCCCCCCCCGCGGACCCTCCGCCCGCCGGCCCCCCCCCCCACGCCGGATTCCCCCGCCAACCCCATCCCCGTATTGCGCGACACCCCCCCCCCCCGTCTCCCTCTCACGGGGTACCGTACGCCTTCGATCCTCCCACACAGCGCTTCCGGCTAATGAGGCAACTGCACTATACACGCTTCAGCGCTCTAGGCACCATCAATCACTCGTACGATCCAGAGCTCTGACACCACCGTTTCCTTCAGGTACAGAAGCAATACAGTTACACTGAGCTATGCTTGCCTCATCACTGCCATCGTAACGAGCCAGCTTCAACCAACTGCACCAACTCCCATGAATTACCGATATATGGCCTTCAGTATGCTCCACGAGTCACACCATCTATGTAATTGCAACGTAATAACAGAAAAACGGCAAAAAAAAAAAAAAAACGGCAAAAAAAAAGAAAAATCACTCTCTGGCAGACGGCGCCACGACGAGGAGACGGGGCGTCGCCGGGGCGCAGGGTGTGTCGCTGTGGGGCAGGCCGCCGCCTCGGCGTGGCGCAGGCGTCAGAGCCAGGCAAGCGCGCTCGCCGCCACGCACGCCCAAGGCGCGAGCCACGCGCGCGCGCGCAAGGGCAGGTGAAGGAGCACGCATGCGCAGCGCCGACGCCGCCGGCTGCGCGAACAGCACCACCGACCTGCGGCCGCAAGGCTCACACGTCTGGGAAACCACCTCCTAGTCTCCTTCGCGGTTTAATACGATCGGTTTGTTTAGGCGATGCCGGGCGCATCAATGGCTAACGGCATTGGTCCCGTAAGTGCTTAGCGCATGTCTAATCCGTTTCTGCAATGTAGCGGTTGGATATTTCCCCCCTGATGGCGAGAACCGTCAGCTTGCGGGATTTCCTCAAAAAAGGTATCTCCCACCTTCGGTGGAGTACCCCGTCCCAGCCAGGGCAATCCCGACTGAAACAATTCCCAGTGTGTCGGTAGTGTAGTGGTTAATAATGTAATGTGTGTAAGGTGAGGATACTAACAAAGAAAGAGGAAGGAAAGATCGTTCCACAGGGGCGAGCCAGGCCGCCGGCTGCGCGAACATTACCACCGACCTGCGACCCGCAAGCCACACGTGCTTGAAACCACTCTAGTCGCCTTCGCTGTTTACTCTCATCTGAGAATTCTAAGATGTCGTATACTGAGCGCGGTAGATTAGCGCCAGGCCGGCCTGGGCGCGCAGAGGCCCGAAACCGTTCGGAGAGCGGCTCGAGAACGGTCCGATTCCTAGCGCGCGGTCCCCGTAAGCTTTGGGCGTAAGTGCATGCGTCGCCTCAATGGCACGCTGATCGGCCTACGTGCTCCGCCCGCGTGGGATATTCCTCTCAGCCCGCTGCGAGCCTGAGCGACGAACCAGGTCGAGGATTGCCATCGACCCCTGTCCCGCCCTCGAGTCTTTTCCCTCAAAAAGGTATCTACTCCACGCGTGCGCTCCCCCCTGAAGCGAAGTACCTCAGGGCCATAAATTAATGTCAGCTTCAGGCACTGCATCACCTTCTCCCAAGACACCACCCGAATGTCTCCCCGACATGTGTGGGATTTGTGGCCACGTTTTTTCGGACACTGTGGTTATGATGGATATACATAATGAGATTAAGGTTGCTAGGCTCGCTGACTGGAGAAGACTTCTTAGAGCCCGGGTGTCCTTTTGAGCTGTAAATTTAGGTGTTCCGGTGGGTGTTTTACTGTCGAGCCCAACACCCAGCCCGAAGCCTGGAATAGGACAAAGAAGAGAGCATACGCCTACCACAAAACGAGGACTCGACGGCGCAGCCTGCTCGGCCCCGTTGTCTGATCTTCCGTCTATTCTTCTTGGTGTCCTATTCCTGCACCCCTCCCCCCTCTTACAACACACACACACTTACAATGTTTATCACTACACTTACCACACATGGGTCGGAGGGTATACTGGGTCTGTCTGCGGGTGCATCTGTCGGGCTGTGCTGCGTAACCACCGTTTTAGCCTTAGCGTTATAACCAAGATTGATCGTGAGAGAGAAACCACTGGAAAAAACTGATGCGATGCAGAACAGCCGGCTCTAGAAAGTTCTGCCTCCAGTCAGCGGGACTACTGAATTCGACCTAACCGAGTGTTGAAAACGATGGCACCGTCGGAGTGGTTGCAGGCAGGGAGTGACATTAATTTAGTTGGCCTAAAGAGGTACTCTCAGCGCGATGCATTTGGCAAGACGAGGGGGAAGGGTGTGGGATGGCGTTACTTGATGCGGCTGACGGGCCCTGCGCGTAGTTCGGACCTGTGCCTGGCGCGCTGCCAGCTGACGCCATGACCCCGAGCGGGCACGTCGGCCTCTGGCGCGCCTTTTCCCAGCGCCTGCACCACGGCGTAGTCGCTGCTGCCCCGTCCGCGCCCCCGCCACCCCCCGCACGGCAGGCATCTTCATGGTCGAGCTGCAACACGCCCCCGCCCCGCCTGCCTGAAGGAGCTCGTTCCGTTTGTTCATCGAGGAGGAACAGTTTCAAATGAATGATCTTTTCTCAATCTCTCAGCGATATCACTTACTAAAAGTCAGGTGCATTTTTTTCTTTTTGCAAACTTTTCCCGTTTCTTTGCGATCGGCACTAATGGGGCGGCGCGCTCAGTTTTTATTGATTTTCCGCACACTTCCATTTTTATCCGATTTGGCGATGTTTTTTACGAGCGGATGTCTTTTCTCACGCCAAACCACACGGGACACACAGCCACATTACGCACTAGACAATACGCACAATTCAAAACTTATTCCACACAAAACAGAACCATACTCGAGGTGGGATAGCGCATCCTTTCGGTTCGGAGACCGCCATGGCTCTACTGCCTTAGCGATTCTCGCGTAAACGCGCTCGGCACTGAGATGCATTGTGTTGTTTGAAATTATACGCGCTTCTGTGAAGGCCCAATACATTCAACATGTTAGCTAAACGCTTCCAACTGCGGCAGGCTTGAAATGGGCAAGGGTAAGAGTGGAGGCGGGGAGGGACGTGGGAAAGGGAAGGGGACTCACTCGAAGTGAAGGGCGCGGCGTCAGGGCGTTGAAGAGCGCGCACGTTCTCTGTCGAAGGGCGGTGAGGCCCGATTGTGGCTTGTTGTGCGAAAAAGTGTTCGCGGAAGCTGTACACGCTGGTCAGAGGCTGCCGAAAGGAAGATACGAGCACATCACATTTTGCTTTCTTCAATATTTCATCGAGATTGTTTAAACACTGCAATATGCAAATATGCGGAATTTTCAGCTGGGGTTTATGTACAGTTTGTTAATTTACCTGTGAAAACCAAATTCTGAACCTGCTAAGATATTTGGATTTTATTTTCATGGTATTTACATGATATTTACCGTTGCGTTTCTAATGTTGTATGGTTGCTGTTGGCGTTGTTACATTATTCGGATGTGCGGATTTAAATAATTAATTCACATTAAAATAACTGGTCGGAATGAACTTAAGCATGTACATTACCTCCTACGCCTTATGGAAGAAACATTTTCAGGAAATGAATTCTTATGTCTTTTCTTCTTGTTTGTTTGTTGGTGTGGATTTTAAAACCGAAATAAAAGCCGAGTAAAACCGAAGTTGTCTAGCATGTACACATATTTATAAGAGAACAAATAATTATATTCAAACAAAACTAGAATGTGTGGTTCCTTATATTGTAGTTTAATATTCAGATGTTTGATGTGTCATTAAAGTACATTTTATTTCTTGAGTACGTTAAACATGGTAAGTCATAATTGTTTAAATTAAACTTGCAACATTTTTGTGGTATGTTATCCTAAAATATTTTCATTTAAATCTCGTGATGATTGCCAAATGAACCAATGTTATGTGTAAATATTGACTTTGATAACTTGAAGCAAATATTTTCAAACGCTTATAACTAATCTTACCATAAATTCAATTACAAATTATACATGATATATACTATAACAGTTCTAAAACATATATAGCACACTCCTTACTCCCCATTTCTATACAATTAAAATGTTCAGAGCAGGAAATATAGGACGAGGATGAAGGTAACACAGTGATGACAGATATTTTACGTCTTGTTTTTATTACTTGTTTGCTAAATACATAACTACTTTTAAATTCTTTTAAAATTAATAACAAAGTTTACATAATGAGGTGGTTTGGACCTCCATGTCGATTCGCGGATAAAAAATATACCCTTAACTCCAGCATACTGTTTAATAGACACGTACGGCTCGCCAATTCTTCAGATCTTTTCTGAAACCGCCATGTATCTGGGGCCACAGGCCAACTCAGGCTAGGAAGGCAATAAAAACTTACGAATGCTTTGGTTTAAAAATCGATATTTTTGTGCAAGAAACAGCAATTGGCTTTGCTTTCAATGATTTTCTTCACATCGAGGTGTTTGTGCAGAAACATCAATGCTTTAAAAAACATAGATATAAATAAAATTTCCAGAATCTAATGTTTTTTGGATGCGACATATCAAGAGCTATTGACAACTTGTCCACTGTTGTCCCGAACTCCAGTAGGCCACGGAACCGTCTTGCGCTATTCCGCAACCTTTCTCCTAGTGTTTATATTCCACCTTTCTGATTATTTTTTCATCGGTGGTAATGTCGTTAAAACTGCATTTTGAGACCTGACTAACGATAAGAACATTGTTTATGAAATGTATAGAAGTGCAAGTCAAATTCAGATACAGAGAGTGTAATTAATTTTGATGTGTTATGTTATCACGTTAGAACCGTAAAACATTTTACTCGAAATTGTTTCTCGAAATTTAATCATCGATGTATTTTTGACGCATGTTTTCATCAAAGACATAAATCAAAAACCATTTGTGATTGTGAATCTGAAAAGCTATCACTGTTTTGTTTAAAAATAATTATGGTTCTACGCTATCCACGTGGTAAACGTTGGCTGGCTTTCTGCAGTGTGGGCGGCGAGGCATTCCATGGAGGCCGGGACACCCTGCGCGAGGGTTGTCCCGCCGCCCGACGCCGTCGACAGACGACGTCTGAGTTCTTCGACGTTTTTTGGTGTTGCTGCGGACGTTCCGGCGCGGGAGGCCTGTCGTCGCCCCTGAGAAGACACAGGCCCTGCGCCTTCAAGTCGTCCTATGTGTTCGAGCCGCCTGACGTGTGCCCTCGTGCCGTCAAGCTCAACAATAAACACTTTCGATGTCCGTCTTTCTCTCCCCGCGCACTCGGATGTATGCCACAAAATACTTAGCGGGAGATAGAAAGAGTTAACGCTTAATTCCGGTCTGACACTTAAAAAACGATATAGATTCTTTTTACGTATCAAGCTAGCACAACATTTAGTTGAACCAAAAACGTCGAATGTGAGCTTCTTTGATTCGTGCCTTTGTTAGAGCTGACAAAAGAGCATTCTGTAAATGAAGAGATCATAGTACCTTTTAATTTAAATTTCAGAAACAAGTATTTCCATAACGAAGAAAAACAAGACAGCGGATTTTTTGCTCACTTCATATTTCGAAATAGGAGTTTCACCAATGACGAATTGAATCGAGATGACAATCTTACTATTTCAGGGTAATCTGATGAAAAATATCCAAATATAACCATTGTCAACTACTTCAAAATTGACAAACTAATTATAAGACAGCTATCAAACATGTTCTTCTCGCGCAAAGCAAAATCAAACAGAAAAAAAGGCATAGTGATGAGAGAATCAATCACCTTTTAACTGCCTTTTCTTTTTATACTAATATGAATGGAGTTGCTTTATCTTTGATCGTGGATATATCTTTTCCAAAAATTAAATGGGGTAATACGATCGTCTAAAAGTGTGCAATAAAAAATAGATTTGAAATTTATATCACACTTTTCATTTCAGAAATAATTAATGCTATCTATTGCGTAAAAGGTGAATGGTTTGCAACAACTTTGCCAAATAGACATCTTTCTCAGAATAGATAGGACACAAGTTTTCAAATTTTGTAGATTTTCTTAAACAAATTGTAAAGTGAAAGATTGTCACTTGATGCGATTCATTCAAGGTACATGGCCGTACGAGAATTGCTATTTGTTGCATCCGACTCGTGGGCGCATCATTAAGGATAATACCACACTAATGAATAGGTTAGTTGCAAATTCTGGACAGCTGCCAAACCACTGATGTAATTCAGCTAAATCGTACTGCTACCTAAATCCTTGTTGACCGAAAATTAAGAATTGGATGTGTTAGGTTATCAACTCTTCGATTCTTTCTAAGAAAATTGTTTACGTACCTCTAAGATTCTATCGATTGTAGATCGATCCACTAACAAAGATTAGCGCATACCACACCCTGCATATCTTCCTCAGGAAACAGATGTTTATATTTTGGTGTTTCTCTAAACTCTACGCGTCTAGAAGCTTAGCAACAGACTGTTTATAAAGGGTCCCAATTAATGCAAACTTACGCTCCTTGAAATGTCTGTAAGTATGGGGCGGGGTAGACCTATTCTTAAATCGGTAACTGAGTATATCTTCTAGCCTCAATTCGTCAGCCCAAAACTATTCCAACTTTCTCATAAGTCAGAATCAGGAAGCCGTTTCAAATAATTAGGATTGCTAGTTTGAACTATTTATATTGGGATATCATGAGAATCTATATTCACATTCTTGAAGAAGTACACGATCATTTTAAACCTTGGATAGTGAAGTTCATGGCATATTTATGCCATTCTCCCGAATATATTCGTGTTATAGTAATTTGTTTTGCTGATTTGCCATTACATAATGTTTTGAATTATTCTTGGATCAAATTGCCATTTAAAAAAAGCTGGCAGGTTCTAGCGCGACTGGTTAGTTGTGCAATTAGAACGCACTCCGGTTTTTCGTTCTATAAAAAATAATATATAGTGTGTTTGACAGCCCCGGCAACTTAATCGAGAAGATCGAAGATATGGATATTCGAAGATTGGCAATACGCTAAAGAATGTGCTTAGTTAGCTTGGTCCGCGAATATTTTTAGCGATACTCACACAGCTGATCGCCGTACGCTCCTAAGCCTACCGTGATTCTACGACGCTTAGATCGCCATCCCCGATTGTTTGTATCTTGCGTGATTGGAAGTGCAACGTAAGCTCCTTGAGACGGTAAGCCACTTCAGAGGGCGCTTCTGAATGATGTCGATGGCAAGAGCAGTTGGCATAAAAATGGTAAGGTATTATCTAACACGAGTGTCGCAAACATAATCCGCCCCAACAGCGCACAGTTCTAAGCTGAGTGACCTTCTGCACTCGGACTACTTCGGAAAGCGCCACTGAGCCTTCGCTCGTTCCCGACTCCTCAGGTTTTTCCCTTGTCGGTATTGGGTGTGAAGGGGCTGTGGGCGACTTCTCGCAAAACGCTGCTGAGTGGTCCATTGTGAAGACTATGCCGATAATGATAATAGTTTTTTTAGTGTGTGCGATCCAGCTACCTTGGAACGTCTCCAAGATTCTGACAGCAATGAGAAGAGTCCCATTTTCGCCTGCGAGGCCGAATATACAGTGTGCGCTTTAGCAATGTGGTGCGGGTGGCGCAGCCGGCGGCGGAGGCGGACCAAAGCGTGGAAGGCGAAGGGCGCGCCCGAAGAGCGCTGGCCCGTGGGCAAGTGGCGCGGACTGTGCGCGCTGGCCGCTGTTGACGGCGGCGGCCGCCCTCGCGCCATTCGACCTGCGCGAACCGCCGCCTTCGTACGGCTGGTGCGGGCGGCGGATGGCGGCGCCGGCAGCGGCGGCAGCGGCAGCGGCAACGCGCGGCAGCGGCTGAGCGCGGACGCCGAGACCATGACGACGGCAGGCACTACCACGACTGCGAGCACGCTGCGGACGCTCGCGGCAGCTTCGCCATCGCGGCGCGCAGCGGCGGCGCCGCAGCTCAACGCCCCGGACGTCCAGTGCTGGTGGGCGCGCGCACGAGCAGCGAGCGCAACTTCACCACTGCGAAGCGCTATTCTTCACACTGCGAGCGCACTCACACTGGACGAGCGCACATTCACACTGCGAGCGCACTTCACACTTGGCGAGCGCACTTCACACTGCGAGCGCACTTCACACTGCGGAGCGCCTTCACACTGCGAGCGCACTTCACACTGCGAGACGCACTGCACACTGCGAGCGCCAACTGCACACTGCGAGGCCACTTCACAACTGCGAGCGCACTTCCACACTGCGAGCGCTTTTCACACTGCGAGCGCACTTCGCACTGCAGAGCGCATTCGCACTGCGAAGCGCAACGAATCACACCAGCGAGCGCACTTCACACAGCGAGCGCACTTCACACAGCGCAGCGCACTTCACACTGCGAGCGCACTTCAACACTGGCGAGCGCACTTCACCACTGCGGGAGCGCACTATCACACTGCAGCGCACTTTCATTACAGCGAGCGCTACTTCACCACTGCGGAGCGCACTTTCACACTGCGCACGCGCAACTTCACCGCTGCAAGGCACACATAATCACATCAGAAAGCACACTTCTCACAGGAAGCACACTGATTGAGCACAGCATGCCACATTTGAATTCAGACATTAGGCTCACTGCTCCAACACAGTACGAAAATTTGTTACACACACAGTAAGCACAA
This sequence comes from Gryllus bimaculatus, assembly GCA_017312745.1. Lineage (NCBI taxonomy): Eukaryota > Metazoa > Arthropoda > Insecta > Orthoptera > Gryllidae > Gryllus > Gryllus bimaculatus. The sequence goes on along the minus strand of BOPP01000052.1, from coordinate 1,188,371 downwards.
AAATACTAAAATAACATCAAGCACTTCTGCACGCCTCCCACGATTAAGCAAGCGGACACACAGAACACAGATTAGGGACATACATAGAACAAGAACCACACATCAAACACACCCAAGCCACCCAGTGTATAGAACAACACACACAAATTGAGGACGCATTTACATAATGCACACTCTCACGCAACCGCCTCACACAAAGCACGTAGCCATAGCCCGGAAACCAGACATGTAACCAGGCTCATACAACGCATCTAATCCAAAGCACAAACAAATATATAGAAATGATGCAGCAACCACCGCCCTAAACTCATTGTGACGAAACCAAACAATCACATTAATGTGTGAATAGTGGGGTAGGATAGACGTGTGGAGCGCAGTGATGAACGGGGGATCGCGGATGGCGTGGTGCTTACTATTAACTTAGGTGTTAAGGCGCTTCGTTCTGGAGGGTGTAGAGTGCGTGCCGGTTGCGCTCGGTGCGGTGGACGGGTGTGCGCCAGAATATGGGTTTTGGTGGATATGTAGGATGCGTAGGGTGAGTGACGACAGCGACTGATCTCTTTAGCTTTCCTGGGGTTAGTGTCGAGGTGCATTTACCCTCAAGGTGTGTGGCGAAGAGGACGCGGCGTGACGCAGCATGTGGGTGGCGGGAGAGCGTGCCGAGTTCTCTCTATAGGCGTTTCTGTGGTGCTGAGGCAGTAGCGCAGGTGCGCAGGACCAGGGCGTGTGCGATAGCGCGGGAGTGTTAGTGCTCTCTAATAACGTACTTGCGGTTTGAAGCTAACGCCGCGGGTAGACAGCAGAACAGGCAAGATGCGCTATGTCGTGTGGCGGCGGGCGCTGTGTGAGGGTGTTCTTATAACGTCCTGTGGTGTGTGATGCTGTGGCGCGCGGAGAGAGTAGCGCACTCCGCTGGAGTGCTGAGTGCTCTCTATAACGTCCTGACTAGGTGTTGAGGCGGCGGGGCGGAAGTGCGCAGGACGGGCGTGCTCAGCGCGTGGTTGCAAAATATTGTATTGGGACCAGAGCTCGTGCTTTTTATAACGTCCGGATGGTGTGGAGGCTATGGGTCGGGAGCGCAGCGCCGTTGGAGTTTGACTGTTAGGCCTAGTGCTCTCCATAACGTACCAATGTAGCGTTGAGGGCGCGGGTGCGGTTCGTGCGCAGGACGGGCGCGCGCCAGCGCCTTGGGCGGCGGACCGCTTGCGCCGGGAGCCAAAAGAATAGCGCGGCCGCGCGCGTCCAGGCAAGCCGTGAGCGGCTGGAAATGCGGTCATAAGCGCAAGACGTGGCGTCTGGATCTGTCGCGGCGCCGGCTGTTTTTTCGTATGAGCCTGACGAAAGTAAATGGTTCTTTTACGGGTGAACGCGCGGCGCCCCGGCGCTTTGCTGGGTCTGTAGGCCGTGGCGCCCGTGCGTCACGCTCGTCATTCGGTTTAACCGACACACGCGTAACTCTGTGGAGGGGCCTCCGCCGCCCTCGCGCGCTCGGCGCGCAGGTTATAATAGCGTAAACTCATGATCATTTCGGTTCATTGAACTGAATAAGTATAACAGGCAACATTGACAACTAATATAAGCTTACTCCTTCTGATTTAGTATTTAAATCTTTGCTTCCAATAGAATTCTATGTGTTTGTAATTTTAATTAATGTTGTAAGGTGGAATCATGTTAGATTGTTTATGTGTGTCGTAGTTAGTCTGTCGGACCCATCGCACTGTACCTTTGATTCTTGAATTTTTTTTATAGAAACGAGAAGAATTAGGTTCGCATGGCTTATTTATGATTTGAAATTACTTAATTGCTTAATTTGAATAAAATTATGGAAATTAATACCAATAAAAGAAAAAGTAATCTTTTACTCTTAATTTTAATTTACATTGTTGTTGTATTTCTTGATAGTATTCAACGAGTAGTGAAGGATGTCGCCATAATCTTGATTTCTGCGTTTTCGGCTCTACAAATTGTGTTACATTTCTGACAAATAGTCCGCTTAAATATGGCAGCTGAAAATTTATCTCGTTAGTAATAAACGTATCTAGTATAGCTGTTGTTGCATTTTACATATGTGAGACTGTTTGTTAAAGGATGTTATAACTCAAGTTCTAAATTGTAGATGCTGTACCTAAATTCATCGAAAGTTGATGTGCTATCTAGTTTTTTGTTTTTTAGTTGTTATGCTTTGTGTCGGTTCTTTTATATTTTTAAGACATTGAACCTATGAGCCGCATAATTAATCTCCAAGCTTTTTGTGTCTAAAGATATGAAATTTTGTTATTTTTACTGTTCTGTCAGACTAATTTGTTAGATGTCAAGTGGAGAAATATTTCTTTAGACTAATAGCTTTTCTATGCATAGCCTTGGCACAATGAAGCATGGGAAATTTGATTTAATTTCTTGTATGATTTGTTCTTGTCTAGTCTCCCTAGTTTGCTCGTCAATTCTGTTAAGGTCTTATGTGACTCTGTGTTATTACGTAATTTCGCAGATATGTTTTTTGAATGGTCAAAAATCTATTAAACAAAATCCTCATTATTAGAGCGCGGACCGGTACAATTGTATTTACTGTGGCAAAATACACGTCTCCAGCTGGTATTTGTATGTAAATTTGTTTTTGTTCTGTTAAATTAAATAATATAAACATAAAATTTGTGTAAAGCTGGCACATTCAAAGATATTAAGGCCGGGGTAAATCTGAATTGCGATTAATATGCCCGTCTACTACTTAGTGAAGTTTATATGAGTGTCCTCACAGAAAAAAAGTTTTCATTAATTTGTGATAGACGTAGTGGTGCTTGTGTAAGAAATTATTACAATTACTAGTTTTCAGAACAATAGAAGCCCTAACGCGTCAATCAACACCTTGTGTCTGCGGGTGTGAACTGGAAGGGTGTAAAATTTGACTACCTGAGGGCAACACCGACGACGGGGTTCTACTTGAGCTTTTTTCCATAGAGGAACCTTTGCTGGAATTTAAAAAAATAAAATGTTGGTTTCTTGTTTTTCTTCTATTGCAGATGGCAAGATCAAACTCTTCCAATTTAAAGCCATGGCACGCTTCCTATGACCCTCAACGGCATTGGAATCAGTGAAAGCTAATGTTTCGAAACTAGATATAAATAATCAAATTGATCCCCATCCGCGTTAGTTTGATTTTAATTTTAAACTCTATTGGCATATAGTTGGACAATTGAAAAATATTGACAGATATTTTAATTTTATGAAAGAACAAAAATATACTTTATAAGAAACTCAAAAAGCATTTGCCACTCGCTCAAAAACTCACTCGCTGCCCTTATTTCTTCACCCATCTGCAGCAAGTCACAGGTAACTAGAAACTATGTAATGCTTAGGTATACAGTGCTGGCAAACGAACCGCAGCTTCTACCAGACTCGACCGATCCGAGGTTGGCGCAGCT
>BOPP01000052.1:1121170-1184927 GCA_017312745.1 Gryllus bimaculatus | reverse complement strand
GTTGGGGGCTCGGCGGGGGGGACGAGATATTCAATGGCGGCGGCGGCCGTCAGGATGCACTTTTCTGTTTGTAAAGGCGGATCCACACGTTCGTTATTCGTCGAGTATCCCAAGTAGTTTGGAGTAGTTGCTTGCTATTTGCCGAGTGACGACTTTTCGGTGCTCGCCCTACGCACTGCTTGTCGGTCTTTACAACGCATCAAAGCAAGCGAACATTCGCCAAACACATCAGCTGTCCGGTATTGAGCAAGCAGTAGCACGCTCCTCGGCGAAAGCCGAATGTGTGGAGCCGCCTTAAAGACCCACACGAGCCGTTCCGTTCTTCTCCGCTGGAGGGCGTCAGCGCCCAGACGCCAAGCAATGCTCCTCTCTGCCCTGTGGAGACGCGCTGGACTAGCGGCCTGCTGTCGCGGGGGCGCGAACAGAAACTGAAATTTTGGCTGTCGGGGATGATCCACGTCTTCGACAGGGAGAGGGGTTGACGATTCGACCGACATCTTGCGGCATCCTTCAGAGCTGTACTCCTTCCAGGTGGTTAGCGTTGTCGCCGTATCTGGTAGGAAGGAAGTCTTCGTCAAGGTAGTGACCGGCAGGAAGCGAGCATGTGTCTCGGAGAGAGATTCTCTGCCGTGGGAGGATAACGAGACCAATAAGACACGGGGGGAAAAGTGGCAATGAAAAAAAAGGAGACGTTATGCCATGGGGAGAGGTAGCGTGCTTAGAATCCTGTTGTCTCTTCACCTATCGCGAACTAACTGCTCCCTATTAGTCACTTACTTGACCATTCCCGCATTCACCCTTCCTACCATTCAAGGCGACCACTAGTTTCCGTCAGGACTGCTCGAAAGAAGGCCGCAAATTGACTCCCGAAACGTCACCCCTCTCTCCCAACTCAGACGCGCCCCGTTGCGAATTCTAACGATTGAACAAACGCCGACCAAAGAGGCCTTCTTAACCACACAGCCCCTTGCCTTTCACCAGCGTACCAATGTTACCGAACCAATTCTAATCCCCGCGTTGAAGGGCTTGTGACACAAAGGGCATTACACCTCTTCAGGCCTTGCCTACTCAAAGGGTAGTACACCTCTTCAGGCCTTGCTTGGTGCGCCGTAATCTATTTTCGTAGTGTTTGTCTTCTATTTTTCAGTGGACACGTAGCGTAGCTCCCAGGGCGCTGGCTTCCACCTCCGAGTGCTGATCATTTACAAACTCATTACATCACATATGCCACGTCACGTACGTGTGACGCGTCATATCACGCTGGTGACATAGAAAATAACTCTTACTCAACATTAGAAAAATTAAATTACATCCTTGGACCTCAGCCTAAGGAGATCAAACTTTTTTGCACTACACTACCACATACGCCAGAACATGCACTACACTTCCATATACGCCGGAAGACCGGTCGAGAGCTTAGAGTTTGCCCCGGTTGGGGCGGTGCCCCACTGGTGGGAGATATCCGGTTACGGAAAAACCCACTGGCCACGGCACGTCGGTGCAGGATATTGCCATGCTGTGGGGGGGGGGGGAGATCACCGCCGCAGCTCGCGATTGAATTATGCACTACACTTACGGGACTACTGCCCTTAGTCGTTGACGCGCCCGGAATCACGAGTAATCAATGAATCGCCACCAGCACAGTCCATAGCGGACGTTGAGAGCCCGTCTGTTGCCGAGGCGCGTGGGGCGCGCCGCGGTCGCTGTCGGCGCGCGCGGCGCTGCTGGCCGTGCTGCTGCCGAGCGCGCTGCTGCTGTGCGTGTACACCGGGCGCGTGATGGCGCTGGCGGCGGCGCGCGGCGAGCAGGTGCGGGCGCTGCACGACCTGACGCGCTTCCGCTTTGCCCTGCGCGCCGACCCGCTGCCCGTGCTGCTGCGCTACTTCCACGTAAGCCAACGCCAACGTCCGCTCCCGTCGATCGATAGCTGTACCACAGTACGCGTATTTATACAGTAGCGCAGCTCAGCCCGTTTTTGTTTTTTGTTTTTTGTTTTTCTTTTTTTTTTTGTTGCTTTTTTTCCCGCTAGTTAGGGATACGCGCGCGTACAGCTAGCGATCCTGGCGGAGCTAAAGTAAAACTAAGGACAGTTTCGACTGAAGTATAGGGATGTTTTTTTAAAAAAATGCGTTTATTTAGAGCTTGTTAAAAACGTAAAAGAAAATTCGTATTATTTCTTGATCTCGTGGTGTTACTTTCCTAGGGTTCCATGGATAAGTCATTAAATAACATCTAAAATTACATCGAGCCAACATTTTGGTCTTTCATTTGGCATGTATCGGAACATATATCGGATAAGCACCAACTGCATTCTTATACTTTTCCAGTTAATACATGAATAACAATTCGTGTGTTGAAAGGAACACATTGTTCTGCAATTAAATGCAGCAATATTGAAGAAAAGAACCCTGAGGTATGTTGATTTTACTTGCCTAAGAGACCTAGAAAGGGAAGACGGAAATTCTTTTATTTCCTAACAGAAATGTCATTACCTCCTAGCTTCCCTTATTTACTACTTAGATTACTTGTATTTCTAGATATTTACATGATTGGTATGGAAATACTTGTTCTTCCTCGTGATTATACTATTCAGTTTCAATGGACAACATACACTAGATTTAAACCATTTCTTTCCTTAAAAAAATATTCAAAACTTCACATATTCTAGTTATATGAATAAGGAAATAAAAATATTGTATAAAACCATTTACTTTTTGGTTAATTTCGCAGAACAATGCTGTAATATGAATTATAAGGCGACGAAGTATTCCTTGATCGCCGTGTAGATAGTTAAGAGTTGCTCACCAACACGTCGTCATATGTCATTTAACGCGGAGCTGCGCAACTGTATAAATACGTATAAATACGTGGCTATATATCAATTTTTTAACGTGGCGCTTGACGTAAATCAGCTATTACGGTGTCATCCAGTCGGCTGCTTAAACGCCATCACAGTGACGTCACACCATCCCGATTGGATGACACCGTCTACAGCCGATTTACGTCAAGCGCCACGATAAAAAATTGAAATGTATGTACTAAAATATATACATCGTGGTACTTCAAGATCATGAGCTGGAGGACATGGGGGATTTGTCATCCGGTCCGGGGCACCAATTCCAAAAATTAAAATTGTAACAAAATCGAATGACACTGATCGAATGACACTGTCCCCCTCTCGTGACAGTGTCCAGCTCGTGACCTTGATATGCCATTATGTTTAAATCGGAGTATATGACGTATTCATCAACCATCTGAACGAGAATGCTCCCTCTGATCGGCACTTTTTCTCGGTTTCTCAAATCCGTTCCAGGCGAAGGCCGGAGTAAAATCCTTTCAATCTGGCTGCGAACCGGGCGCCATCTTTCCTTCCTCCTTGTTCTCCCTTCCGCTCCATAATACACCAACACGACACTTCCGCACCGGCGGGAGTCCGGTCAAGAGCTTACAGCTTGTTTCAGCTGAGGCGGTGCCCTATTGAGGGAGATATATGCAGAGGGAAAACCCTCGCAAGCCAACGAATAGGTCGGAGCCGGATCTGACGCACAAGCGCGATAGAAACGTCGCTTCCTACCAAGATTCACTACACTAACAGGATTAATGTCCGTAGGCTAAGAAAGGTAGTACCTTGAGAAATTTCAATAACGAATGATTCAGTTTTCAATATAATAATAAACTCTTCGGATAGGAAGTTTTTTCTACAAATAAACATGTGAAAATTACGCGATGCACAGACTAAAGCTTGTTTTACGTAAGTCGTGGAAGCGGAAGCTCAGTCTCGTCACCAACACGAATGTGTAGTGAATCGTTAACTGGATTCAAAATGTTTTCTACCAGAACAAACCGAAATATGCTGGAAATTATGTTTTGGACAAACTTCATTTGTACTTGTACAATTTTCTACGAATCTACTGGTCTCAAATATGGCTTCTTCTTGCGAACTCGTTGGTCGCCATGTTTTTTGGACGCAGGACGTCGATTCTTTCTCGTAGTGTTCGGTAAGGGAAAAAAGCCACAATACCTATTTACAGTAAATTACTCCGTATAGCTATATTAATTGCTTCAAGCGTGAAAGTTACTTGATAACGCTGCTCGTACGAAGACAATATCCCTTTGTTCCCAGCAAATGAAGGGAATTTTGCGAAGGAAGTTTTCCGATGCAGAGACGGCTCGCGGAAATGCTATTTTTATCAATAGCAAAGTGTGAGACAAAATGGAGGCATTCTTGAATTTTTCAAATTTTTAAACGCGTGGTCTTTGTAATAAATGATTACTTATGGGCAGGAACATATTTCCAACAAATAAAGACAACCATAACTAAAACACTCGACGTATAAATCATTCATCAGGTGTCAGTATCAACAGCTTAATATTCACATGAAATACATGTTAATTATTTTACACTCACGCCAGATGACATTATACAATTAAAATTATGTTTAAGTGTCTGGAAAAATCGTTTGTCAACTACAATTTCGCTAGCGATGGAGCTCCAACCTGCAGTTTGTTGGTGCACCAGCCATCACTGTCTTTTAATGAGTATTTATAGTATTTATAGAATTTGGAATGAAATTTGGTCAATTTTAAAAACAAGGTTTTTTTCAAATATCTTTTAAACCTTTTTAAAAACATTTTGTACGGATAGAAACGAATAAAAACTATTTGGAAAGGAAAAAGCTACAGTTTTTTGTCACTGTATACCACATTTTTTCACATTTTCTTATTTTTTGTCCCCCAATAGAATTGAAATATATCTTTAAGAATATTACATAAAAGTAAAGTATAATTCTTTATTCAAATGTGCATGAAATTTTGGAGCCGTTTTTGAAAAAATGTAAGAGCGTTTTTGAAAAAGCGACATTTTGAACTCGTTTTCACAGACAATTTCCGGAAAGTTGTTTTAAAACAATACTTTCTAGGCACAAATTTGCGTTGTAGAAGAATATAAACACTCCAGAAATATATTAACTGTTTATTATTTACGAAAGAAATTAATATATTCGTTCAGAAAGAAATATTAACACAAACAAAATATTCACCAATTTACACATTCGACTGTTTCGCTTGAGCGTTTTTGAAAATGCGCAAGTTTGAGCTCATTTTCAAAGAAAAATTAAGAATTTTTGAAAAAGTTCATAAAACACCATATGAAGCACTTAGGTTTAAAAAATGGGATAATGTACAGAAAAATGCAATATTAATGTAAAGAAAATATTAACAATATGAGATAATTTAAAAAATATCATTCGATAGTTTTTGAAAAATCAAAAGAATACATTAAAATTACGTGTTTCACGTGTAGTTCAGTGTATTTAGCACTATCCGTACAAAAAGTTCATAGACAAAATGAAGAACATTTTTGAGAACATGTCCTTCGAGCACTTCTGAAAACGCAAGTTTTAAGCTCATTTTCACTGAACACTTGAGTTTTCGAGAAATTTCATCAGAAATATTTGAAGCATTTGTACTCACAAATTCAATCATGTATAAAATTCACGTAATATTAATATTAATTACATGAGTTTTATGTGAATAAAATACATTTGTGTAATTTTCTCAAGATATATATATATATATATATATATATATATATATATATATATATATATATATATATATATATATAAAGAGTACATCAACATGGCGTTTATATCGTGTTATTCAGTGCATACAGCACTGTACACTGCACAAAAATTTAAATACTAAATTTGAAGCTGTTTTTGAGAAAATCCTGCATTAAAATGCCCTTTATTTCACGCAAAATTACTCAAAAACCACCTATTTGTACCCTAATTGAAAGATCTAATTTGGAGAACATATTTTATTTGCAGTAAAAATCTGTATCTTCAATACTGTTATTTAGGAAGACGCCAAAGAATTTTTAACTTTTAATATTATATGCACTAATATTATTGCACGAATATTCGTATTCCATTTTTAACATGACCTTTTCTCACATAAAGAATGCTCATAAAATATTGTAGTAATATAACCAGAGTGACAATGCAGAAATTAGTATAGGATTTCGTTTATTTCAAATACTAAATATGTTTCTACCTTTTGAACCCTGTGTGAAAGAAACTTTTTACAATAATTTTGTGATTGTTTCATTTGAAATCACCTACTTTCAATCTGCAGGTATGAAAAAAATATTTTGTTTCCTAGTAAAATTAAGCAATACAATTGCAACCTAGGGTAGTGTGATTTGCCGCTAAAAACTAATAGAAGTTGGGCTTGATTGCTAGCAGAACACAACTGAGCGAGCGTTCCGATACCAAGGGAATAATTATTAAATTATATTATATTATAAATATATAACTATTTCGATTAAATTAATAATTTGAGACGCGTTCCGGAACCAAGATTGTATAAATCAAATAGAATCTGATAGGGAAAATTCTGGAGGCGCCGGGTATCGATCCCGGTACCTCTCACATGCTAAGCGAGCGCTCTACCATCTGAGCTACGCCCCCAGTTGGAAACATGTCCCCCTTCATTATTTCAAATAGCAAATCAAGTTTTCTTAAAGAGCTTAAATGGTCGGCCTATCAATCGCAGCCCAGAGAGAAGGGAGAGTCATATGGCTGACCTTGATATTTGAGATGGAACATACATTGTCGCAAACTTGTTATGGAAATGTTACCGGCGAGCTTAAAACTTTACCCTTGCTTTAAAAAAATTGATGGAGGCGCCGGGTATCGATCCCGGTACCTCTCACATGCTAAGCGAGCGCTCTACCATCTGAGCTACGCCCCCAATTGAGGAAAGCAACTCGATCGCCTTTCACTTCTACCGGCCCGGCGTGGCCTGGTCAGAGGCTGTGGGCGGGGTCGCTTTCGCTGCTGCTAGAGGGCGCTGCAGTGACAGTCCGAACCAGTTTTCTCAGATTTCAACAGCACTGAGTCTTTTACCTTCCAAGCTACCGATGGTGTGACCAGTCTTTACTGAAATTTCTTGTTAAAACATCGACCCTCAAATTCTTCATGGTTTTCCAACTTTTATAAATTATGACAAAACTGTTTATTATTTCAATATCACTGTACAGTCGTGATGCCTTGTTTCAACATTAAATGCACGTCATTTCAACTGTTCATTAAAACCACGAAATTACATTGCTACTGAAATATAGCCTAAAATAAACACGTTTTTCTCACAATTTATAAAATGTCAATTTTACCCTTCTGGTTTTCACCTTTTGTTTGGTGCTACAAAAAGAGGCAGATTATCTCGTACCACTTAGTTTCTGTATCTCTTTAGTCTGGGCTTGCTTTCCCAGACTCCATCTTCCCATTTGCTAGGTAACGGAATCTAAAAGACACTTTTTACTTTCTCATTTAGGTACATATGTATGCACTGATAAATATATGAAGTGTAGAGAAAGTTACATAATGTTGCGGAAAATAGATTAAGAGATTTCTACATATATTGGGGCTCCTGATATCGAATAAAGTTTTATGTGACGGTCCGTCTGTCGGTCTACCTGTCCGTGAGCAACACTAGCACTTTACCTCTTCGAATTTTTTTTCCAAAATCCAATATATAATCCAATATATACAGACATGCATCAGGTAATGATATAGTAGTTTCGAACGCATTCATAATGCCATATATCGGATGTCCTTTTGTTCCGGGTGCTCAATTTATGTACGAAATTATCCTTGCTAGGCTGTATGAGTACTGGAAACGACCATGTGCGGGGATCCATGAGTAAAAATAAATTTCAGTGTCATATAAAGAATTCTTACCTACAAAAACGTTCCTGTACAAATAAACAAGTTGTTTGCTGAGAGTTACTTTAATAAGTTATTGTACGCCTAGTTACTATTGCTTAATGCGACCTCTTGCGACAAACGCTGACAATTCGATGACGGCCATGTCTTTCATAATCTCATGCTGAATGTTTAAACACATGAAGATGTTTAAAAATAGGTGATAAATACGAAAAAGTTAATATTAAATTAAAAGAAAGAGTCGCTGCGTTCAGGGTTGTACAAATTCGCAGATTAATAAGAATCTAGAAATATTTTTTTCCCCAAACTATTCATCAGAAACTGAAAGAAAAGAGTTTTCTTTTTCTTTGTTTTATTTATTAATTTAATTAACTGTTGACAATACATCGTTTGAGCATTGTGATGTTTGTGTACAGTTTAAATCTTGTGATTTTGTGCTTAATGGTATGAGAAACTCAGACATCTTACAGTTTGCTGGAACGAATTTCTGTTTTCTTTGATCATAGCTAGTGTTCGAAAGTTTAGCAAAATGTCTTTTTCTCGTTTTTATGGCTTTTAACAATAGGAATCGCTTGGCCTTTCATTTAGCCTTTATCTATTTTAGCTCCTGATGCATATTTTTGGCATTTTACCATATTTGTGCCTTTTTCTTCCTTAATGTGTCTTTTCTGCCTTTTTCATCATTATCCCCTCCAAGTACCGATCTCTCTGAAGCTGGAAATATACCTGCAAGCCTGGACAATGAAGGCACGGTGCGTATTGCCTTTCTAAGGACGCGGAGGTTCGAAAGTTAGGTTGTGTTAAACATCTAAAAGAGAAATGAAGATGATACCAGCGAAGATTTGTATATTTTTAGTTGATGCTGACAGACTTGTTCGCTCACGAGAAATCTCAGCCTATGATTGTAATGGCCTGTGATTCCTTTTGAGCTGTCTGTGCATTATATACCCTTCTCATTTCCTTCATCTTCTCTCTTCCTTTCTAGCGATTATACAAGTACCAAGAACGAAAATGTACTTTCATTTTCACTGATACCATTTCAAGATTCAAAAGAAAATCCACAATTTCATTTCGTGAAGACAGCGTCGCCAGTAAAATAAAATCATAATCGTCGTACCGGATGGTCATGTGAAATAAAGACTACAAGTGAAAGGAAGTTTCCTTCTACGTGAGTGCTAATGTAAATGTTACGAATTAGAATGAAAATGATAATCATTTTTATTATTCTTTTCTTTACAATAATTACTTTTAAATGGCGATTTTTCAACGTTTCCTATGGGTTCACCGCCCCTCGTACTGTACCCAGAATTAATGCCCTTTTGCATGCCTATTTTAGTAAAAGTAAATGAATTTTTGCCTCCTGATTGTATATAAAATAAATGCCCCAACTCCCGAGCTCTAGTCATAGCATTAGCGGTAGAACATATTGCCTGTATTTGAATTAGATGAAAGCAAAATAATCTTACGTTAAAACGATGTTGTTTTACAAGATGATCATCACAGAATGGTTCCTTAATTGCTGTAAGATTTGTATACTTTAATATTTGGAAACCTTTACAAAAATGACGTTTCTAACAAAATGCCTAAAGCTAATGAAGTCCGAAACTTCAAAAAAACAGTTTTAAATTTGTTTTCCCTGTAGAGCCACATTCTAAAACCCAAGTATTACATTAACACTATTTCGAAACACTTTCAAAGGCCTGATCTGGATTTGCAAACGCCACGGAATTAAATCGATGGAGCTTGTGAAGAATTAAAGACCGTTCGGAATCACTTTGATGATTTGAAAAATGATCCAATACAATTATCCAGTCCGGGAAATGATGCAACGGAATCTTATGTGGTCTCGGAAATAGAAGTGAAATGTAGCGATAAACAAGTGAAGAAAACGAAACATTTTGACAAGGTTTGCGAGGATCAATGATGCACTTACGATGAAGAAGGACACAAACTGAACATTCACTAAAGATGCCTAGATCATGCCATTAACCAGTTGGAGATACGAATTGTCGGGCTGGAAAAAAACAGAGGCAATTTTCGAAGTTATCAGCCACAAATTTTGATAGCTCCTTTGGACGATGAAATTTACCAAGAATCACAAACAGCTCAATGAAATTACCCCGCAGAGGAAACAGAGAACTTGTCTCAATTATTGTCTTTGCGCATTCAGAGTCAAATTCAACATTGTTCATTATTAACAAGTTTTCACGATGTGTTTACAATATTAAAATTATTTTTGAGATTTCCTGTCACAGTCGCCAGCACCGAAAGAACGATCTTCAAAACATTTTTCAAAAGGGAAATAGGCACACAACAAATGTGGTTTCTGATTACACAACGTGTTATTAGAGAAAGCAACTTATTATACATAGGAACAAAATTTATACAGCCGATCCGGTGGCCGAGATCGCAAAGGCAGTAGTGCCGTAGCGAACTCGGACCGAAGGATCGCGGGCTCGAGTCCCGCCTCGGCATGGTTGTATTGTGTTTCGTCCTTTCACCCCCTATCATCATCATTATCGTGTCAACCCACAGTTACCATACCGTTACAAGCAATAGTGGTCGCTAATGACCTAGTAGTAGATGCGGCCTTAAATAACAACAAAAAAAATACAATTTGTCGTTACCAGGGCCCCGCAATAAGAGTGTTTCAGTCGAAAAGCCACCATTTTTTCCGCAGCAATACAATACATGAATAAGTACAATACAATGCTTAAGCAGTATTCCATAGAGTACAAAAATGGATCAATTTTTTAAAATCTCCTAAGGGGTTCATGTGAAATGTCCCAAAAATTTAAAGAAATCTTTTGAAACTCGCAGGGCTTTGAATCGGGCTAGATCGATCGGGGAGTATTCAGTTTGGAAAAAAATCCTGAAAATGATTTATTCGCTTGGGTTGTACACAGAAGGCCAACAGGAGGGATGTACCGACAGCTGCGGCGTTTGACTCAGAGAGACAGTCGGACAGGCAGACAGACAGAAAGGATGTCACTGACAGATTGACTCAGATACAGACAGGCACAGAAGACAGACACGCGCACAGACGTTTTGAAAAATACTTCTTTTTTGCATCAAGGAAGCACAAAACGTGAATCCTTACTACACTACGTATTATTGAATGTAATTTATTACATATAGTAGCAACAAAAAACTTATAGCATCAGGGAACTACAAAAAAATTCTGACAAAAACAGCACTTTTTTCGCAGCAGCATTACATAACTTTCTTTGTATAACGAATATTATTCCGTGCATACATATGTACACGAGGAAGTAACAAGTGTTGGTTCTAATAACACAATGATTGTATTCTAATATGTTCATCTGAAAACTTCGAGATTATAGATAGATATGGAAGAAAACAAAAAGGTGGTTGATTTGTAGGCTGTACTAAAGTTGACATTAAAGATTGCATATCTGAGATATAAATTTTCAAACTCGGAAGAATACATGTATGTATTCTCTTTGTATACACATATGTGTAAACAAGATCTCGATAGTCCTCTAAGATGATCACTTGCAAAATTAGATTATGTTGCTTTCTTAACAGTACTTTCTGTTAGACATAAAAAATCATGGCTTCTACACCATTTGTTGGCCGTCTTAGCTTAGTGAACGCCTCAATAAGTATATTCCCCAAACAATTGGGGAGCGTAACTCGGTTGGTAGAAAACTCGCTTAGTACATGATAGGTATCGGGAGCGACACTTAACGCTTCCAGGTATGTTTTCCTTTTGAGTCTGATCTGACGTCTAATATGTACGAATAGTAGTACGAATGAATAAGAACATGTGACAATTGGCACTGATCTTTGCGCATCAGAGTAACAGAACTTCTAGCAATTTCACTGACAACTGACCTTACTGAGTGCTACCGAAAGAGAAAGTAAAATAACCAACACCTCACTACAGAAGTAGATATTAGCACATACCTTGATTTCTTGATATATCACTTCAGATGAACGTTTAAGCCGAAGATAGTCCCGGGCAGCTGATAATCACTGAAACGATGTAACTCTTTTTGCAATGTTTCATGAACTGCGTCTCTCAATTAAATAGTAAATTCTTCGCATTATACGAATAAACCCATACAAAAACATGTGCCATAGTTATTGCGTTACATTATCAACAATTAACAATCACTTAAGTGTTATTGACCAGTTGCTTGGAGAAAAGTTCACAGCCACAGAATCCCTCACATTCAATTTTTATACGTGCCATATTTTCTACCTTTTCCAAGGGAAATCTGGTAGATCAATTTTATTTCCCAAAGAATTGTGCAGCAACCTACGAAGAAATTAAAGAGCATGTATAATAATATTCCTTGGGGAAATGAAACGAAGAAACGTTTTAGGTTAAGGTGATCCAGTCAGGTGCAAATTTAAACTAATAAATATTATATTATCAAATAACGTGGTTATCGTCCTTATCAAAGTTATTTTCGAAACAATTCTAGTATATGTTACTGTAACTTTAGAACCAACTTGGATCTACAAAGTTATAACCTAAAATTAATCTTGAACTCACATATGATCAAACTAAATATTGGTTAATCCAGCAAATAAATTTACCAACTTCTCATTCTCGTCCACTACCATCGCAAAAAATAGCAGTACCATAAACCAATATTAATAAATGAAAAATAATCACTGGAATAAAACATAGTAGCACGGTTCAACACGCAACTTGCTAGGATAATTACGAAAACAAATCATTCAAATAATGATTACACATGTACAAATCTTTTAGTGTCAAATATTTGAAAAAAATAAAAACAAATACAAATACCATATTCACAAGGCAATAATAGTGACCATCTTTTATTCGTAAATTTTTATAGTCTTCAATCAGTCTAATGAAAAGATTTAGATTACGAAAGAAGGCGAGAGAGTCTCCAACGACAACGGTGCCAACTTGTTTTGCGAGTGATACTTTCATTAAATAAATAAAGAAAAACAAAATAATTTTGAAAATAATGACTATTTACAATATTTAATTTACGTAATATTTGAGCGGAATGAAAAAGTAGACAATTATTAGAAGTGGAGGTGGTTGCGAAGTGGTTCTTTCAAAAAATTACTGCGCCGCATTAGCGCAAGAGTATGCAAAACTTTTCGGAGGCGATTTCTCTTTTGATTCTTAATTATGACACTTTGGTATAAGTAAATGTTCAGGGTACCACCAAATGCAGTCGGGCTTACCTTCTGACATTATTAAAGATGGTGGAAAACAACAATTATGACATCATTATCTTTGTACCCGTTGTCCGATCTTTTGATTTTGTTCTGGATGAAAGATGATAGAGTTATTTAAGAAATGTCCTTTCACAATTTTTGCTATATCATACAATTTTTGATTTAGCTTAGCCTAGAATACACGAAAGAAACTTAACTTTTGATCTCAGCAGTTCAAGGCACAATCTAAGGACTAGGGCTATTCAATCCAAAATAGACAAGTCCATGAAAATTCAGTCAAGCTTTTTTCTATTCTCATTTGTGGGATTGAACTTTCGCTTCATTGTTATCTGATCAATCAGTTTCAGTTAAAAGTCAAGAAATACATATTAAATTATGGCAGTAAAGTAGTACTACATAAAAGAATGGTACATTTAGTGCTGGTTCTGCTAAATACTTGGTCTTCACATAAGTTATATCATGAGTTTACACTCTTGATAAACTAGTTAGCCAGCTTCAGAGTGCATAAAACCTAAGTAACATAGAATATATAAATACGATATCAAATCGTCGAGAAATATTCCGGCACAGGGTAGAATATTCCACACAACAGACTTCCTTAAATTTCGATTTATAAACGTTTCCGGACAAGTGAATTATTATGGTCATTCTCATCTTTAGTGTTGTGAATGTTATTATACCTAGAAGTGGTGGTGTTCCTCCCATTACGTAACTACATCATAACCCCGGCGCCGACTTACACGTCGGCTTGCGGAGTTACCCCCTTCACATATCTCCTCGAGCAAGGCACCGCCCCGGCCAACACAAGCTCTGCACTCCTGGTTTAGGGACGTGTGTAGTAGTGAGCTTAGTGCATGTAGCTGTAAATGCGTGTCGGAAGGGGATAGGACAATTACGAGAAAAGAAAGAACGCAAGCGGTCTGTGGTCAGTTGTTAGGGTAGAACTAGCTAAATATTCTCCTAATATCGATCCGAAAACGCACAGAAGACTACCGATTAGAGTAGCGGGCTGCTAAAATTCTCCTCCAGACTGCGGTTGAATTCGGTACAGTTATGAAACTAAAATGGAACATCCGCCGCCGCCGGGCCTGGAACCATAAGGCTGCGGACACACGAGCGTCACGTAACGAACCCCATGACGTCCGTACTTTCACGGACGTCAGTACTCCGGGTACACAAACAGAGCATAACGGACGTCGCACAGCGTGCTCGTGTTTTATGCCTCATTCGTATGTGTAAACTCTGCAACGGACGCATTTTTAACGTCCGTTAAAGCCCGCCCATGTGTCTCTGGCCTACAGGACTTCCCGGTCACAGCCCCAATGCTGACTCTAAGCTAAACTGAGCCAGCTGTTAGTTGGGAGTGTAAAGCATTCGGTAGCCGGCGGCCAAAGGCGAGCGCAGACTGTTGGGCACGCAGGACACGCGCGTGGCGGCCGTACGCGAGCTGGTGGCGGTGCAGGGCGGCGCGGTGCCCGTGCTGAGCGAGGGGCTGCGGGAGGGCGTGGCGGCCGTGCTGCGCGGGGGCGTGGCCCTGGCCTCCGCCAACGCCCTCTTCGACGCCTTCGTCGCGCGCCTGCCCGACCGCAGCCGCTGCCGCCTGGGGCTGCTGGTGCTGCCGCACGGCGACTTCGCCGGCGCCTTCGCGCTGCAGCGCCACTCGCAGTACCGCGAGCTCTTCAACTGGGCGTAGGTATCGCCCCCTCGGCGCGCAGAGATTAGCAGTTTTATTACTTAATTGATTCAATCGTGATTCCGGGGCGCCAACTGCTGTGGTCATACGTTCCTATAGTACAGTGAATGTTTTTATTCCGGGATGTGGCGTTTCTGCCCCACTGGATCGTGAGATCCGGTACAGATCAAGTCGGCATGCTGAGAATTTCCTCCTCCTGGCAACTTCCCCAGGACAAGCTCTAGGCTAACATACGTAGTACGGTGTGTGTGTGTGTGTGTGTGTGTGTGTGTGTGTGTGTGTAAGAGGATAGGACAAGGAATATTAAGGAAATATCGCACGCGGTTTGTGGCGCGTTTTTTTAGATACTGTTCCGACAGTCATGTGGGCCTGCTTCGCCAATTTTTTTTCCTCAACTTTGCACCCTTACTTAGTAAGTGCATCCAATAAAACGCTTTCTCATAACTGTTCGATTGTAGTAGTTATTACACGCATCCCTAAATACGGTCCAACAATAATCAGGTAAAGAGCGTCTCAAATTTAGATTGCAGTAAGGCCAGTAAACCCTTCTTGTCAAATAGCGACGATTCTGCCATCACAAAAATAACTTGTACTGCTATATAATGGCACGGGATTTCTTGTAATAGTTATTTTATTTATCTCAGTTTGTGCTATCTTTTCGCTTTTCCCCACATTCTCAGCTGCCATCTTTTGTCGCCTAAAACATTTTTTCACTTTCCTCAATTTTTTGGATACGTAAAAGTAGAATTCTTCAATGAATCGCACTTACATGCGGTCATTGCGCGTACGCGACCGCCGGACAACGCTCCCCCAACCCTATTTTGTCAGGCCCTTCACCGGGAGAGCTGCCTTCGCAGAAGGTTCTCTACGGCCATAAATCGCGCACGCCCCGGAGTTAACATCCCCAACTCAGGCGCTCAGATGGGTCAAGACTCTCTTGCAAGGAGATCATTAAAAGCGAGCTGCTATGCGGCGACCCCTCAAATCCCCTTGATAACCATTGAAAGAGTTAGGGCCTTTTCCCACGACGCTACTCAGCAGCGCTTCAGTGTGCCGCAGCTTGTCGCAAAGTATTGGTTTAAATGATAGTCTTCCTACTGGGACACTCGGTCGCAGCCCAGAGCGGCTGTATACCTGCTCTCTCTTTTCTTCGCTGCCCGGCCGCCTGAACCGAAAGCGGTGTAATTCACGAACCCTTCCCCTGTCGCGATCGGTGGATGGCAGCGACGGTGGCCATGTGGGAAGGGCTCTGTCGCTGCTGAGTGGCATCGTGGAAAGATGCACTAATTCGTCATGTGATAGCCGCTCCCTTCACCAGGCGAGCTGACTTCGCTGAAGGTTCTCTAGGATCATAAATTGTACACGCACGCAAGTTTAAAGCCCTGGACTTCAGGCGCGTCACCTCAGGCTGGGCAAGGCGCCCTCGCAAGGAGAACATTGAAAGCGCCGCGATGGTCAAAAAACAGAACCACAGAAAGAGTAATAGTAGCGCCTGTGCGCCACGCGCGCACAGCCGCTATCCCTCCACACAGCGACTCCCACTTTTTTGGAAAGGAACAATGCACATGTATGTATTTGGGCCTCTTTCTGCAGCGCCACACAGCAGCTCTTCCAAAAGACGCTACCGCTAGCAAAGCATTGATTTAAATGGAGGTATTCATACGAGCGGCTTAGTAAGGCTGCTGTGGCGCGCGGTGGCGAACTCCCATCAACAGCAGAGCAGACGTGTCCGCGCCGCCGCAGCAGAACATAGTTCTAAATGGCAGCCTTCACACTAGACTAGTCGGAAGCGCCACTAAACAGTTTTTCACCTGCCGACTGCCTTGCGGAGCCTACAGAGGCGTGACTCACGAAACCTTCCTCTCTCGCGATCTGTGGCGCGTGAAGGTGGCTAAGTCTGGAGGTCTCTGCCGCATCTTTTTGGCGCTACCCAGTGATTCCGTGTGAATGTGCTCTTTACTGATTTCAAATGTAATAAACCAGAACACGTCGCTTTGATCAAATGCATTTCAAATGACGCCATGTATTCGCTTAAGAAAGCAGAATAATTAGAACCTAGGATTCACCATCAGACCCAGAACTACTCTACCTGGAGATACCTTTCAGCCGGCTACCTCCTATATCAGCTCATCAGCCAATCCCCGAACATTCAGGTCGTTAACTACATTGTAGGTGTGTAAAGTTGAATTACAATTTAAATGTTTGAATTACAATTGAAATATGACTTTAAGCAAATTATAAAAAGGGTACAAATTTGAAACAAATTAACTCACGAAAGCGTCAATGTATGCAATCCAGCGGGAAAAGATCACTGTTACTACTCGGGATAAAAACTTCCATTACGGGACTAATGACCTTAGCAGTCGCCGTGCCCGGAATATTTAACAAATCGACATAACAATTCGATATTTAACGAATCGATTAACATTATAAGCTACGTAGTTGCGCAGTGGAGGGGGTTGCCGTGCGCAGGACGACGCGTCTGCACGAGGGGGGCGTGGTGTCGCGCACGACGCGGCTGCTGCGCGCGCGCCCGCCGCTCTGCCCCCCGGCGTCCTTCGCGCCGCTGGGGCTGGGCGCGCTGGCCTGGGGCTTCGCGCTGCCCGCCGCCGGCGCCGCCGCGGCCCTCGCTGCCCTGCTAGCCGAGCGCGCGCTCCGGTGCGTGCTTCGCTTCGGCTTGCTTCACTTGGCCTCGCTTCACTCGGCCTCGCGCCCCTTGGCTTTGCGACCACTTGGCCTCTCTTCCCTTGGGCTCGCTGCCCTTAGTCTCGCTTCACCCGGCGTCGATTCGCTTGGCCTCGCTTCGCTTGGCCTCACTTCGCTTGGCCTCCCTTCGCTTGACCTCACTTCACTCGGCCTCGCGCCCCTTGGCCTCCCTTCCCTTGACCTCGCTGCCCTTAGTCTCGCTTCACCCGGCATCACTTCGCTTGGCCTCGCTTCATTTGGTCTCGCTTTATTTGGCCTCGCAATAATTTGGCCTCGCTTCACTTGACCGCGCTTCACTCGGCCTCGCGCCCCTTGGCTTTGCAATCACTTGGCCTCTCTTCCCTTGGGCTCGCTGCCCTTAGTCTCGCTTCACCCGGCGTCGCTTCGCTTGGCCGCGCTTCACTCCTTTTGACTTTGCTTTATGGTCCATCCCTTCTGCGTCAGTCACATCTACGTAGAGGTTACAATTCTCCAGGCCGCTAATAACGGGATGGAGAGATTGCTCCCATGCAGTCTCCACTCCTTTTGCAAATAACATAAGATAAATGTCATTTCGAAATTCATGTTTCGGGTTAATTACAGATCGCTGCGTCAACTTTGTAATAATCTTCTCCAGTTCCTTTCTGAAAACCTTTAGCTTCCCTTAAATTTCACTTTATAGACAATATAGTCGTAATAAGGACTAAATACGCAACGTACATTCTAGTAGGTATTTTTTATAATGTACCTCTAATAGAGAAAAAATAGACATGCGTCTTCATTCTTAAATAATAACTTACGTAGATTATTAACACAAATATCAGTCATATTTTTACACAGAATTATTCCCTTACAGATGTTACGTCAGAGGGAAAAGGGAGAAAAAACGGAATCATCTGTCCTTCTTCGTTCTTCGTCGTCGAGCGGTCAAGGATACCAGTTATCTTCGCTGGTTACCGTAAAGAAGAAAAATGGTGTAGAAGAATTTCTAAAGTGGTCATAAGGTTTCATTACTACTACATTAGAAAACTTACCTGAAAATATTGGAAAGTCATCCATATTAGAGCAAAATACGAAATCGAATATTTGACCTCCGATTACAATCGTCAACATCAAAACAAAATTAATAACATTAAGGGATGGGAAAGCGTTATGGTAATAGAATAGTACACATGCATGCGTGACTCTAGAAGACGAAGTTAGTCGGGTTGTTCATGTTCAAGAACAAGCTGGTACTCTAGGACTTCTTTGAATTAAGGATCTAAATACGAGGTGCTAAGTTGGGATGTAGCGAGGTCAAACCAGATCATTTCACACTTGAAAAATTCACTTTCAAAGAATCACCCGCTGTCTCTATCTTTAATTTAATCATCCGTGAACTGCGAATATTAAAAATGCGAAATAAAAACACAACTTTAAACACAATGGAAAAAACTAAGAGCGTCATTTGGTCACGAAGGAAAAGAAATTCGAGAGAAAAATTTAAAGTGGTTTTGAACGAAAGAAAAATAACTAAAGCGAATAACGCTCCACCACAAAATCTAACACTTCGAAAAACTTAAAAAAATAGGGTGTAATGCTTAAAGATAAAAAACAAGTCGTGAACATTTTAGTTATGGAATCCTACAGATAAGAGACATGTATTTTTTCAGTATCAGAAGTAAAACAATAACTCACTCGCCTGTACACGTAACACGCTTGTTCGAGCGAGTGGCGATAACAACCATGGGGGCAGGAAGCAATAGGCTCTCTAACGTCCCTGGTTCATAATATTTCTAAATTTTGATCATGGCTTCGTTTCGCCTCTAGTTTCTAAACACTTACAGCTCTGCTTTAAAGAACACAAACACAGAACAGAAAAAAACTGTTTTATCTTTTAATGTAGTATTCTAGAACTAGAATTTTCAGGACTAGTTTTGGGATTTCAAACATTACATAGAAACATCATGAAGGAATTTAAAATGTTCAATTCCACGGATGTTCCTCTAGCATAAGTGACATTTGATCTACTTCTGTTTTCCAGTTCAATTTGTTGTACCATAAATAGGTTTTCGACTGACGTGAGTACGTCTCAATAATATCTAAACCCTGCTTACTAATATAATCATATATGTACCCGCAAACCGCTCCAAGAACATTTTAATTGAATATTCAATACGTAGCGCTTCCACACATTTTTATTACTTTCATTTAGATTTCATTTAATGCAAACTTTACCACATGGTTCCTCCATATATTAGTGAAGGGGTGTTTGTTAATCACTAGACACAGGATTCCCATGCCATTCAAATGCTAAAATGCTAAAAAGTGGGGTGGGCACTAAAATAAAAACAGGCACTTATATGGAAATCCTGTCTTTATTAATCACACTATATAATTTCATTTCAACTCTTCATGAATTCGTAATTACCCGTGAATATAATAGTATGTTTTACACGTTTTTCATTTGCAAGTGAGTTTCGAGTGATATGATAACTGTTTATCAAAAATTCTTCAGATTTATCTTATGAAATAAGAGATGGTAGAATTATCAAAGGTCATTATAAGATAACCAATCAAGTATTGAAATAAGATATTACGATACGAATATTGGACGCTTCAACCACTTTGTAAACAAATCCTATATAAGGTTCTTGTAAAGTTGAATATTCATGGTGACGGACTGAAGTTGATAAGCAGTTAATAGAACGCAAAGGTTTCAATTATTCTTATTGGAAAATTCTTCTCAGTTTTGTTAAGTTTGTCTAGATTAATCACAGGGGATATAATAGTTATTTCGAAACTGATATCAGTTTTGAAAGTTTGACTTCGGATAATTAAAATGGATAAAAGGAATGTTAAACAAATAATGTATGAAATTTAATAATTGAAGTGGGATTCAATTAAAAAGTTGTTTTTAGACATCCTGAAGGCTCATGAAAACATCAGATACTGAAAAATTATAAAAATTTGTCTACTTCCATTCTACAACCCTGCTTTTAGATTGCTGCAGCTACTTGCCTTATCAGTTATAATAATACAGCTTCAAAGTAGTCGCAATAATACAATAATTACAGAAGTTTACATCTCGAGCCTTCCTTGAGTAGAAATCGATCATTGTCCAATGTTCTATTACATATTTTGTTGTACTGGAAATAGTATTGTACCAGGATAACCTGGGGAGAGGGAAACTGTAAATAGTCCAGAAAAGCAGATTATTAAAGCCTCCGATGGGAACTCACTCGGTAATTAAGCTTATAAGAAATATGAACAGATTCTGAACTTTGATGACATTTCTTTAATAAAGTAGGTTTTCTAGCCGGGCAGATGGCCGAGATCGTTAGGGCAGTAGTTCCGTAACGGTCTCGGACCAGATGACGGCGGGTTTGAGTCCAGTCTCGGGCCTTTGTGTATTTGGTATGTCTACATGTGTGTGTCGTCCTTTCATTCCTCACCATCATCTTCAACATATCATCGTCCACACCCCCAGGGCTAATAACCTTGGAGGATAAAAATCGGTATCCAGCTAAAATGCTGACCCTCCCCCCCCCGAAAGGTATTTGCACCTGCTGAAGTAAGATACACGTGTGGTCCGAGTTGGCCTATACGCGAAAAAAAGTAGATTTTCTACTTGTGTAGTGCACTGCTCGTTTTTTATGTGCAATATTAAATATAAAAAGTCTAATTATGTTTTAATTTCCCCAAAATCTACCAAAACATGCAAATATGCACGAGTAAAAGTATGCATTTTTAAATGACTTTACTGCGAAACACACTATGAAACACTAGGGCTGCACGTATGCTTAACCAATACCATCTACGTAGGTGGCAGTCCGGGTTGGCTGAATACGGCATCCCGACTGTCACGTGGCAGTTCAATTCAAAAATTTAACTAATAGTTACCATCAGTCGTAGAAAAAGTACTGCGTGCAATTCGATGTAATAGGTACTAAAACACTCGAAAGAATTGTTAAATATATGTAATGTGTGTATATCATCCATCCATAATTTCATGATAATAAAGTGTTTCATTAAATTACCCGTTGTCTTCGATTCATTTTACAATACAATTAATGAGTTTCAGAGCTCTGCCCGAATGCAGGTGGGTACGTTGGACCTATTAGGGCATCTAGAATTTAGGGTTTTACCAAGCTATCAGGCAAAGCGGCTAGACCTAGAGGAAAGCGAGGGCCCACGAAGACCGGCGGACTTCCTTGAATTATTCTGGCTCATTGAATTTTATTACTTTCCACTCATTAATTTAATTATCTGTGGAAAATCGTACGAAACATATTATAGTTTTTGTTGTAAATATGGCGAATAAATTAACAGCTACTCCTTTTTAGTTGAATTTTCCATATTTACGAATAAGTAAGATAGTGTATGGCTGATTACACAGATTGTCCGTCAGCTACAATCGAAGGTATCAGATCATTGTAATTATAACTTTCATTTTACTATTGTAAATAAAAATATTTAAATTCCCCACACATGAAAGTTGCCGTTCAGTAGTGTTCACATAACAGTATGTGTACAGAAGGTGGCACTAAATGTCTCTATTCACAAACACTTTTTAAAATTTGTCCGACATAAATTACAGAAATGAGAATTATTACTAGTCGTCCTGACTCCTTCAATGAATATGAAGTCTTTAAAATCACACTGACACAATATTCAATTAAGAAAATATTCTTCAATCACGAACTCTTATATGCTGCAATACACATTCGAGAACTTCAGTGAAACTTCAAGTAACTTTCAAGCCAAAATTAACTTCTTTACAATCATTTGTTACTACACTAGATGAACACAAAAACAGTAGTTGCATAGATAATGATTGAAAAAAGCCATTTTCAGGCAACTAGTAGTTATCGAGCTGTACATACTGATAAGCAGACTAGTCACATGCTGTTTCTTTTTATTTAGCTCAGCTCTGTTCAACACGGCACGCACAGAAAGCTACGTGTTAAATAACGAAGGTCCGAACGTGCCGTGCTGAGAAACGGAGTGTCAGACCCACGAGCAGCG
Source organism: Gryllus bimaculatus (assembly GCA_017312745.1). Lineage (NCBI taxonomy): Eukaryota > Metazoa > Arthropoda > Insecta > Orthoptera > Gryllidae > Gryllus > Gryllus bimaculatus. The sequence goes on along the minus strand of BOPP01000052.1, from coordinate 1,162,619 downwards.
CCATTCCGTGGGCGCGAGCGAAAAGCGAGGCGTGGACTCACCTCGCAACAGTCTCCAGCAGCGGTAGGAAGGTCCGCCCGTCGGCGGCCGCAGGGGCGGTGGCAGCGCTCGCTCGGCCACGTGGACAGCGTCGCCATGACACTCGCCGACTCCTAACAATTCTCCGCGCCCACCAATAATGAACGCTTTCGCCGTATTTTTACCGGTAGTTGAAGCAACGGCGCAAATACAAAGTAGTCAGTGTTGCTACAAGATCGCTCGTTTGGAATATCGTATTCGGCATATTCGTTAAATCGCACTGTTCTTACAAAAAAACTCGACATTTATGTTACGTTCTTGCGACTAGAAATGCAGTTGCTACTCGAACGTACGATGCTCTAAGAGTAACGAAGATGCAGAACCCCCAGAAAATAGTACAAGGCGTATTTCTTAATAGCAAAAACTACCAAAATCGGTTTTTGTCTGTTGCTTAGCAAATTAAATCTAAACAAAAATCTTGACCTGACCAAGAATGATCCCGAATATTGCCGAGCAATATAAGCACAAAGCCCACAAAATAATTGCTGAATGTAATAGATTCCTTGATAACCGGCAAAATTAAATTCTTCGTCAAATAGTCCACTAATCAGATAAATTACGGCGGCGGCGGGTCGACAAAAGCTATAATTAAATATAACAAATCTTCAATGGATATCTCTCTGGCACACTTATGTGACTCAAAATTACTTGTTTAGTCTTATGCCAAATAAATTCCTAGCAATTCAGCCTCCTACGGCAATATGCCAACAGATCCTTTCCAAGGGCGCAGGTAATAACAAAGAACAAAAAATATTTTACGCATAATATAGTCAAGATACGAACACCTCACTAAATACGAATCTTTCAATGTACGTCCACCGTGATCATTCATTACATTTTATTTTTTTATCAACGTTTTATTATTGACCAACATTATGCTTTGATGTATGCAACCTTGTTATTTTATTTATATATGTGATCAATTAAAATTGTTATTAAATCATCAAAAAGAAAAGGGCTGATTTTTTAATGTTTGCATCGATCGTTTTTCAACATTTGGGTCATATAGCGACCACTGCGATTTTTAAACTGACGAGGAAACTATAGGGAGAACACGTAAGGACAATACAAAGACCCGCAAACATTTATGCGGGAGGTAGGATTCGAACCCGCGACCCTTCGAGCCAAGGCACCTACCTCCTTCCTCCTTAGGCACCAAGGCCCTTCATCCTTAACGACCTCGGCTATCCAAGCCTTCACTTCCTTACTTTGTGCTCTTAACGTTTTCATTAAAACTATACTTAAATATCCTAACAACAATTCTTCTCTCCATGAGAAAAACTCACAATATAGCAGAATTATTTATTGACATGAATGCAACAATATTACAGAATGAAGACGCACAATTAAATCATCTATGGTGCCATCCAAAGAGTGTCGTGAATCAGTGGACAAGTAGTGCCAACTTAAACGAAAGAAGCTTCGCGTGGGGGCCGTGGCTAGGCGCGGGGCCGTCGACACGCGCACAAGTTGGCGACCGCGCGCAGCACCGCACGCAGGCCGCGTCGCTCGCCTGGCGCAGAGTCGCTCGCGTCCGAGTCCAGCAGTTCCAGGCTGTCCGGCAACAGATCCCAGTCACGGTGAACAGGGGTCAACTTACTGTTGCCCCCCCCTCACAATTTCTGAATACAGGGGCTAGTTTCTCCCTTCTCCGTGCTCCACTTGGGTATTTATGATGTTAATGAATAAAAATCTTCCAATATCATTTGAACTACGAAACAAAAAGCCCTCGTACCCACTCAATGGTGGATCCAGCCGATCATGTTGGAGGGGTCATCAAAGATTTTCGTTAAATAATAAACATTTGTTATTATATCGTATAATATTTGTGTAGTATATAAATGATACTAAAAATATATTTAAATAATTACATAATTATAATATTGATACTTCAACCAATTTTGCCCAGTAAAATAAGGTAACAAACGAAAATTCTAGGCCTTTTGTGGGGCATGGGGGCCACACACACCCCTCACCTGGATACGCGATTCTACCCACCGAACGTTCTTCTCTTCGTGGACTGGTTTAACGAGGTCTGTTTAATTGATTCGTTGTTTACGGGCACGGCAAATGCCACAGTCCGTTACTGTAGCGAATGTTTTACGCGGGAGGTTGCTGTGTTCCTCCCACGCTCGATGGTGACGAGAGGTGGACAGGGTCGCCCTAATCAGAGATAATAACGTCTCCTGGTCGAATTGTGTTGATACATTTTGGTGCTTCATTTTTGACTTCCACTCTTTGAAACGTTGAAATCAAGGATTTGGCATGAAGGAAACTAGAAAGGTTCGGAAAGACTGTTCTTAAAATATGGTATTTAGATTATGATCGGTGAGGAAGACGGTCTTCATTTCAGTCGTCAGTTAACCTCGTATCCTACTAATTCAAGAGATTATGTTGATTCCTACCAACTCCTTTACCATTCAAAACTACCTAGTATACTGAAACCACAGAACCTCTTCATGCGGAGGCTAGTCTCATCCGAAGATCCATAGCACACACCCACTACCAACTTTCAAAAAAAACCGATCCTTGCTTCCATATCTGATTTGAATATCCTCTTTAAACTGCTCACCCCTTTATCATTGCAGGCGCATTTAATTCTAAATTCAGTGGATGGGGATGCTTGACCAGCAATTTGTCCGGACTCACACTAGAATACTTCCTCGACAACAACCCCCGAATCCGAATTAAATGTCCTCCTGAAGTCACCCCAATGATCAACGGGAACCCACATGACATCCTCCACTATGTCCTACACTTCTCTCGACACCACATCACCACACGCAATCCCAAACGTTTCCTTCCATCTTTTTGTCTCTCTAAATCCCATTACCATTAACTCTGCAAAATCCCAGGCTCTTTTCCTTCAAAACCTAACCATCAAGCCATCCCCCTGACAATAAACCAAACTCCTACCCCTAGCAGCCCCATAAGTACCTCGGAATAACCCTTTGCCGCCGACTCCTGTGGTCCACCACGTCCTCAACACTACAGTCAAAATGGACTAAATCGCCAATGCTCTCTATCCCATTCTTACAAACCTATCAATTCCCTCCCCCAAGAAAATCCACATTAATAACATTTACATTCACCCAATCCTCTCCTACGCCCATCCCACCTGGTTCACCACAACATCGGAAATTACAGAAAACTAATAATTACCGAGCACCGAGTACTCCGAATGATTTTCCACCCCTCCTCCCTGAAACAAAAAAATACCACATATCCTTTCCTACCTCTACAATTGCTCGATCACCCAAATCTAACAGTAAATTAACAATTCCCGATTTAGAAGCTTCGTCCCACCCCATCACCACATCATACGGATCCCCCGGGAATACACGAAGAAAATATTCTCTGGATATCCTGCAATTCCTCCTCTTCCACAACCTAGGCCAGAGCAGTCTAAAGCAGACCCAACGACAAATTTGAGACGACTGACCTACAATAGAAAGACGAACTACAACTACAATATTCCCTTCCCATCCCATCCTATTTCCCTTGAAAATTCTTCCCCCTCCCCAACTAAAGTTCAGTACCCAAACAAAATAACCTGTTTTTTTTTCCTAACATAACTAACCCCACTAACCAGACTCACAATCCCCGACCCTGTACGGGGGAGAAGAGTCGTAATATTCTGTAGAAAAGCCAATAGAATAAACCTGAATGAAGAGTCTCAATCATGAAACAGGCGTTCTGAAGACACAAATGCTGGCAAAGCTTTGGCTTAAATGAAGGTATTCGCACGAGCAACGCAGTCGCGCTTCCCACGCCGAGTGGCGCTCGTGGGAGGGGGGCGAGCACCTCGCCTTGCGCCGACCGCGGCCGCGGGGCAGGGGCGCGGGCGGGGGCGAAGGCGCCTCGCCCCCATGCGTGGGCGTGGGCGTGGGCGGCGCCGCGGGCAAGGGCGAGCGCGCGGGGGAAGGCGTGCGCAGCGGCGGCGGTGACTCCAGCTCCCACTGCGTCTGCTCCTGCGCAGAGCCCCACTAGCCAAGCGACATCCATCTCCATGTTCTCAAAACACAGATATCTTTATAGGAACGTCCACGTTTTAAACATCGATAAATTAAATCTGATGTTTTTTAACATTGATGTTTTATGCTCGATGTTTTTACGTTTTCGAAGTTTTTTGTTTGTTTAAAAAAATTTTGATTATGGAAATTCTTTGTTAAGTTCTAATTTGAAATAACAGATGTTGCTACTGCAGTCTTTCTGCCTTTCTGTATTTCGCGTAAGAGGTCAATGTATGCGTCTTGGGGAAACTGTCTCCACCCCTCCTTCCCGTACTCTTTTTCGACGAACTGAGACCGCCCAGGCCGTCAGGATCAGTTTTGTTCATTTTTTTTATAACTTTATGTACGATACTCGTACTAGCAGAATTACGCCCCGCCAGCGGCCTTCCCGCACCGTCAGCGCTGGTACGACCTCGTGTTGTCTTGTCGCACTCGTCCCTTCGTAGTCGTCTCCGGGCTCAGCATTAGTTTCCACACCCCTCACCGCCCACTCGTTCTGAACTGTCCTACTCGACCCCGCCCCGCGTCACACAGCAACGCGCAGCAACAGTGAAACCCAGGTGGATTGGGAATTGCTTTTAACTGAAGCGCTATCTTGTACCGCAGCGCCGGCTAGTGGAGTGTTACAACTCAATGAACAACACAAAAACATTCTCCCTAAAAAAACACTTACATGTGCCTACTTTGAAAGACATCGTCCCAACGGGGTCGGAGTTTATCGAACTCAAACCAACAACCATTTTATATATGGGGTGAGTCATTAACTTTTGCATCTCCTGCAGTTTTTCAACGGTTGGAGTTATTGCAATACAAATTTCATGGAAGTGCATAGGGGAATGGAGTTAATTAATTTCTATCTTAAAACTTGTGTTTTACGAGATATTAAGGTACATTTGTTTTTTCAAACGGAACTATACATATTTTTATCTAACGCAATGGGCGTAAAAAGACGAATCAAATGATAGTTGTACATATGGTCGTATGTTAGAAAAGCATTTTTCCGTAATTTTGATATTCTACGACTCGTGTTTAAAGGATATTTTTAATGTAACAGTCCGCCACATGCAGCGCTGCCCCTGCTAACGCGAGACGATAATAATAAATGTCCACAGCAGTTGGCGCGTCCGGCAACACTAAATACTCAATGGTCGGAGGCCTTGGCCGTCAGCTCGGCAGGGGGGGGGGCAGTGTGAGGACGTAACGAACTAGCACGGTACGAAGGTGCCGCGAGCCGCGCGGGGCTGGTGGCGTGGGCACGGGGGTCTGTGGCGCGTATCGGGCGTGGGAGGGGGCGAGGTGGCGCCGCCCCAAGACGAGATGGCGAACGCAGCAGCTCTCTCGGTCGCGCGGTGCGCGGCTGCGCTCGGCGAGCGACGCTGGTGGCGCGCGGCGGTGCTGGCGCGTGCCGCGCGGGCCGCCAGCTGCACGCGCGCGACCCCTGCCGCAGCAGCGTGGCGAAGTTCACCATGGACGGGTTGGCGTCCGGCCGCCGCTGGCTCAGGGTGCTGGTGTCGCTGCCCGAACGCCGCGTGCCCGCACCGCCGCCCCCGGCCCCTGCGTCATCACACCGGAGGGCGGTTTTTTCCTCTCTCAGATTATTTTAAAAATATACCTGAATTCTGCGGCTGTCACATACAGAAAAAATATACTCGTATAAGGTCTCTAAAAACATAATTTCACTGAGACTTGACGAAGTGCACTTTACGTTTTAAAAATATATGAAGAATTTGTTGAAACAAAGGCATTGAAATATCCATGTTAAATGCAACCCGCAACACACAGTCAGCGTTGTTGACATCTATAATTCCAAAACGAAGTGTTCTGGCACCTTAAAATCTGGAATTATTAGGCCAAAGGCCCAAACAAACGTTCTATACACCCTAATCTACAGGATCAAATTCTTGGACATTCTATTACATTTTGTTGATTCGGCACTTCTCTATTCGACCCACATGTTCACAGACGAACAAAATGTGTAACTGAATGTGAAATTAAACTAACTACTTGATATTCTGTGCGATTGAATTGCACGGCTGTACCTCTTAGTTCGGAAATAAAGTTAAATATGAATAGTTCGTCTTGGCAAGGGTGTGTTGTAACGTTACGTTTGGTTAGTACTACAATTACAAGGAGGCATAGAACAAGTGACGGAAGATAGGAGCGCCCGCTGGGCTATCTACCATTGTTATAACGTCATTTGTAGAAATTTTCAGTTATTGTAGAAACTAAATGTAACACGCATATGTAAACCAACGATCGTTGCAATTAAACTTAATGTGTAAGCTAGAAACTCTTTTACTGGTCGACGGACCAAAAGCTTCCTCATGTATGCGTCCTCTTGACCAGTCAGAATTTCAGTTAGGGAAGACCGGGACAGGTTGTCACAAGTTTCCGTTCTCAGTCGCTATTGCCCCTTACCGATCCCAATACAATCACAACATCCCGAGCTGGGGTACGAGGTTTCGAGTTCATGGCGATAGTTTTTTTATTTATTTTTTATATTGTTGTTTTGGACTTTTTGCAAACGTAAGTATTCATTTATTGATACAATTAACGATGCTTATTCTCTCTCTACTCAATAAAAGCTGCATTACAACTATTTACTATTATTTGATAACATTTGGACAACGATATTATGTAGCAAGACAGAGATTTGGTGCAATGTTTGTGTTTCCAGCTCATCTCTTGTTGCAAGGACTGTGCGGGGTTAGTTGTCATAAGAAATATGGGGACGGATGAATGTGTGACGCAGGTCAGTATTTCTTTCGCCTAATTCAGGTAAAGAGGGGTGAAAATTGTAAAAAAATTAACAGAGGGTACGTTCCAGATATCATGCTTGCAGCAGTGAAGAAAATATTAATAATTCATGCACACGAGTTACGACAATTTTAACATATTCACCAGATAAACGAAAGTATCAAGAATTACCTGAAAAAGCAAAAAGAAAATCAAAGAAACGTCTCTTTAAGAAACAACTAATCTTAATGAGAATGAAAAAAAATTAAGTAAAACGCAGGAGGAACGTAAAATCTCAATAACGAAGATAATGATTGTTTTTGTTTAAATTGTCCTGAACCGTTTTCTAACAACAAAGCTAAGGGAAAATGGAACCTGTGTAAAGAATGCACAAAGTAGGCCCATGACTTATGTAACCCTGAACCAAGTAACTTTTATTCATATAAAAATTTGCTTGAGTGAGCTCGAAAGTGACTAGGCTCATATCAGATATTTTCTTAAGTACTCCCTTGCATGAATATTTTTGTGTCTAAATTGCTCTTTAATATGTATTATTGCTTTATCAATAGATTGAATTTTATTTTAATATAAAAATGTTTGCATACCAATTAATGTCTATATTTTTATCTAAGCAAACCCGTAACAACCAACCCCAACGTGTGTAACAGCCAATCCGGACTCGACAGGCAGATTGTCAAAAAAAAGACACTGATACATTTTTTTCTAGCAAGCCAAATGCTGTTATGACCTCCAATTTGTGGGAAAATATAGCCAAGGGTTCATATTATGGGATGCATTAATAGTAGAGACGGCAACTGTAAATTCAGCCTCTTCAGAATTAAGAAATCTAAAATTGTGACAACCTGCCCTTGTCTCCCTTATATGCAACAACGACTCTCTTCGAAAGCAGTCGGACAGCCGCAAATCGGAGGTGATCGCTTACCCAAAAAAAAAAAAAGTGCTAAGAGAAAGTAGTAGCCGCGAGAGGATACGGCAATATGGAAATGGAAGGATAGGGAACAGGGTGGAGGGTGGAGGGTGGAGGGTGGAAGGTGAGTGGAGGGTGGGAGTTCAACAGCGAGCGTTATTTCACGGTGTATTATAATCCATATTCGGCGTAAACTTCTACCGAGTTTGACGTTGGAGACATATGACGCCCACAGTGCATTCCTAGAGGCATGCAATAGCCGCAAGTTTTCCAGTGAGGTAATCTACCCTTATTACCACAAACTCGGAATAAATAAATGAAGGGCAATAAATGAAATGAACGCCGTGGCAGCTGAGCGCTTCTGTCGTGCTTTCATGACGGCCAACATCAAAAGTTCACCTCATTTCAAGTTCTATCGACACAAATGTATCGCAATGACCAACGAACATTTCACTCATTTTACTTTCATTAAAAAATCTGAATATAATTATATGTGGTGCACTATTTCTTAAATTAAGGTGAACTGTAGGATTGTATTGCCATAGTTCCCTACAACATACACGAACTAATCTTAAATTGAATTGAATTAATGCCTTATTTTACGTGGCGAGACTCGGACCGTCAGGCCCCCCCTCTTCCGTCTGACCACGCAAATTTCGCTACGCCCCTTTCACCAACTAGCAGAGAAATGAGGTATTTCTTGGGCGAGAAACCGGCGATTTGAATTTAGCTCAGAGGCGTCATTTAGGCTTGAGGATCTTTTACATGCAAGTAAATCCACTAACATGGGACAGACGGCTTTACTTCCCCTCCGAAAGAAGGCGTACGAAGGATGTTTTCGCCCTTAAAAATCCACGGCTTCGATCGGGTTTGATTCCGCCAACTTGGGTATAACAGTCCGATACGCTAACCATTACACCATCGCTGCCGCTGAAGCTTGGTAAAATTAAAACTTAATTTTCGTTTTCAGAAACAAGTTCCACTTTGTTTGCTAGGAATAGTAATTGTATTGTTCTAGAATTTGGAAAATTCCCTCATTTTATTAGTCTTTGAAACTTAACACTGCTTGACATGAAACAATGTTTTGGAAGTTTTCTGTTTAGTGATTTTTTGAAATTTTCTCATTTTTCTACAGGGATATTTCTCACACGTTTTTTCGGCGTGCACTCATACTGTTCTCAATTTTCAGCCACGCCCTAACATTCGAAGCCATTTTTCAATCACATTCATTGTTGTGGCTTGGATTATTGTAGATATTTAAATGATATCGCTCCCGTTTCAAAAAAAAAAATCTGAATAATTTTTGAGAGAGAGGAGGGAAGGTTTCAGTACGCCGCACAAATTCACTAGGTTGATATTGTTGCTATATACAGAACTGTTGCGCTGTACTTATACTTTTACTATTATTAAATTTCATGCAGTATTAAATGAGAGTATTTGGTCTTCAGCAGTATGTGTGCTACTTTTTGGAAAGCCTTTCTCTGTGATCTTGTATAGCAGCTTATTTGCTACTGCAGGTTACTCCTAGCAGTAAACACTTGTAACGCTGAAGTTTCTGAAGTATTAGCTTTTTTGATCGCCGCGAATGATCCGTTGCAAGGGCAGCGAAGCACGGGAACATTTCCTCTGCCGAGGCTCAGCTGGCAAGCCTATATAAGAATTGTACATGTGTAAGACACCATGGATACAAAACACCGCAAGTGTACCACTTCTTGTTTAGAAATTACCATCTCGTACATCAAGCATATTTAAAACGAACACTTTAGAAATTCGCAGATTATAAAAGAAAAAAAAAGCATCAGGCCTACACGCAACCCACGACTTTACTTACAGCCAACGGAGTAGTGGCGGGATTCATGCCACATTATCATTTTGCCTGATTAAGAAACGATACTTCTTTGGGTTTTAAAACTATGTGTCTTTTGCGGAATGGACCACAGGAAATTTATCATCTTTAGATAGGATGTCCCAGAACCAATGTTACAATCTTCTACGACATGTGACGGAATCGAAGATGATCACTTATACCCAACGAACTAGCGGCGGGAAAAGTCTTATAACGACGTTAGACATGTGGTTGGTAGGCAAAATATCGGGCAATTAGGCGTGAACCTCCCACTGCAAAGCAGGTTGCCCGTACCGCCGCCGACGCGCTCGCTGCGAGGCCGGCAGTGGCGCCGCACGCGGATGACTGTGATGTCGGAGTCGCTGGGCCAGATGGCGTCCGCGCCACCGTCCACCGCGTCGCCGCACGCCCTGCGAACCCACCAGCGCCCACTCAGAGTTCAACTGCTAGTAGAAGCGGTAGTGTAAGAGTTATTTATGCACAAAACCGTTATAAAGGGTATAATTAACGAGCAGCGACCAAAAGCCCAATGATTTTTTTGTCACTTGAGATCATTACAGCCAGTTAACGTCTGTGTTACATGCAATATTTTATTTTCAATTACAAATAATCCAGTTGGAAAATTGACTCGGTTTGTCTTTTCATATTTCCTTTCATAATTTCCTCCATAAGAGGACATGAAGCGTCATTCAACTGTTTCCCGATTTCCTTGGTAACAATGATCTTCTCTAACCAGATAAGTTATGCAGTGTATCGAGCTCTGTAACGATGGAGATAACAAGCAATAATGTATCGGTAAAAAATAAATACGTTTTTAACGTCTTCGCCTCTTTCGAGAAACCACTGCTGAGGTGGTTGTATTACTTTCTCCCTCCAGCACGTATGTGACTATCCTCTAGGTCACCACGGCAGCATGTCCCCCACTCTGACATTGAAGTGGCATATCATTAGGATGTCCACAGTAGCGTAGCCTGTGAGACCCTGTATCGAAGCCATTAATTAGTAGATGGGACACAGGACGGCAAGGAACACGTTTTGTCATCACTCACCAACCGCACAGTGATCGGGAGGGTAGGCACAAGGATGTAATTTGCACAGACCTAGGAAGGGAGGTGCCTGGTCCCTTCAAAAGGAAACATGGGACTCGAAACCGCGACCCACTGAATCGAGCTCGCTTCTGCAGTCGTGTCTCAGCAACCTTGGCCACCGGGCAGGTCACCTCATACGGTTTTACTATTGTACACGCAAGTTCTTTTCCCAATACTGCACCGAACGAGGATACCACCAAGGCGAAATGCCACAGTACGTCTCGAGACCCGAACGAAACTTAGGAGCTACGTGGGCACGAAAATGAATGAAAATTCGACCGACAGCAAACCGTACGCACGTTTATGTTGATAAGAAATTACGACTATCTTACGAAAGGAAATTAAACGAAGTATTGCTCAACGTACAGGATATTGACTATTCCTCATCATTATAACATATTGAACGTTCCCTCGCCACCTCGTATTGGATGTCACCTCTTTATCCGGGTAAAGTCCGAAGCATCCTTCGAAACAGTTCCTTATTTTCTTAACATTAACCAGATAATTCAGATTTGAACGTTCATCGTAACACAACCACATTAAGAAATGAACACAAAACGGATTCGCGTGCGTTGAAGTATTTTTTTCTGGCACCACACCCTTGTGAAGCTAGGTCCTACATTGTTGTCCTAGGATGGCTGTGTGCTTGGGAGGCCTCGAACCCGAGGCCCATTGAATCGAGCTCGCTTCTGCAGTCGTGCCTCAGCGACGTTGGCCACCTCATTTTTACCATTTCACACGCAAGTTCTTATCACAATACTGTCAATATGAACCGGTTTTTGCCTCTGCCTGCGCCCGCAGCGGTGACTCGCGAAACCTTCCTCTCCGGCGCCCGGTGGCGCCGCCGAGTGGCTCCGCGTGAAGGCGGCCCTCAGGAAGAAGTTCCGCTCGTTCGGACGCGCAGGTGCCTACCCTTCCTTGGCGTCCCGCGCAGTCCCGCTGCGTCCGCGCAGCCGGGGGCGGGGGCCGTCGGGCGCCGCGTCGTCCGCAGCCCCCTTGGCGCCGCCCCCCTCAGCCTCGGCACCGCCCTCCATCTGGGGGGGGGGGAGGCTTATTTCTCAGTTTCGAAAGCATCGTCCTCATCGCCACACCCCTTTTTACCTCTTCCAATTGACGGCTTTTGCCTTTTAACTCCAACTGTTTCCGTTTACAGAAATTGTAGAACTCGGTTGTCGAAGTCGCTAAGCAGATTGGCTTTACAAGCATTCCTGACGCTGGGAGTATTTCCGATTTTTGGTCACGGCCACGATTTTTTAGGGTCAGATACGAAAAGCATATTATTCGCAGTCTGCGTGCATACTCGCAAGAAATTCTCAAATGTGGCAAACAATCTGAAGCACGGCGAGGTGTGGGCAACAATGAATTATTAAAATACGCTGCTGGTTATCGTTTTGAACGATATCGACTTCTTAGTGATTTTGAACGATACAAACTCCATTGTTAGAAGATGTAATGAATACATTGAATAGAAAACAAAAATATTTAAGCAACTATTCTTACACTTTAAAAAGCATTCCTGATTCAAAATAAGGCAATTGCCATAGAGCAGTTTGGCTTCATCAAGATCTCAGTCAACTATCAACTATTAAGATTGTCCAAAAACATTCAAACTGTATTTCAAGATAAAAAGTCAGGAGTTTTATTGACATCCAGACTTATGATCGAGTTGACATAAAGCAGTTATTTACAAATTAACAAAGATAAGTACCATACATTATCAAATTCGAATAATAGTCAACTACCTCAACAACAGACCATTTTCAGTCTCCGCCAACAGCCACCTCAAATCGGAGATCAATAAGTGCAAGTTTACCTCAGAGTTCACCATTATCCCACCCCCTTTTTACTTTCTCGTACTGCAATGAAAGATACAGAATTGTAATCGAGTACCGGAACACGGGTAATTTTCAACAGAAAAAATCACAGTGCCCAACCCTGGTAACGAAAAAGTGGATAAACCTTATCCCTAAACTACTTTCTCAAGATTTTGTGTAGTCAGAATCCATGTTTTGTGAGGTCTTCATATCAATTGTATTGGGGGGCTTGATATAAGGGCAAAAAAGTATGTCAGTTCGTCCGTCTACCGTGGCGTACGCTAGCGCCTAACGACTTGACCGATTTTCTCCAAAATTGATATCCCCGATCGATTTAAAGAAACTCGAGGCCCCAAGAAGCTTAGAATGTCCCAGGGGCTTTGTGAAAAATATCTCCAACATTTAAAGATTTTTTTCAAAATCGCAGAGCTCTGAGTCGGGGCAGATCGATCGAAGAAATTCATTTTGTAAAAATTCCTAAAAATAATTTTGACGCTAGTGTTGTTTATGCCGAACAGACGGACGGACGTTTTAAAATAGAAACAACCACGTTTTCGGTATCAGGAAACCCGAAACTTGTTTTACCTCAGAAACCTCGAAATCACTATACTACGTGTATTTCTCCGTATATACGTATGTATAGTAGAAAGTATCAACTTACTTCAACGCAAAACTGGTTTGACTAATGGTTGTGTTTACCTCGAGCGCCGCTGCGTCCCTCGGCGCCTGCATCGCAGAAATGGCTCCGCTCCGCTGCAGGGCTCCGAAGCCAAGCGTCGGGCGTCGCGTTTCTACGGAGACATCGCTGCCCGCGCTCGCGGTGCTCCCCATTGTTGCAGGGCGGTGCACTCTTTTATGCCCCCCGCCCCTCCAATAACACTGGAAGGGTGGGAATTTATTCTATTTTGGGGTACAGGTTTTCTGCAACCGATTAGGCGTATGCAGATAGATAGAACCTAACTTAAACAGGCTAAGCTATATTACCTTAAAAACTAATGACAAAAGCTACTTTGAGAAATCTTAGTTTATACATTTTTTTTTCAAAATTAAAAGTTATTAGAAAATATTACTTGGTCTTCTTTTTCTTTACATTCACACTTCCATTCATTCTTAAACTATATTTACACATTCTCTCACACAGGCACTCAACACTTCACTGCAATACATGGCGGGGTACAGAAACGTAGATCTCCTTTTTAGGGACACCTGACAGGCAGTGTCGCTCTCAGATGTTGGTTGTCTCCGCATTCGATTCACAACCTGAGAAAGGTTTCGACAGCCTCAAAGTGCTGGCAAAACTCGTCATCGGATTTCTGGCGAGGAAGTGCCGATGCGCTTCAGAGAAACTCACCTCAGAGACACTGATTTTCTGGATATCTCATTCTTTTTGGAAGATGGGGCACTTGTTTGAACTAGATGGATGGTCTCCCGTGCAATTGACACGTTTGGGGCCAGATTCGCATTTGGAGATGAGACGGACCACAGACAGCGTGCTGGGTTGCGTCCGTGCAGCGTTGCTGGGTATGGCCGAACCGTTGACACTTCAAGAAGTGCACAAGATTCGGCACATTCTGCTGCACGGGCAGATTGTAGAAACCACACGAGATCTCCGCAAAAGGGGCGCGGTCAAATGTAAGGATAAGCGTTGAGGTTTGATGAGTTCACCATTCACCTTCCGCTGAACCCTGTACACGGCCGTAACCCACTCTGACAGGAAGATTTTCAGGTCCTCGGTTTCAGTGGCGAAATCGCTGTGGTTTACTACACCCTTACATAGGTTTAAGGTAGGAAGGGCCGACAGTTGCACATGGATGTCGGCTACTTCCTTCACTTTCAAAAGTTTGTCAATTTATTCATCAGAACGGCACTCGAAAAATAATGGTTCCAGCGCGTTGACGAACGATGACCTGGAACTTCCCTACTTTCTCCGAGGGCATAGCAAGTATAATCCCGCTTACGCTCTCCATAATTTTTTCCTCTTCGCTGCACGCCATTACAAGAAAGCAAGGTTCTGAGGGCTTGTCACTTTCTCTTCAGACAAAGCTTTCCAAATCCGTTTCTTTCATTCAGTCCCCTCTTCCTTTGAAAATAAGACGGGGGTGGTTTTTGAATCCATGAAAAGGGATTCATCACCGTGGTCTCCACCCATCAAGGAGCCCAACAAGCGGACACTCCGCTGGAGTGCCAGTCTTGCCACGGGGATACAATAGGGAGATGCATGGCTTCTTCTCGCCCCCACACTCGCAAGGGGACACCCACTCACCCAGAAGTTCAGTCAGGGACATAGTCCGATCCGATTGTTAGCTACCGACTGCCCGATTTTAAAAGGTCACGGCTAAAGTCAGAGTATTGGAAGCTGCATGGCGCAGAGACCATCTACCCTCAAGTCATCGGGGCTCGCGCAGTGAACGTCGCTACATCAGGTCTACACACAAGCATCCAACATCCAAGTCTGGGAAACGTGCACTGATCCCTCGATTCCCAGGCTACCCATTCCCGTCGACACGGGTCGCCATGCACGGCGAACACATGAATGGGCGTTCAGCATGCCGGGAAAGCCAGTGACGAAGAAATAGGAGATGATAAAAGAGTGGTGATATATGAAGTAGAAAACAACGCAATAATTAGATGGAGAAAGGAACAAATGAGAACATCCCTACACCCTCCCATCAGGACGTAAACTAACATTGGTGCACCAAAACGAAAGAAAATTGGCGTTGCTCCAGAGCTGATGGCTGTGCCTTGAACCGCCCCGCAGACTCTTCACGAAGCCTTGGTCCCTCCGCTGAGTGACGTCGCCCACAGTAAGCAGCAGTTGGGTGAATTTCTGGGTTCGTGACATACACATAGTCCATGGTTCGTGGAAAGCGACCCACGCACACCATTCAACGTAGGTCAAGATTAGGGAATATTCATTTTGGTAAAATTCTTATGTATAGTTTCGGTACTATTGTATTTTCTAGGTAGGTTGGTAAAAAAAACGCATGTTTAGTAGCAGGGCCCCCAAACGTATTTTGTCAAAATGTACATCGATATTTTTTAGCAGCTCTGTGCAACTTTCTATATAGTATGCAGGGAAGAGTTCATAGCATTAATTTCAAAGTAAATAGGATTGACAAATTTTTAAACATATACAATGTTAAGTTTACTGTGAAATTTCCGCTCTTTTCGTAGATATTTTGTAGCTGTATGGCTGTATTTCAAACGTGTTTAGGGATATTTTGCAGAGTGCTACTTGCCTGAAAAAGAAAGTTGCATGCGTCAAACTTTAATCCACTTGGGTGCCGGCTGGCTCAGAGGAAATTCTGGGCTCCTGTTGCGGTGTTATGAGGGATCAACCTTATAAGAAACACGCTCATTTGTAATATAAGTTAGAAATTTAATAATAAAATAAAAAATGGCGACATTTTTTAGCTCAACTTTCATTAATAAAAAAAACTTATAACTAATTTACAACTGGCCAAAGCGCGATCTCGCAAATTACGAGATTTGAAATCTTTCCTTCAATAATGTATTTCATTCAATGAGATGGCTTGAACGGCAAATATCCGAACCGTTGTTCGGTTTATTACATCACTGCCTCCCAAGAAGTTGCCTGCCTCCAATTTCTTCAACACGGCGGCCCACACACTTCTACAACGCAAATGCGCCTTTATATTGCTCTTCATGTTTCTTAACATACAGCGTAAAATTCCTTAAGCTGATCACTTTATTATCATTACAAACATGAAGTTTAAGTAAATGTTCTAATTCTTAAGTTTCTTGTAAAAACGAGATTTTTTGGATGGCTATTTGATTTCTATTCAATAATCTGGAGCCATAGTATTTAAACATCATTTGTATTATTGGCTTCACAATATGGTGAAGTGTTGGCCTAGAATATTTCCATTGTGTCCAATTCTTCTCAATAGCCAAATTTTAACTGTACATTAGCCTACTAATTTGAACAAGACAATGGGAAGATTTTAGCCACAAATTAAAGAGAATTCGGGAACATTACAAAAAGTTGGGGTGACAGGATTACATATGCTTTTTTATCAGATGAGAAACAATCTATATGGAGCAGATATCATCATTGATCTTTAAATATTGCAACTATTTTACACACATTTTGTAAGGTCCAAGTTATGAAATCCACAGTAATTAAAAATATAAGTATACACATTTCATACACAAAGGCACAAATGATTAAATGTCATTAGTGTACATTTTGTACTTCACTAGCACCAGATCTCAAAGAACATCTTTAATAAAGCGCATGGTAAATCATAATTCGCAACTGTGACTATGTTTCATAAGAAATTTACCCCATTATACCCTGTTCTCGTATCACTTTTTTTCTTACTAAATGTAACTCCATTGCTTTAGTAGAATATAAATCATTCGCTATTCTCTACCAGCAGGAATCTGGGCTGAGATACCACTGACGATACACTTAATCCCTCAATAATACTGAAGACATTCTTAAAATTACATCCCACAGATACATAGCCACATCTATAAATAAGACAAAATATCTCAAATGATACTTTGAAAATATACTTGTCATTCGAAATTAACCATAAGGCTCGTTTCAAATAATCATTCTTCAGGATTTACTGGAGTTATTCCAGAGACTAGTCAATTCTTCAAGGTTTCCATATTTTGAAGGAAATGTCTTGAGATATTCTCTTAATGTCATAATTGTTTTATAAGGATCTGTATTAATATTGTTGAACTAGAAAATGAAAAAACAATGGTGTCAAAATACAATTTTGAACAAAAATATTAATAAATAATATTACAAATAATAATTTGAGGAAATGTAACAATGACTTTATAATACATTCATTTAGAGGGATTATCAAAACAGATGCATACGCGAATGATGTCAACCATGCATCGCATGCACAGCTTAATTATTAGCAAATGTGATAATTTCTGGGCGGGTAGAGGAGTATATTTCAATAAATCAAGTATGAAAGTGACAGACTGCTCTGTGTAAAAGAACCACTATCAAGGTAAGTCTTTTTTCCGCCTAACGTCTACGAATGCTACGCTGATAATATTTTACGTCACAAACAGTGAAAAACTGCGTGTGATGAGCTATGGGGAGAAGTGTATTCTGTGCCAGTGTTTTTAACTCCTGGTCCCCTACCCCTAAGCCATATACAAGTTGCATTCTGTATACAGAATGAAATGAGCGTTATTGGCAAGAACTGTTAGCAAAATATTCGCTCTGATGTAATAAAATCTACTTTCAATGGCAAATCATCTGTAGATTTGGGCTCTTATCACTCATCACGTTCTTCATTAAGGAATAATACTTCCTGACGCGACAACATGGAGAACGATAATTTGAATAACAATATTTCCCAGTGAAATCTACATGTGCACAGATAATGAGGTTCCATTTATATCTGAACGCGAAACAAGGGGCTATCTCAGCATTTGCTCAAAGAATCAGGGAAACTTGACGAAAAACCTGATTGCGATGGTGACCATTAAGCCCCCCCCCCCGAACTCACAGTACTCCCACTCTTTTTAATGGAATAAATGTACCTCTTCACTATGCACATGTGTATTGAACTCTATTTTGCTAGTTGTGTTAGGAGCATAGAGCAAGGATATGTATTCCTTTCTCTATGGTAGGAGAGCCGGGTGTATGAGTTACTATTTTGTTAGCAATACTAAAAATTCAAATCTGTGATTCGTTTGCAGATGCAAATAATTTTTTATAACTCGGGTGCGAAAAAGTTTTCTTTCAAATGTTGCTAACCTCGCTTCATTGGTACTTTTATTCATCATTCAACTGTTTCTGGTTGAAAGGTGGAGAACATATTCCAGATCTCCAAAAAACGTGTCTAGATTATACCCCCCCCCCCCGTACGTGACATACACTTTTTACTCTTTCTTTGACAAGTCAAATTAAATATTTCTATTGCGTGGCATGAATCAACTACAGATGGCGACACGATAGTCTGTGATGTGGTCCGCACTAAAAACACTTAAGCTGGCACACGAAATTTAATTCGCCCTCAAAACGTGCACAGGTGGTATGCACTAATTATACAATTTGATTTAGAGTACATTTAATACAATAAGTAACTTTTCTCCTGAATGATTTTTCTTGGGAGGGTGCTACAGTCCTTAAGGAGTAGCCGCCACTGACCCTGAAGGAATTCTCGAATGGTTAAGTACTCACCAGGTAGAGCTCGAGAGAGCTCACATCATTCACAGCAGACGAGCAATCTCCACGTGTCCCAATATAAACTACAGACGGCAGTGACTCTTCAGGATCACTGACTTTTTCGCCAAGAGCTGGCAATGCTCCAGCCAAACTAAAGCAGTATTTTTCCATTTTGTCTTGGTACATTTTAATAATATTGTACAACAAAGCGAAAAATTCACTTGAAGGTTCGTTACTCAAAAGCCATAATTCATGCTCCCTTCGTGGAACCTGTTAACAAACAACAATGCATCAGTCAAGATAGTGCAAGTTGTTTGTGAAGAGATTTGTTTTTAAGCAGTTATGCACGTGATTCATATCTGAATAAATTGTGTAGTGTATTGACGAAATGAATATCTACCTTCTTCATTCTGTATGCCATTTCATTAACATTGAATCACCAATACATCTTATACAGAATTAACAATATTACAAGTTTCAAAATTACTTACACCAACGACTTTAGGTAAGACAGGATAGTGTACATCCAGGGCGCCGAGGTTACCCAAAATCAGTGTGAGTTCTAAAAGAAATTTAATGCCATGTTTCAAACGGCAGAAGTTCTTGTTCAGGCATTTACTTTCTACACTTCAGACCTTATTAGGCATAAACAGTATAAATTTGTGAGGTTGTAGATCTAAAACTGTAATGACTTTCACAGACTACAGTCTTCGAGCACATTTTGTAGAATACATACGTTCGATCAACACCTGCTTCGTAACCTTATGGCTACATTTTCCAGGTGTTTCCTCTTCTCTTTCACAAAACTTCCACAATATTTCCAACGTATGTAAAGACATTGACACACAGCATTTTAGTGATCATCACCCCAAATTTACAAGTGTTTACTGCTTTTGACCTCTTTTCGTGCTATGAACTGAGTATTACAAACATCAAGTTTGGAAAGTAAATATCGACATATAAACTTTATTCCTCTGACGCAAAATATTGGTACAGTTTGCAAAGATAGTATCGCTTCATACAATAGCAGATTTTCAGATTAAAGCAGTGAAATTTGCAGTTGATTTCTTTCCCAACCCCTCTATTTTGCAAATCATGAAACACTAAACTACTGTCTAAAAAACTAAAAATATCTTACCACACCAGTATCATCTGGAGTCCGAACACAAAAATGTATTTTACACTCGATCACTTATTTTTTTCTGAATTATCTGAAAAAAATTTTTTTTCATTCAATCTTTGTGTGATAACAATGCTATTCCTTCATTTCATATTTAGTTTGCTTTACGAAAATTAAAATGGCGAACAGCATTAATTGACATTTTAAATTACCAAAAGTATGGTGTTAGTTTTGTGCTTAATAAACGACGTAATGAGATTGCATCATCTTGCGATGCCGTTGCAAGTGCCACGTGCGGCCGAGCTGCGATTTCTGCGAAAAGAAGTGGGGTGAGGAATCCCTAGAATTCCCCATGCCCGTGGGAGCCTGCAAGGCTTAGGAGACGGTACAATAATTAAATGCACTACATATTCGTTTACACAGAAGTGCGTTACATATACAATTAAATGTAGTCAGCTTGCACGAACAACTTTTTTAAATTAATTTCCTCTCAGCAAAACACTTCACCTGGCATGGTGTCCACATGGACCTTACTGGAAAACATGCACTCAGTAACAAACTTGCCCAACACGTTCATTAACTCTAATCCCACGCAGTGTTCTGCCAAAACCCATCCCCTTCACCTTCCTTGCGTTCTCTACCCACAACCCCATTTCGAACACTCTGAACCTATTCCCGTTTCTCCTAATTCCACTATCAATTCCTCGCATTTAACGCCCAATTTTCCTTACAATCTTCGACAACGCACTCGTGATAAAAATGGCCCCCTTGTTTTGCTTCTGGACATAAATGTAACTTCATTATCTGTGCACCTTTTTTGGAGTTCAGTGGGTAAATAAAGTTGCTCAAATTATCGTTCTCTCTCGGCAGGATGTCCTCCACGCTTTCTTCACAAAACGTGATAATAACCAAAATCTTAGCTGATTTTCCTTTGCAAATATGTTTTTATTACACTGGAGCGAATTTTTCTTATCAATTCTTGCCAAAAATGCTCATTTCATCTGAATTCAACTTGTGCATGGGTTAGGGTAGGGATCCCAGAATTTCAGAAAACGTGTACAGAACACACTTCTCCATACATCACGTCACAAGGTTTAAACTGTATTTGATGTTAAATAAATACAAATTAATTAAACAATGTTTTACGACTGCATTTGAGCGTCCTCTTCGAAGTACCACCAACTCAGGCGGCAGCTCGGCCGCGCCTATCCGTGCGTCTCGTCTCCGTCAAAGAATTTTCTGGAGGGCGCAGTTTCTTTCAAAACACTTGTCCACAACGTTTGTCGGCGGAAATGAGGGGCAAGCTTATGAGTGTATTTTGCGCGTCTTCTTGGAAATACCGCCGTCCATATGGAGCGGCTCGGCTGCGACAACCCGCGCGACACCTCTCTGTCTCCCCCAGCGGGCTAAGAAAATGACCCCCTTCAATCCTCCTCCTTCTTAACACCCCCGCAACGGCAACACGCACTCCACGTCAACGTCCTCCGACTTTTCTCAACACTGCCTCGACCATGAGCTGGCGCAAGTCGTGGAACGGAGTTTCTTGGCGTTCGCGAGTTCATGTGCAGCACTTCAAACTCCCGCTCCGTCCTCCGTTCTCCATGTAAAAAGGTATCTGCTCCAGTATTCACAGGTGCTGAGGGTAATGAGCATTTTAATTTGAGAAACAACCTTTTCTCACATAACTGAAACAGTAAAATCTCTTTCATTTGATTGATACGATTTTAAGAATTGGAATAACTTAATTAATAGTTCATCGCTCGGGCCCAGCGCACAAGTTGTAAATATAAAATAGGATTATAACTGTTTATTTATTTGCTTTTTTATATTACAAGTTTACATTTTTTTTTAATATTCCAAGAGGTACCATCACTCCTTTTTTACTTTCTTGGCTTCCTAAGAAGGAAGTATATAATCGTGCGCCGGAAAACGAACTTCCGGTAGAAAAACTCTTATCGCCTGGCGCTGGTAACGAAAAAGTGGATACGTCTTTTTTCTTGGGGGCATTGATTCAGCTGATAGCCGGTTACCATTTGCGACCTGATGGGACGCACATTCGACCATACAGTAGACACCACCATGTTGGCGGGTCAAGACAGCTTGTTCATATATCCATATCTATATCTATTTATCTATCTATCTATCTATCTATCTATCTATCTATCTATCTATCTATCTATCTATCTATATATATATATATATATATATATATATATATATATATATATATATATATATATATATATATATATATATCGAGAGAGAGATACACACACACACACACTTACATAGAGAGACAGAGATAGTTAACTAATAGACTCGGCACTGCTTCGCTATTGCAAAGTATTACACATCACACACTATTGGTCACGTGATTGTTAACCTTGTTGCATGCTACGCTATCCACAATTTCTAAAAGATGAAAGACTTTCTTGCAAATATGGGTTTGTTGTACGTCCTGGTTTAGACAAGGTTGCTTACTATCCTACTGTTAAAACGTTCTCCCTCAAATTTACGCATGCATTCTCTATGACACTATCTTGATGAAATTTGATTTCCTTGTCAAATATTCAAGTAATAATTCCGGCCGATATTTCACAATCGCAAAGGCAGAATACTTGTATGCAGTAAAGACGCGCTTAAACCTTTACTGTGCGGTGGATATTACGGTTCAGGGGCACTTGAGCCATAAAAGAATCAGCGGCGTAATCAGCTTCCATAAGGAGTGAGAATACAATGTAATACAATGTCCGGAGCCTGAGAATCAGATCCATTAATAAAAGTAAATACCAGTGTTAAATAAGCAATTCTTGCATACAAAAAAGTTTGTAATCAAATAAACAAATTATTCGTGGATGGTTACTTTAACAGGTTCTTTACATGCGCCTACTGCTTATCGCGATCTCTTACGGCAATCATTGGTAATAATTGGACAGCTGTGTCAAGACCATCTCGAATGGTATATTAGAAGTCCATTATATTGCCATTGGCCACAATTTTTTAAAGGAAGAAGGATGAATAGGCAAGAAAATTTCTGAGAAGTCGTGCACATTTAATCATGGATGACACATAGGCTCCAAGACTACTGGGCCAACTAATTGGATTCTAGAATATACTACAGATCAGTTTTGAATATTTTCTTCATAATCTAAAAGATTCAATCAATATATCATTAAGGAAAAAATTCCCATTTATTATAACAATCTATAGAATATAACTTCTTTCCTTTATAATATATTTCATTTGTTAATATGGTAATGTTTTAGTATATGACTGAATAAAACGAATTATTTCAGCAAATGCTGAAAGATTTTAAAAACAAACATCAGCATCACCTAACACTAAACTATGACCCTCCTACCCCTATGTAACTCAAGTGTAACGCTGCCTCAATTCCCCCCCCCCCCTTCAGCGTAAAGTAATTTATGGACAACCTCTTGGTGAAAATTGTTAAACGAGAACCTACTCAGAAATTTTGAGTAGACTGTTTATAAATGAACGCGTGATCACAGTTATTCAAGAAGTGACAATAATTGTCTACGATTGTCTAATTGCCATTGCTAAGAAATCTCGAACTGAGCAATTTGATTTAAATTATAAGGAGTGATCTATACTGCTGTTGAGTTTGACGAGAAGGTAAAGAACATTAG
Organism: Gryllus bimaculatus; assembly: GCA_017312745.1. Taxonomy (NCBI): domain Eukaryota; kingdom Metazoa; phylum Arthropoda; class Insecta; order Orthoptera; family Gryllidae; genus Gryllus; species Gryllus bimaculatus. The sequence goes on along the minus strand of BOPP01000052.1, from coordinate 1,139,177 downwards.
ACTAATTAATGAACACAAGAAAAGCAACACTTCTGTCACGTTTTTTGATAACGAAATAATTATAAACGTTGTCATTGCCATCAACTATTGTTGGCAATGACGTTTATAATTATTTCATGAAAAATGCCAACGATAACGCTCCCCAACACCTATATTTTGATAATGACATTTAAAGTTGGAAAAACTCAAGTATATAACACCTTAAAAACAAAGAAAAATTAAGAATTATTTGTATAGGTGGTTGCCACAACATTCACGAGTACCTAGGTAAACAGCCGAAGCCTAATGAATTCTGTTCCTACAAATATAGAAGAAAATAATATTTCTTTTACTTTTTATGGAATTCTTTGTTTCATCAGACTTCACATTGTGTTTCCATACATCAGTTTCTTTCTCTCTCCCCAAAGTCTTCATTTGTTTGAAACTTAGTTTTGGGGTGAGATAAACTACTAATACAAACTATGCCATCTTTGAAAGATTTTTTTTTTTTGAATTGGCAGTTTTTATTGCAAATCTGAATGAACCGAAAATCTATGCAAGATGGAAGAAAATGTTAGACCCACACAACTCTGACTTAGACAGATTTTACTGTCTCATCTCGGAAAAAAAAAAAAAAAAGAGAGAGAGAGAGAAATCTTCGAGAAGAAATGAAATCGTGTGTTGTATATTTTAACTTACAATTTTATAGAAGAAAAAGTTTAAAAATCTGCGACATCAACGTCAAATTTTCCTCAAATTTGCGTGCATTGACACAGAATGTAATGTACATTGCATGTAATACATGTACAATTTTTGTTAATGTTTCTGTGACTGGGTAAAAATGCCCATGCTCATGCTCAACATGTAGCACAGTTGCAAAACAAGCTTGCTTTTAACTGGAGGTTTATTTTGTTATTATGATGCGTCTACATTTATTTGTTTGTTTCTTGTAACGCATTTGGAGTTATCAATACTAGCAAATAAAGTTTGAATTTTATTGTCAGTTTACATTATTCTTTGTATTTGTGTTGTTTTCATACTTGTTTCTATGAGTTTGTCGAGAATAAATTTGAGTTTTTAATTAATATTTTGATATAAAATTGTAAGTTATAATCAATGATTCTTACCAATGGAGAAATGATGATTGTGTTCCCATATCTCAGTGCAAGGTCAAATGTTTCATAAACTTGGACCACAGCATCCCAATAGTGTGCATTGTGTTTATGCTGAAATGTTCGCACAGCATTTATGACATCTTCAAACTCTCCAGGATAATGCCCTTCCCCTAATATGCCATGAGCATGCACGTGCATTTGACTAGCACCTGCATGGGGAAACATATCCCAGAAGAAAACAGGATACCTGCAAAACCACAACTGAAAAATATTACTTCATAAATTACAAATTCATTTCTATAAATACTAGTAACATGATTGAAATGACATCAAATGAAAGGTGATATATACATTTTTCCATTCCTCCTGCTCAAGAAATCAATAAAAAATTTTAAAATAGGTAGTCCACTATATTTCAAAACTCCCAACAACTTCGAATCAAAATATAATGCTCATTTTGAAATTTTAAATATAGACATATTGTTTGAAAGTCAGCTCATTATTTGAAAGTCAGAAATATCATATTTTGTCAGTAAAATTTGAAAACTTGAAATAGTTCTAAATAACAAAAATTACATTCGGGAAGGGCATTTTCATAGTGCCATTGTTCAGTTAATACATTGCAGATACCAATTCAATGAAAATACACAGTAAAATTCCAACTGACCCATTCAATGATCACACTTTTTAATTTGCAATGTCTTCTCACAAATACTGTCTTCTTGTTTTGGTAAACATTAATCTTGTTCAACATTAGAAGTATAAGTAGAGGAAAAAATTAATGGTTATACAGGAGAACCCAACATGTCAAAAAACTTTATTTTTCAGGAAACGCTTTCCAAGGTTAACAGGTTGACCAAAATTAATATTTTATTTATAATAATGTACTAATCAAACAATATTTTGGAAGGGATATAACTCAAGAAACCAAATTAAGAATACAGACCAATACCAAAACAATAAGATATATTAAAACCAATACTCATGCGTGGCTTACAAGTTTGGACAATAAAAATTAGGGATCAGCAATGACTGAATTTCATGATAATGGGATTTCTCCCTCTTCTTCCAGGAGTCACGCTAAAGCTAAGAAGTAAAGATACTCAAAAAATTTAAAGATGAAGAATGCAGTAGAAAAGATGAAGGAATGTCAGAAGAAAAATATTTCTCATTAATAGATTGAATCAAGAGAGATTTTCAAAGAAAGCGTTGAATTATTAACCAATGGGGTAAAGAGATGTGGTGAGACCTAAAATGAAAAGGTTAGATCAGGAACTCTTGTAGGACTACAAAGCTAGCAGTCTAGTGGGAAACAGGAACAGGTGACATGCATAGCACCCTGCAATATGTGATGATTATTTGCAATAACATAACAAGTCCATTAAAGTGTTTCACAACTATCACCCTTCCTTCCTTCCTTTCTAGTAGGATGTTGCAAACTTTCAATCAAACAAACAACACTATCCCAACCAAAAGTTTATATAAAAAATTTGGAGTTTTCGAGTAAAAATTATTGTTTTTGTTATTTTTTAAAATTCCACATATTCACGCAATATTTCGCAAAAACTACGAAAATTTCAACAAAAATGTGTTTGACCTTATTGAAAGAACTAAATATGTACAACAAATTTTACTTGAAAGAAAAATCTCTATTTTTAATTTTGTAGTTACAGAAAGACATGGAAAAAATTCGAACTTTTGCAATTTTCAAAAATTTAGTTAGCCATGAAAATCAGACCTATGCCATCTTAATAAGTATATTTTACTCAATTCTTACAAGAAATTTAAAGAAAAAATTTGGAGCCATCTTTGAGAAAATTTCGAAAATGTCCGAGGGGCTTCATGTAAAGTACTCTCAAATTTTACATACAGTTTTCAAAATCGCAATGTCTCAAGTGAAGTCCGATCGACTGGGGAATATCCATTTTAGAAATATTGGATCTATTTTGAAATATTATTTTAAGGATATTAATGAACAGTAAAACCTTGTTCTATATGGCAAGTTTATTTGAAAAATTTAGAGCCATTTTTAAGAAAATGATGTTTACATGCTACTGTACATTCAAAATTTGAAGGTGAAAAATTTTGATTTTTGTTTTTCGAAAAAACTCCATAGAAAGTTATTTCAAGAACTTTCAGTAACAAATTCAATAGTGTTTACAAATCCCTGGGAATGTGCATATTAATAGCGTGAGAGATCTCTCAAAACAATTACATTTACACAATTACAAGAAGCAGAATCAGGTGAAAGAGAAGAATAAGAATAATGAGATGTGGAAGAAGCAGGATGAGAAAAAGAAACAGAAGGAGAAAAAAGGAGAAGAGAAAGGGCAACTTAAGTAATTTCTAGAAGTCATTATCTTCTTCCACAAACACTTGAACTTACTTAGCATTTCCATCAATAGAATGTACTTTCTTGAACCACTTTAATGATGTGTTAAACATATCAAGAAATATTTGAATGTCAATGTTGAATATACTATGTTCATAAGGAATAAACAATCCATGCCACTTAGCGAGCTTGAAAGCATTGGATGCACTAACTGAATGCTTTCCCTGAATCCTAAAAAAAAAATTGAGTTATATTATGAAAATTTTCAGCACCACTAATGAATCTTTGTTATTACACAAAAACTAATCTATTATTTAACAATCGACCCATTTTCATAGTTATCATACAAAGTTCATCCTTATTGCATTAAAATTTTCAAAACAGTTAAAATCAAGTTCCAAAATTTTATAGAGTGGAATATGTAACAAAAAGATATTTCAAAATCCTTTCTAAACGAATAATCACACATGCACACACACGCAAACACACACACACACACACAAAAGAAGCAAAAGCAATGTGATTTTATTTTAATGAACTCAAAAAATTAATTGTAAGATGCATACAGCATATTACTCAGGTTTAAAAAAGTTTTAAATATATAAACATAGACCGCAACTTCCAATAGTTTTATTTCCAAGAACACAAATTAATCCCATCTGATAAATGTAACATGTGAAAGCATTCACTGAATCATAAAAGATCGTAAACGCATATTAGTACCTTATTTTTCAAAACTAAACACAAATTAAAGCAGAAGAATAAATCATTCACTACCTTCCAAAAATGTCTTCCGCAGTGGCATTGAAAGGTTTACAAAAATCACAATTTACTTTACTACTATCAGAGATATTTTTTAAATATGAAATTACAGAATTTTGTGATTTTGAAACAGGTCGTTTACTTCTCAAGGGATTGAAGACTGTAGTTCTTTGCATGAGGGTGTCATGTACCATATATACCGTCTGAAAGCCAAGTACCATAAATCATTTATGTTTTAAATATACCATAATAATCACTTGATGTTTTAAATATTGTAAAATAAAACATTCTTTTTTTATTTACAGATGTAAATCAATTCCTATATTTTATTATTTGATTCATTAAATAATGAGAAGATCAAAAATACATTTTACCTGGAATGCTGCTAAATCTAACGTTCTTTTGCCTCCTAACCATGCTGTCATTTTTTTAGAAAAATCTTCATTAAATCGTTGAGTAGCATTGAACACATCTACTTCATACATTGCTGAGAATGCTTTGTACACTGATGAACATTCAGAGTTTGAAAGGCTGTGTAATGTTCTTGTATTACTATGAAGTTTATCTATTCCCATTTCAAAGTGTTTCATCTGACAAGTTTGATTATTTGTCTGAAAAAGGGTGGTTTAAAATCATTTAGGAGATTAATATTAAAATAATTTCGATTTAAATTTCAATAATCAGTAGCATCATTACAAGAAATCTACACAATTCGTTCTGACAAGGGAACAATTTGTTACCAAATATTGTTTTATGTAGTAATGTGGCGTTATTATAACTCCGTGTAAGATTATAAGAGATATTTTCGTTTTAATTTGAATGTACCTTCTTAACCAAGAAATCTGTCCATATCAAATGCCCTCTCATATTTTCACCGTCTTCCACATCAAGCTTTCTATATATCAACACTGTTCCAATAAAAAACAAGGTAAGTAACCATAAAGATGTTTTTCCAAATCGCCTCATTATCCGTTCCATAATACTACTACTCTATTTCTTCACCACACAATATTTTTAAAGTTCACACGTACGATGCGATACGATGGACGAAAACAGTGCAAGTGAAGTGACACTTCGTAATCAACCCGGTAAAATGTTACCACCTTTCAGTAATAAATTTCCTAATTTATGGTGCACAGTTTCAATATTTCGAAAATTCCCTCGCTCTTCTTCCTTTTTCGTAAATCACGCCATTCACATCAATTTTCTTTCTTGTAAAAGAAAATAAAAAAAGAAAATGTTGGCGATGGAGAAAGAGTACAGGTAATTTAGTGCAAAGTTGACATTTCAGCGTACGGCATCTGTTACGTGAGGGCGTAAAGGCAGAACAGCTGTTCCTTGCTGCGTTAGGGTTGAATAAGCGTGACGGAGCGTGACGCAGGGTCACAAGTCCTTTGCCGAAGTGTACGTCGTGTACGTGTAATGAACTAAATACGCGCTTCTCATATAACCAAACGTCAATGAATTTTTAACGTTAACCTTGTACGCCTTATCATTTGTGTTTTTTCTCACGGGAAAGCGGTTTTGAAACACTAGCTAAAGTGTAACAAAGTATTGGCTCTCTTGAGAACACATTATATCAGTGTCCTCAATCATGTGTTATGATTTGTTACAATGGAAAATGAATTAGAGAATACATCATTATCGCAGGCGGAGAAAAAAGAGATTGAGCGTTCTACTCCGGTGCCTAGGAATGATAAGCCAGTTCTTCATGGAGATGTTAAAACTCCAAGCTCGAGTATTTGTGAAACTGAATCAAGCAAATACAGTGTTGGCTCTAACCAGGGTGACACCAATGTGACTCCAAATGCACGAACAGCTCCCACACTTGAAGGTAGATTATTAAAGTTATGTGTTCAGAATTGGCATGTGCATTCATATTTTCATTAACTGTCTTGCCTCAGGTTCACTGCCAATTGCTATGCAGAAAAAAATTCAGGAAATTGAAAATGCACTTTCCGAAGAACCAATAAATAAAGAGGCATTAAAAGAATTGGCTAAATCGGAGGGTGGCCTCATTAGTGGTGAGTGGAATTATATTTTTTCCCTTCTGACATCTGTTTTCATTATTCAGACATCTGTATTCATTATAAATTAACTTGTACATCACAGATGCCCTTCGAAAGAGAGTTTGGCCTCTGATTTTGGATATTGATACAAGACTAGCAACATGTGCTCCCAGCCAAGAAGAACTAGAGGCACACGAAGAGTACAAGCAAGTTGTCATGGATGTGAATAGATCTCTCAAACGGTTCCCACCAAGTCAGTTCCATTGTTCTTTATTTTGTACTAAGCCATTTCAGATTATTACAACTTAAGGTTTTTATGTATTGGTATATATTTTTTTATGTTTTTTTAGACATTCCCAGTGATCAAATAACGTTGTTACAAGATCAGTTAACAAGACTTATCATGCGTGTAATAATTAAACATCCTCAGTTACGCTATTATCAGGTACATTTGGCAACACTTTCTGAGTCTCCTATAGTTCTTTATTCTTATTAAATATGAAAGAATTGAGGTAGATTATTTAATTGTATTTTCATGCAGTATTTTTTTTCCAGGGTTATCATGATGTTGCAGTTACTTTCTTATTAGTTGTTGGCGAAGATGTTGCATTTCAGATCATGGAAAAACTTTCAACTGGTCATTTTAAAGATTACATGGAACCTACTATGGATGAAACCTCATATTTGCTCAATTTTGTTTATCCTCTCATTCAAAGAATGAATCCAGCTCTTTTTGAATACATGGAGAGGTTAGTAATAGGAGCTGTTGCATGAGCAAGAAATATTTAAAATTGTGAAATTCTCATCAATTAGCTCCATGGGTACATGGAGCTTTGCAATAATCTTTGCTTATATATGCTGGTTTTCTTGCGCCCCAGAATAGCTACGGTGCTATCCACATTCTTTCACTCAACCCGACATTAGTTGAATTCAGAATAAATGTTAGCAATGAGCATAGTAGACAAAATTTGATGGCCAGAAATGTTCAGTCCCATGTAAAAGAAATTATTTTGCATCAAAAAATGAGATACAGATTTAATAAAATAATCAAGCATCCCACTCCTCTCACATCTAATGAAGTGAGGGGTTAAGAAAATGTGCACGGATAATATTTCGTGCACTCTGAATTGGAGCATGTTAAAGCACGGGCTTCTAACATTAACATAAATTACTAAATTGTATTCTGTATACTTTTGTAAGCATCCATCTATGGCTTATATTCTTTCTGTTATAAAAGGAAGAATAGCAATTGTTAATATTACATATGTACAAATTATGAAGAAATGGTTAAAGAATGAAAGATAAAAAATATTTATTTTCTATAATAAAAATATATTAATTAGAAAGAGTTGGGAGTACATAGAAGATATTATACATCATTATAGATTTTCTTGGTGCCTCCTTGTGTATGTATAAAACCTGAATTGTAATGTTCTTTCAGGGCAGAGGTTGGAACTATATTCTGCCTAGAATGGCCTCTTACGTGGTATGGCCACAGTCTCAAACAGTATAGAGATATTGTACGCCTCTATGATTACTTTCTAGTATCTCCACCTCTATTACCTTTGTATTTGGCTGCTGCAATGGTTGTGCATCGTCAAGATGAAATATTTGCGGAAGAATGTGATATGGCATGCATTCATAATTTGCTGTCAAAGGTATTATTACTACTATTATTATTTGTTACAAACTTGTGTTAACCCTTTAATTTTGTATCTTATAAACTTCTAAATATTTTTTTTAGATTCCTGATGGACTTCCGTTTGAATCCCTGTTAAAACAAGCAAATTCAATTTATGAGAAATATCCACCATTAAGTATAGAAGCTGAAGTCAAGGAAAGATTTGAAGAAGAGTGAGTATTTATAGTTAATTGTAATATTCTTAATTTCAACGTGGTCCAAAGAAAGGAGTGATGAAGGGATTGGTGTGTTTCATGACCAGATTGCGTAGGAGACGAGGTATTCAAACCCGACCTCGTGCTCCTGTACCTCTCCATCCTCGCTGGCGATGGCAGCAACCATGGAACCGCTTCGTACCACATTGGATTGCAGTACCTGTGATGGGTGCTGGTCCTCGTGTGCGAGTTAGAGTGATTCTTCTCACTGCCACAATGGTTGGACTGTATGCATGGTTACGAATGGCAGAAGCTGTGCCTGTTAATGGATCTTTGTCAGTGAGATAGCACCAACTGGGGGTGCAATAAATGTGTTATGGCCTTTATATTCAATTGATACACATCAAAGCCTAGGAAAGTTTGTTTGCCTTAAAGAGAGTGTCCACATTAAAGAAACACCTACAAGGATCAAGTCAAGTAAGAGCATTGCTTTTAAATACAGTGGTAGGGAGAAGTCTCATGATTGCAATACACAAAAAGTGTGTTGTGCTCTTCACAGAAATAGAAAACTATGTATACATTTGTACTTATTAAAGAAAAAAGTAAGGTTTAAAAGCGATACTGTTTGATTGCCTCTTATCTAATAATGCTTGACTTGAACCTTCTTAATAGTTTGCTGCAACTGATAAGCTGTTCAACTCTTGCCATATCAAAGGAAAGCTTCCCTATTACGTGAAAATGCCTCGCATTTTCCATTACTACATGTGATATAGTGCAAGTTTTTGTATAATGTTTTACTGAATTCCTTGTAACATTCTTTTGCATAGAATCAATATAGACAGTTCATATTTGGCAGGAACATTAAGGTTCCTCTAAATCTTGTGCAATAAGTTTAAGTTGAAGATTTGTTGCATTTTACCTCAGAAATATGATTTTGAGGCTAATTTTTATAATTTTGCATCCTTTGGATTCTGTCCCCTTAAAAATTTCAATGGCATTGAAAAAAAATGAAAGATCAGGTACAAATATTTTATATGACTGTTGAGCTCAGCTAATTTTGTAGTAGATTTTAGGCATATCTGCCATCAGTCCTGTCTTGTGTTGAAGGGAGTATTGTAATTTTAAATCAATATGCTAATGATTTTCATACAGATTATGTTTGTGAGAATAGAAGGAAGGAATGTATGAATGTACTGTTGTTATCATGTTGTATCATAAACAAGAAAATATATTTATGTACAGTTGTTTAATTTATAATGTTCTAAATGTGAGCCCTGCAAAGACATGTAAACTTATTTCACTAGTCTGTAAAGACTGCTTAGCTTTTCAGTGATTTTCCCAAACCAAAAAAATTAAAGGTTATACACAAAATTGATAACTGAATTACCCTTAAGGAGGTTCCTCATACGTACACATAAGAGGCACTTATAGGATTTCAGGAAGTCAGAAAATATTAGCTTGAATAAAATAGGTTAAAAATTTAGTTACATGTAGCTGATAATTCAAATCATACAAATTTTATAGAGCAAATAAAGATTTCCTAAGTAACATTGAAAAGTTTGACTGGAAAAAGAAAATATGAAAATTGATTATTTTATAGTACATACCTATGGCAACATTGATGCATTTTTCCCTTTATATTCCGTCCTAATTGAGGGCCTGGCCTGTGTTATGCATCAGGAGGCCATAGTACCTTGAAGTATTTTGCATTAAATGCTCTATTGTGATGAAGCTGTAATGTAGAGAATTTTATAACCTTTCAAGAACAAGCGGTGTGAGAAAAATTGTAAAAAAAACATTCTACATTTTGTACATGAAAGTAGTTGTGCAAGTAGTTTACAAACAATTCACAAAATTGTGAATTGTGACACATAGTCCAAGAAAGCAAATTTCTAGAATAGAATGATTTTATAAGAACTCTATGAACAATACTTTTCAGTTTAGTAACTTATTGAATTAGTACTGTATCACTTCAACCCTTTCTTACAAGAAATTAAAATTCAACTTGAGAAAGCTAAGTGTTACTGAAACCTCGCCATGTAAAATAAGGCAAATTCAATTCAATTCAATTCAATTCAAAAAACTAAATACAGGAACACGGACTTAAATGAAAACATCAGGGGTGTATTCAGGAATGAGTTTACTTGCAAGAAGTCTGAACAATGTATAATGTTGCCTAGTTTCTGGATGTTTATTTGTGTGCTGGCAAAATATACTGTCATTATGAATTTGTACAACGTAAATATGTTCTAAAAAACTCTCTTTATTCATTCAACAATATTACAAGTTGAAATCAATTCTTGCTTAATTAACTACCAAAAGATAAATGTCACACCACTGAATTTCTATTACTAAAATATTTGTGTTTATCAAATTTTAAAGAGAACACGTACCATCTATGAGGTGTGACTTTCACAATTCACAATATTCAAAATTATATTACTTCCTCCTTGGTGAATGGACAGTCATTAAAAGACAAGTCCTTACACTGAACATTACTAATTTAAAAAAATTTAAATATGAATTCACATTTTGCAGTTAGGTATGAGCTCACTCACTTACCATCAAACTACACTCTAGTGTAAGTTAAGACACATAAGGTTCGAATCTAAAATTCCAGAGTCCAAAGGCAAAATTCATTTCAACATGCAAAAACAGAAATGTTTACTACCTTGGAATACATAAAACATACATCAAAAACATCACAAAAATATCACAATTGTGCAAATAACAAAGAGATCACTACATGTTGGAAGATTTTTAACAAATTAGGTAAAAAGAGAGGAGTAAAAACATTGAATGAACACTTCACATGTGCCAGATTGAGCTTCTCAAAATATCACATGAAACTATTTAAACATTTTCATTTCATATATAAAACAATAACAGAATTTGAAAGATTGCTTATGAAACAATATAATATTGTCAACAAAAGGATATGTTGCAATCCAATTTGCTGTGTTTGTCAAATTACAAAGTTGAACAATTATATTTACTTAACTATTCTGACCAGCAGAGAATAGAAGTAAAGTTTTAATTACATTTTGTACATTAGATACAATTAAAAGTCAATCATGCTGAGAAGATATATCTTATTACACTACGTCCCTCCTTGAGCCTTTTAAATACTATTTCAGATGGTAAAAGATCATAAATTCTTCCTGAAAGTAAAAATTAATCAATCCATATTTCAATTATTTTTTGCTTATTACTTTGTAGATACAATGGTTCCTGATCTTCATTGAATTTCCTCAATGATATATTTATTAACTAGGTAATGTATTAGACACTACGTACATAAATTATCTTTTATGGAAAGTGCTAAGATTCAAACACAAATATGGAACTAAAAGCAAAATTTTTTTAGAAAGTTCCAGTTTGATAACGGCACAGAATAATTTTGTTTGGCACACACCAGCTTTTTGTACTACTTTTTTCCACCTATTGTCTGAATGCACTATTTCAGAAGTGTAAAAAAATAAACAAGGAAATACAATTATATATAATTTATTTTAATCTAGTGTGACAAAGACAAGTTTCTTAAGTCTGCTTTGAGCATTCAGCTTCATTGGAGAGAGAAAATATCCTAACATCTACACTCTTGTAAATAGATGCATCCTCAAAAGAACAGCCTGCATTGTTAAAGATGATGCTGACAAGCTAAATAAATTGTATATATGATTTCATAGACACATGATTGTGAGCAAGTAATATTTAAAACCTCAGCAAACATTGTACACAAAAATAATGGCAAGAATTTATCATTTCACAATACACAGTGTAAAATAATTGACATTCAATAAAGGGTATTATAATAATAAAAGAAAGAATAATTACAATTCAAACATTTCAACTAATTATTTGTTTAAAAAAGGCTCTTGACTATCATATTACAATGAATCACTAGAATTTTTAATCCTGACTTAGTGTATTTACCCGAATATAAGACGAGTGTTTTTCCGAAATATCTCAGTCGATAATTGCGGGATCGTCTTATATACGCAGATTAAGCTTAGTCGTTTAGGATTTACGTTTTTACATTGTCATTCCATGTTACGACACTCTTAAATGTTGACGTAACAATAAACCCCTAAGACTGTAAAAATATCGCGCGTAACAACATAATTATATTCGCGTTCGTATTCTCGGCATACACCGCTAATTTGTCGGGCAATTCAGACTGATATTTTTGAATGAACCGGTAAAGAAAATGTCTAACCGAATGGCAAATGAAACGTAACGTGAAAAGGAATGCCGAGAGATTGTTATACGATGCGCGTTCGACGAGGCCATGCGGAATCTCGGTTCGACGCCCGGCGAATACGAATACGAGTTTTGAACAGGCCATCAATAAGTCCGAGGCGGATAGAAAAATCTGGCGACAGAAGGGAATGTTCATAAATGGCATCTGATGAAAAACTCTGAACAACACAAAATTTCGTCCGCATAACTTTCAAGAGGGCCTAAAACGTCAGAAAATATCACAGCATGGTAGGAAGACAAAAAGAAACAAACATTGATAAATGTGAAGATGATGAGGGTAATGACAAAAACCATGATTATGATATTAAGGAACAAGAAAATAATAGTTCAGCAATAACACTTAACATTCTCATGAACATGGCAATTTTCTAGTCAATGAGACATTTTGTAATTTTAGTTTGACTAAATAGTGAGAATTAGTTAAAAAATTTTAAAATTCTCAGGAGGCCTCTTGAAAATTAGGGAGGGTGTCATATATTCAAGGCCAATGTATATTCGGGTAAATCATTGGTATTTCATTTAAACAGATTTGCAATAATTAATATGCATTAAAATTCCAACTATCCAAAGATTTGTTACAAAAATCTAAAATTATCCAAACTGATTTTGGGAGAGAGGAAACTAAAGACAAATTGTCAAATCACAGTACAAACACACACACTTTACTATTCATAAGTAATAGTAATTCAGAAATATAGTACATCCAATGAAAATTCACTCTTAAGTTGGGGTTTCTTTTTAATGTAAATCCCACCTAAAGTTTTTACTTTATTTTTTTCTTTTATCTTATGTTTATTAACATTAATGCACTAAAGTTGAGTTACATGAATGGCTGCCACTTTTTAACTTAATTTCTGAGCTTTATCCAATCACCTAAATTTGTCATACTCCCATTTAATTTGAATTTTGAATTTTTACTGCATTTAGTTCTAAACAACAAAAAGTGTCCAGGAAGAATCTATGAAAATATGAAATACAAGATGCAGATGACATTTTTTTTATTTTGGTAATTACCTATGTCACATACTCAATCCGACAGTTTGCATTTAATTTTTATTATTATTATTAGTAGTAGTAGTAATAGTAGTAGGTCTTAGAAGCTCAAGAAAGTTATGTACTTTGTATGAATAAATTGATATCAGAATTACATATATAAAGTGATTCTCAAAATAGATTTATATGGTTTCCTATTAAATAACACAATAGTATAAGAAGTACTCATTTCAAAACACCCATACTACATACAAAATATTTTATAAGAGAGTAAGGCCACATTTATTTCCCAAAATTTTGAAAATTAACTAAAAGAGATTTTTTTTTGCTTTAAATTATGTATTCATATCAATTAAAGGAGAAACGGAAGACTTAACTTAAAAAGGAGCACACTGAAGACTGGGATTCATGGTAAAATTCATCCTATATTCTGCACATTAGGACATCTATTCTAAATATCACAAACCTTATTTCAAACTAGAGAGACAAAGATATCAATGTTATATACTCTGGAAAGGAATATACAAAACATATTCCTACTGCATAAATTACTTCACTTTTATGAGCTCAAAAAAATAATCCAAAGCCACTGACAAATGTTCAATAAACAGAAAATACACACACACACACACACAAATACGAATATATTTAACGAAAACTATATAACTACTTGCAAGAATCCTTCTGACTATGCAAACTCTCTATTGTTCAAGTCATGATTCAGTTTACCCATAAAATAAATATCACAGATGGGATAATATAGTTTTTAAATAAGGTGGCAAAGTATGTACATGTCCTTAACTGACAAAAACAACCATCATATTATAATTTGCAGCTTTTTTCCTATCTTGCGTAATTAAAATATACTGTATATAATACTGCACTTATTAGACAAAATTGCTGGATGACTACAACCCTATTGTTTTCTGTGAAATTAAATATTTTCATTCAAAATATAGAGATATAAAACAATCTAATATCATTCCAAGAATGATTTGCCTACGTTGCCGCCATTCTACATCAATTGACTCTTATTTAGGAAGATTTACACAGGATGAAATATTAATATATACCTTGAAGTTAAAATCTAGGTTATCATTTAGCTTTGGATAATTTCTTAAAATGCAGTAACATCTCCATAACAACTCTTAATTCAGCTGCAGTCATTCCTAATTAACTAGAGGTCATCTTTAAAAACGTTGCATAATCAACACAGGGAGGTATTTGGCTGCCACTTTCACACAATACCCTCTCACCTTCACAAAATTTTATGTTTCAATCATTAACCATCTGTCAATTTCTTCATAAGTGTAGTTATGTACTCCAAGACATTCTCATTTCGCAGTATTTCCATGTGGTCTACATTTGGAAAGGTCTGGTGATATATGCGTTGCTTCTGTTGGCTTTCCCAATGCATGCATGCTTCCAAACTGCGTTTATTCACTGTTCCATCTCCGTCTCCAAAAATGAAATTTGGATAACCATCAGGAAACTTCCCAGGTTTATACACAAGTCTAAAACATAACAGAACATGATAAAGATGATGCTAATAGCAGCAGCAACAATAATAATAATAATAAATAATAATAATAATAATAATAATAATAATAATAATAATAATAATAATAATTCATGAAACTAGAGCAATTAAACCATATCAAGAATTAGTACCTTTCTATTGTGTTTACACCAAATCCATGAAGGCAATGAATTTCTACACCAGGGGCAGAGAATTTTGAATCCAATTTTTGCACGTCTTTTCTCATTTCCCATCCCACTTCATAATAAATATCTCTGTGAATTTTAAAATAATAGAGTTTAAACCATAATTTTACAGTATATATTAATAAAAAATAAATTTCCTCAACTTATACTACATTGAAAAATTATTAGGAATGTGGCACTTCGAATGAATAAAAAAGAAAATTATAATATTATTTTGGAAAATGTAAATGTTACCTGAAGAATTCTTCAAAATCATTAACAGTATAATTTTTATCAGGAGTTTGCACCAATACTTCACTGGGCTTCCAAAAAACGCTGGAAGGCATCAGCCAAGCCAAACTCGGTGATGTTATTTGTTCATCCTTCATCACACTTTCACGCAACACATATGATCCTAAATCATCCCCTGGAACAGAATGAACCCTTGACCATGTTGAAATTCTTTTACAGGGTGGTCACTTTTCTTTGGAACAATTTTTTTTTAGTTTCCCAGTCTTAAAAACTTTTCTCTGATGAAATTTGTTATGCATTTCCCACTATTTTAAAAACCTAAAAACAAGGCTTTGGTACCTTTTACTAATTTGTCAGTGCTCTGATTTTGCTGTGAAAGAAACAAAATGATCAATATTTGCTTAACATTTAAAAAACTGCCAAAAATAAGACATGGCCAACCAATATTTTTCAAGTAATGTCTAGTGCATGTTAATCAAATACCTTTGACCATAAGCACTTGCTAATAGATTCAGAAAGAATAAGAGCATGAAGAAGACTCCCACTAAAGGGAACTGCATTCTTAACACAACATTCCTCTTATCGTAACAAATGTGTCTGAATTGGCTTCCTTCTGCAAGAACATGGGGAACAACAAAACTGTCCCATGAATGGAATAGTGTTGTATTGTAGCCTTAAAAAATCAAAGTACTTCGAAGTTTCACTATGCACATCAAATTTTATGATGAGGCACCTGCCTATATGATTAACATACATTTTCTATGCAACCTATGTGACCTACTTTGAGTAATTATTTGTATTTCTAAGGGCATGTCCCATTAATAAATATATAGATAAAACATCTTTGAGCATTTACAAAGTGTTTTATGCCAAATACTTTCATGAACTAAAACTCTCCAATTTTCTTTGGAACTACAAAACATAAAGCCCTTGTTCTTTGATGTCAATCACCAAATTTGTTACGATAAGGGAAAAGAACCACAAACAATAATGAACAGTAAATGGCACATACCAACAAGGTAAACCTTTAGAGCTTTGACAGATCCTGCCCAAGCTCCAGACAATGTAACTAATGCCCGAATGTACTTGTTCTTCCACCGCTGCTTCAAACCACCAAGAAAATGCATAGTCATTGGTGCTCCCATACTATGTGCAATGATGACAACAGGCTTGTTGCCATTTATAGTGTAAGTTTCTTCTATTAAAGCCTTCAGATCAACGAAATATTGTTGATTTTCATCTAGAATCAAGCCAAATCATTTAAAAATAATTTGCCATTTTATTTCGACCTTTACTATCTATTCTTTGTATTAAAGTCATTTCAGTACGGACGTATGAGAAACTTGAATGAACATAAGCACTTAAATAATCCTTTCTTGTTAAGACTATTAAAACCGTATTGCAGTCACTTGTTATTTGCACTTTGCATATTCCTAGTGTTAACAATTAAGTGAATAAATAAAATTACTTAATTTTAAACTGATGTAAGCTTTATTAAGATTCTCACAGTGAACTTGCAAATTTTAGGTAGGATGCGATTTTTTTTTCAGAGAGCATATTCAAAACTCCAAAAGGAATCAAATCGAAAAATTACCGAGAGAAGATCATCTTCACTTATGCAACATTATTTGAATTAATCCTAGGAATACTTTCATGAAGGTTTTCTAATCTAATTTCCAAGAAGTATAAAAACACTTACTGAAAAATGGCACAAACAGACATAATATAAACTCTCAGGGTATGTTGCTGGATTTGCAAAATGATTCGTACAAAATTATTACTCACAAATAAACTGATTATTCTACAAAATGACATTAGTCATGAAAGCAATTTCCAAACAATTATCAGAAATATGAAGGTTTTAAGGAATTCAACTCAATTATTAAAAGAAGTTATTACTTAATATTTACTTTTGGGCTTTACCAGCAGACTGGTATACACATTAACACATTTAGAACTTCAGATTGTATGACATACTGTGCATTTCGTCTCAATTGTTCTCATAAATATATAACAACAATGTTTCAGGAACATATTTCTATCCCCCTTCAGACTATAACAATAAATATTTTCTATTAAAACACAATATTTGGTTTATAAGTTTTCCACCATATTACTCAATACGTTAGAGAACTCACCAGTTACATAATAATAAGAACCATTAAATAAGGTCTTCCATTGATCGTTATATTCTTTATGCTGTAAGTTCTAGCAATAGAACTTGCATCTGGTATAGTTTGGTATGTAACAGATTTTAACTTCAAGAGATCTGAGTGATGGAAGGGGGATGTCATTTAAAAAAAAAAAACAGACTGGGATTTATTTATTTTTCTTCAGATTTTTCAGATCAATTTTTTAAATTAAATCTATATTTTTATCTAAATCAGATTGTTTTGATTTAAGTATGATTTGGTTAAATTGTACGAGATGTTTTACTTTAAAATAAAATCATTAAGTGATTTATTTATCACTAAGTACTTTAAAAGAAGAAAAAAGTTTATTAAAATATCAGTTTTTAAATTCATAATTAAATTATTGTAATTTTATTTTTTTTAAATACAGATACTATATATTTGAGGGGTCTAGTGCAATAACTAACCCACAAAATCTTTAAATTTGATTTACTTATAGTTTTGTGCTCTTGAAACACTTCTCTTGCCTCCACATTGCTAAATAATTTGTGGCAGTCCTCTATTAGTACGATTTAGAAGAAAAGCATTCTTCGTTCAACATTTTTTTGAGTAATACTGCCCCCCCCCCCT
>BOPP01000052.1:1061779-1121165 GCA_017312745.1 Gryllus bimaculatus | reverse complement strand
CCCCTCCCAAAAAAAGCACTTATTGTTGAAAACAATGGAATTCATTAACAAATTCATAACTATGATAGACAGTTTTTGAAATATTAAATGAATACTTAATTGTTGTCTTATCATAAAAAAATATGGGGTTTAATTGTTATTACATGCGCACTTTTCCATCCTTCAACGGTCAGTGGGAAGTATGCTTCCCTCTTAACATAGAATTTTATCAATTTATTCATACAGAAAAAGATTAATTTTATTAAAACTAGTAAGGTTAACTACCATTTTCATTATTTTTAACAATATTAACTTTGTTCTTTAAGTAAAGTTGCATTTTTATTAACACTCATCACCTTTAAGATGTACTGGCTTAAGCAAACATTTTAATCAAATCTTTAATCCTCTATTCAAGCTTTAAACTTGTTTTTCTCAAAACTAGCTCAGTGTGTGTTACAGCAGTATTGATGCTAAATTAGTTTTTATCTTCAGAGAATTAAATACTGGATAAAAACTAATGGATCATTCAAGTCTATTAGTATACAACTCTACCACAAATTGTTTTTTGTTCTTTGTTTCATAAATTTGTTCATTTTTTTGTATATTATATTGCATTTTTTACTTTTTTTAAATAGTTCAATTACATGAAAAAGTTTGTAACAAATATAATATATACTACTCAATATTAGCTTTGTAATTTATTTAAAACTTTTTATGTGACAAGTTTTTATTTTTTATATATTATTTTATATTTAAATATATTGTAGAGAATCATGATATTTAAAATACAAATATATTTTCAAATATTACAAATAATAAATGATGATTAAAATCATACCAGCCCTAACTCAATCTTATAAATATTTTGCCTATCTTCTGTTGTGTTTATCTTTTAGAATAGTCACCACACTATTTTTATTAATTACACTATGGACAACTTTTATTGCAAATCTGGTTTCTAAATCTCCCTTAATTCTGTGGTTTATGCGAGGGATGAATGATAAACATTACACTACAAATTTATAACAACTGTTTTCATTGGGGGGGGGGCGCGAGAAATGTTTAGATAAATAAATTAATGTAATGGCTGCTGTAACAGTTTTATATAAAACCTCTTTTTGGATAAAGTGAAGACCAGAACAAAAAGGTCAAATGAAGGAGTTACTCCAAAAACATCATCATCTAGAACTGCAAGTATTTAGGTACCAATTCTGTTCTCCAAAAACTTAATGAATTAAAAAATAATAATAATAATAAATAATAATAATAATTAATAATAAATAAAATAATAATAATAAAAATAATAATAATAATAATAATAATAATAATAATAATAATAATAATAATAATAAAATTTAAACCAAGCGAAGTGGCTCAGTGCGTGACACGCTGACTTCGTAATCGGGAAGTCCAGGTTTGATTCCCGGGTCAGCCATCCTGACTGGGGTTTTCGTGGTTTCTCTCGGTCATAAGGCGTATGCTGGGATGGTTCAAAAAGTCCACGATCACCTTCCACCAATATCCTATCACCTAATCCATTAATAATAATCACACTTCAAGGCGTTACAACCTTGTTGTAATCCAAGGATACAGCTGAAAAACTGATCCTGGAAGAATTTCACACGTTAATCGTGTAGCGCGGTCAGTAATGGCCTATACGCCAATAATAATAATAATAATAATAATAATAATAATAATAATAATAATAATAAAATTTAAAAAACCTAATACAACTTTTTAGTAGCATTAGAGACGACAACTAATTATAAAATGAGAATGTTCTTAACTTGACAAACCACTAGAGAATACTAAAATGAAAAGGCAAACTTACTTGGAGCCTTTCGAAAATCATAAGGAGCACCCCTAATGGACACATTCCTCTCATATCCCATGGCTACCAAAGCATTTCCAACATCTTTAAAATATGCGCCAGTTATGGCCTGACTAGGATCCAACCATTCCACAGTAGAAGTATTACCAAATCCAGGTATCCTTATATCAACTCCATCAGAATTGTAAGTTTTCCTAGTCTTGTTATCATACACCAATTTTATGTTGTCAATCTACATAATTGTCCACAATTAATTAAATTACAAGACTATTACCCTAGTTCAATCGTAATAACATGTGCATCAGCAAAATACTTACCCAACAATCTATCACAATTGGAACTAGTAATTCCATGTTGAGCCATATATTGAAATAATCCTGAGTATTTTTCTGGCATAAATAATGAACAGTATCCTTCTTATGCAATTTTGCTTCAACTTGACTACCTCCATCTCCCGGAACTGTACAATAAATGACAGGTAATACATTATTTTGGGATCAAAATGTAATCATGGTAAACGAAATAAATACAACCATACAATCACTTCTGATGAGAATATAACCGATGTACAGTTACCTAAAATAACAGGTGGGCCTGGTAGTGCATTTTCAACACGATTAACTGAATAACAAAGACATTGAGCCGCTAGCGCAATGAGCATTCCAACTACGAATTTTGATATTAGAAGCATGATTGTTCTTTAGTCTCCAAATTGTCATAAAAATACACCTAGTATGACAGTCACTGCTCCAATTTCGAACAAGTTATGTTTAACTGCTTCCCATCGAACTATAGAGAAAATCTAAAACTATAGAGAACAAAGAAAACAAAGCAATGGTTAGTTATAGCACAAAGTAAATGGTAAGAATCAATTATGGACAAGAAATAATACATACTTGGCTGACGAAGTAACGCATTTCTGCATCCAAAAGGTCTTATTCCAACTACAATTTTGTTTATGGTTAGTGACACTCTTTGGTAAAAGCTATATATCACATAAACTTGAATGACGTTTCGATGACGTATCCCGAGCACATGACAGCAATCGTGTGCCCTCTCTTCGGTCGCGTGATGATGGTCAGGGACATGCAGGGGGAGGAAACTACCGCAGACGTCAACAAACAACATGTGACGCATCCTAACCTCAAGAAAAATACAATTTGTTTCTGATAACGCAGATTGATTACGAAAGAGCATCGTACCGATGAGCTACGTGCTGTGATTTTACATTTATGGAACATTGCGAAAAAGGTATTACTTCTTTTATAGTACTTTTTTATTGAAGATTAAATTAGTAAGTAACGTATTTTCTCTCTCCTTTTCTTCTTTTCAGTCATGCAATTTTGTGGCAAGGTCGTGCTTATCACGGGCGCCAGCTCAGGTATCGGTGCTGCAACTGCTATTCATTTTTCTAGACTTGGAGCTAGTCTAGCTTTGACTGGCAGGAATATCGAAAATCTTAATAAAACAGCAGGAGAATGCTGCGGACCAAACATCCCGAAACCTTTAGTAATACCAGCTGACCTTTCTTCTGAAAATGACACACAAATTGTTATTGAAAATACTATCAAACATTTTGGAAAGCTTGATGTTCTCGTTAACAATGCAGGTATTCTTGCAATGGGAAGTATTGAGCAAACGTCTTTAGAGCAGTTTGACACGGTTTTCAATGTAAACGTGCGTTCACTTTACCATTTAACAATGTTAGCGGTTCCACACCTCATTACAACCAAGGGAAATATTGTGAACGTATCAAGTGTAAATGGTTTGCGATCTTTTCCTGGTGTGCTGGCTTACAATATGTCCAAGTCAGCAGTGGATCAGCTCACACGCTGTGTAGCACTAGAATTAGCTTCAAAGAAAGTTAGAGTAAACAGTGTAAATCCAGGAGTTATAATTACAGAACTCCAGAAAAGAGGTGGTCTGAATGATGAATCTTATAATATGTTTTTGGAACGAAGCAAAGAAACACATGCCCTTGGAAGACCAGGGAACACAGAGGAAGTTGCTCGAGCAATTGCATTTCTTGCTAGCGATGATGCTAGTTTTATCACTGGAGCAAACCTTCCAGTTGACGGTGGCAGACATGCTATGTGCCCTCGATAGTTTGTTTCAGCTTTGAAAGGTGGTTTTTGGATCAATTTTTGGTGATGAACGCTAGCCTTTCAAAAGTATCTTATAAATTCAAAAGAAATTTAAATATTTGGCATATATTTCTGTTTACTTCAAATGTTTGTAATGTGCAAAATTGTCAAAGTTAAATGTACACCTCTGCTCCTCTCCTGATTACTTTTTGTAAACTCAGTTAATTTTAAGAGGCTTTCACTGAAAGTAAGTTTCCTTTCTCTGGAAACCTAAAAATTACAAACATTGATGCATTGCGCTTTTTGGCTTAGTACCATTTTTTTAATGTTAACTGCAATGAAATGTCATATATTAAATTGTATTAAGTATGCATAAATTTGTCTCTTATAGATAATACACTTTCTACAGATGTAAAATAATGGTAAAATATAAATTTCTTTGAATATGAGTTTTAATTTCATACACAACCCTTTTTTCAAATCCAGTTCATTGCAATTTTTCTTGGGCTTGAGTTTAACATGGAAGATTCAAGAGGAACAGCAATAATTAATTAATTACAAAGAAGCTGTATATATTAATATAAGCTTTATTCCATAATTAACACTTCAGAACATACATATATACCACATTACATTAAATACATATATATATACTATATATTTATTATGTTTTGGTAATTTAGTTAATAAACTAAAATCATAGGTATATCAATAAAAAAGTTGAAAAACGAAATGGAGAGAGGCCAGAACATAATTGCCTCATTTAGAATTAAAAAGATCATAAAACTTTGTTCTGAAACTCTTTCAGCATATCACAAAAGTCAAATATATCAATCATGATTTATTCCATTTTTACTTTATTCAGACACACATTTCAGTGCATGTTCTTTAACTATTCAGTGTTGAAGAACCAATAGTATAGATTATTAAACCTAGAAGATAATGCCAATAAATGCACTTTTAATACATTTTGATTATAATAAGAACAGGATTGATTAATGTGTAATGACGTAAGGGCCTTTCCAAGAAGTTACCTATAACAAAACCTAACCACTGATGCCACACCTAAAAATCCATAAATGGTGGCTGAAACCTATGCAAATGTCAATCCTATTTTTATATTAATCTACTAAATAACTGTTGATATCTGATCGAAGACCATAAAATGCATAATGAACAACAATTAGTTTTTCTTCACAGGCTGAAGAAGATCAAGCACCTTATCTATATCCCCATTCTTCATTTCCACCAACTGGGTCAACCATCCGCCTTCATTGCTGAATCCCATTGACATCATAGCTTCAACACTCTGATTAATTTTGGGATCTGAAACAAAATTGTTATTGAAAAAACACTAGGCAATAACATACTTATTAAACAGAACTTGCCCAATTATTATTTTTTCGAAGAAAATTTTACATCAAACTTAAACTCACCTGGATGCACAATCTTTTGCTGGGAGGGTAGTGGTGGTTGCTGCTGCTGCTGTTGCTGCTGTTGTTGCTGTTGTTGTTGTTGTTGTGGTGGTGGTGTTGGCATTGGACGCTGCTGCTGCTGCATCTTTGGTGGCTGTTGCTGCTGGAACCCTCCTGCAGGGGGGAACATAATGTGGAAAGGAGCAGGAGTGGGAGGAATTTGCCACTGGATCTGAGAAGGGGGCAGTGGAGGAGTGAATGGTGGGAAAGGAGGAATATTGGTGAAGGATGGAGGAGGTGGATAGAAGACAGGAAATCCTCCCTGGCTTTTTGGGACGGCTCCAGTTGAAGTGTTTGCAGTTGTTGCAGCAGAATTTGATGCAGTTCCTTCCTCTAATTTTGGAGCAGTTGCAGATGAAGCAGCAGGCTCCTTGGTTACGCTAGCTGTGGCGCTAACAGAAGATTCTAAAATACATAAAATGAGATATTCTAATTATCTAAAATAAAAATGCCACATTGTATCAAAGTGTAGAAATAGGAAGGTCTTGTATGAATAAAAAATTGTGAATTGGAGTTACAACATCAAGTTTTCAAATAGAAAAATCATACACAAGAAAATTAAGCAGTTCGGAACACATTTAAGAAGAATGTATACGAAATACTCAAAACTCACAACATTAATGTCTGTGATTCAGATAGAAAATTTACATATATCTTAATTATGTGTCATCAAGCACTTTCAATCACTGAGTATTCAACATTAAGATGATTACCTTGATTTGATGCCTCAGTTCCGGAAACAACAGTCCACCCATCCTTCTCTGGGCTTTCGCGCTCTGAAGGAGTCTCGGAATTCACGGATTCTTGTTTGACAATTTCTCCTTTATCATTTTTAGTTTCATTAGCAGTTTCATCAGCAAATGATACGTTTTTCTTGGCCTTCTCTTCGGTTTTTGTTTCCTGAGATTTCTCTGCTGGTTTACTTTTCTCCACAATCACATCAACATCAATTCCTGAAAATATACATGAGATTTTGTATATTTGGTGAATTTGAAACATTTTGTTGCCAATTTAGAATTCACAATGCAATGACCAGAATAACAGAACCACTGCAAATCATAGGCTAGTCTGTTTTGATCATAGCAGGTGAAGTTTACTGTGTACCTATATATTGTTATCAACACGTCCATGAACCGACAAGAAACAACAGCATGTTTACATGTCCACTTTTCTGATGTACCAATATCATTCTCAAATACACCCTTCACATGCTAGGTATTAATTATCTATGACAGAGGTTACCAAACTAGGACATCTACTAGGGGTGCAATGACTAGAGGGGGGGGGGGGGAAGAGAAAGTTTGAAAAATCAATATTGTATTTATTGGTAAAATAATTATAGACATCATTGGCAACAATAGTTCATTGCTGGCAATGACGTCTATAATTATTTCATGAAAAATGCCAACGATTACGCACCACAACACCTATATTTATTGGTAAAGCAGAAAGAAAACTTCAAAATTAAGATATTTTATTTTTAAAGTTACTGAATAAAAGACACAAGTCTGTTAGGTGTCACAACATATCAAAAATAATATAATTTTTTATAAAAACGTAACATTTTCATTTCCAATATCAACAAGTTTCACCATATTTTAAATTGAAAACAAAACTGTTTTTTACTAATTTTTAAAAACTATCGCTAATAATCATATTTATCTGCAAGTCTTAAATTAAAAATTGAAGATATTTAATAGCTTTGTTTCTTTTGTATTATCCTGAACTTGCTTTTATGAAAAAAATGCAAATAAATATATTGTAACAAAAATATGTAGTTAATACAGTGGTTTATTTCTGGTAGAATGCGACAGAACAGCATTCCAATATCTCAGAAATAATAATTAAATTATAATATAAATATATAAATATTTCTATTAAATTGATAATGAATTTGAGGCGTGTTCCACAACCTAAAATTTTATAAATCAAGAACTGAGAATATACATGTAAAGAAAACACCCTTAGATCGGAATTTGTCAGGTAAATTATTTTTCTGGAGAACTAGTACCAACAATATTTTGTTTCTGTAACTCTAATAGCTTATTAAGATGAATAAAGATCTTACCAAATGGGTCAAGAAAATTAGCAACTGCTTTGCCAACGTCTTGGAGATATTGCATTTTCTCGTCTTCAGGAGGAGCAGAATTGTTTCCAGCAGCAGAAGCAGCTCCATCTTGGGTCTTTGGCGAACCAGTTTCTGGAGTCTGCGTCTGACCATTTGCAGTAGCATTCTCAGGCTCCTTTGTGTTTTCTGTAGTGCGATTCGTATTCCTTCCCAGAGGATCAACGTCATTAATCCAGCCTCCAACCAACGTACCAAGGACATCCAACAGCCCCACTGCGGGGCCTGCACGATGATGACCATGTGCGCGTCCACCGTGCCCATGTCCATGCCCACGTGTGCAAGAGCATGCCTCTGCCTCACCACATGCCCCACTTCCGTCCTCAGCAGGGCAACTGCTGCTGCATCGACGGGACGACTTTGACAAATGATGAGCCAAACGCTTGCCAAAGTGTGGGCGCTAAAGATTTAAAGAATTAATTCTTTAAAAGAATAATAATAATTAATTATATGTGGTGACCCACCTTAATCATGTTGAATTCTAACATGTATATAAATATTCCTCTAACAATTAATATAGTTTAATTATACAGTCACAAACTTTTCTTTAATGTCAAAAACAACTCTGTAAAACATTGTTTGTTGACTAATTGAAATATATATTATACAAAATAATTGCCAATGGTATTAATAAATAATATTAGAATAATAATTGCCTATGGTGAGGTGTTCCTGCGTTTTCACGGGATTCTAAATGTATGGTTCAAATGCTTATGGAACAATGTGATAGGACTTTTTAACACTACACAAGATCCATACAGAGAGCACAATTAAAAATAATTTTTAAATGACAATAGCTTCTTATGCACATCAGTGGATTTAGCAGATCCACTGGAGAGAAGAAAATTAGTTTGTTTGGGAAAACAAAAAGAAATTTCCCTATCAAGAAATGTAAATTTTCAAAGATTATTGAAGTTTTAAGGTAAAACCAATATAATTTTAAGAATACAATAATTATTGCCATTATATTTCTCATAACATTTCAATTTGAAGCAATCTTATTTTTAAAACAATGATTTATAGCTCGCACAGGTCAAAAGCTCGCACAGGTATAACTAATATCTTTTATTCCAATAAATGGCTAGTTAAGAATAACATACACGAAGAAAGAAATTAATAAAGTTATACCACCTACAACATTTAAATACGTTTATTTGAAAAGATTTAATAATTGTTAAATGCCAGATGAATAATCAGAATTGTCCAGGAATTCCAGAACAGTCCCATGCATCTCCATCCCTCCCACTCCTTGCTCGTTCCCAACCCATTTCACCTCACCATCCCAAAAATTGTTATGATATTTGACAAAACTAATGACAAACACTGGATCTGGAAAGAATGTTTACTAACCCACATCACGGGTACTGGAAGCCGAATCATGAAATGATCAGGATGAAGCGATTTGGATTCACAATCAGAACACAAATCAAAGTTGCTGCACTCCAGGCATTTATAACGGAAACCAGTGACACCACTCTCACATTCATCACAAACAACACCAGGGTGACTTTTACCTACAGAACAGAAAATCACATTGTTACAGTATATCACTTTCATCCAACAGTACATAATCAAATCAAAACCAAATACATGTTCACATACCTGGCCGTTTAGGAGATTCCTC
The DNA here is from genome assembly GCA_017312745.1 of Gryllus bimaculatus. Classification (NCBI taxonomy): domain Eukaryota; kingdom Metazoa; phylum Arthropoda; class Insecta; order Orthoptera; family Gryllidae; genus Gryllus; species Gryllus bimaculatus. The sequence goes on along the minus strand of BOPP01000052.1, from coordinate 1,112,047 downwards.
CTTTACGTTATCTCCTTTGATAGTAACAAATAATTTACGAACATCTCCTGGCATTTCAGTCAGAGCAATCATCAATTCATCATCAGTAGAAATTAGTACATCATCTCCATCAGCATCTGGAAATTAAATTGACATCAAGTAAATCTGAAAAAAGTTAAACATTTGCGTTAAAGTGTACTATTATTTTTTTACTTTTACATTTATTATAATCAATTTTTACCTTTCCAGGAAACATCAAAAAGTTTGCTTCGCAAAGATGGAAAAACAGTTTGTAACTTTTCAGATAAATATGCGAAATTAGATACTACGTCACGGTCTATACCAAAACGTCGTACTTCCGGCTTGTCATTAGGATCTTTTCCATGCAAAAATACTTTAAAAGAAACAGTGTTTTCTTGCGCCATTTTGAATTGTAAGGGCACAGGTCTCCTGCAATACAAAGAAACAATCTTATATTAGTAACACTTTTCACATCATTTCAGGACTTCAAATTGATACGAAATGTCAGGTACTCAAAACTCACATTGCGAAATATACTTTCCGGATTATTTGTAAAGATACTCAGTGCACTCGAACAATCACAATATCAACTTATTAGAGACCAGAACAGAATTCCCCCCCACAGTACATTCACTAGCCCCAACGTTCCTGATTCCAACGATTTATTTACCACTTGCTGTGACGCTCAGCTGTGGTACCACGTATTGAGCACGAAACTACTCGAAAACAAAAGAACTTCGTCCCAGATGCGTCCCAGCCGTCAAACAAAACACGGACCTGCCTTACAGCACCAATGCACTGACAATGCACCCCACAAGGCGGGGAGTGGACCAGAAGATAACCATGATCTGCTGACTCTCACCCATCCACCAATCACAAAACGTAACTCTGACAGCACTTCGCAGCGATGAGAAACTTGTCGAGTTGCATTTATTTTACACTAATGTAATGTGCGACATATACAAGCTACAAGTATATATTAAAAATACGTGGCCTACGTCTATTTTGCATTGCTCTTTTATCCTTTTGCAATGACAGCAATGCTTAATGAGGTCAAAATTCACATTGTTATATCAATTCGCGCTCACGCAATAGAAAAACCCATCCATTTTAAAATCGATTATCACAAGAAACTATGCCTTGTCTTGCTACCGTAGAAATTGAAAATTACAAAAGCACAAACCAAGACATTAATCAACTGGAATCTTCATTCGAATAAAACATAACTTTGACAAAAAAGTACTTTCTATAATTCAACTTCAAAAAAGTACAACGGATCTTGGTATATTTATTTAAACAAGAAATGCCAGTACATGAAGATAATGCAACCAGTGACAATTCCGAAGACAAGTGCAGCTCACACTATTTGGGCATAACAATAAAAACGGAAAATTACGGGCCAAGTAATAGACCACGAAGTCTACAGGAGACCTAAAGACTTCGTAGAAAATACCATACACCTTATCGTAGGACGCAAATTCTAAGCATCATTTTCTGAGACACATGAAACCTAGGTTCAAATACACTTCCTATAAGTTGACACTTCATTTCTGCTTTCACAATCTTACCTTGTGAGATCCTCGGTTTTTCGCAGATTATTGGTGAATTGTCACAAATACTATGTAAGACGATAACTGCCAATACTACGTGCACACGTAGCACCAGGCCGATGGAAGAGAACTGACTGTAAGGAACCGCTGAATACAACTCCTTTTATACCCCCAGTTAATGAGGAATGATCTCGCTGAAATGAAGGAGCCGACTGACGCAAGCGGTATGCCACCTTCTGACAAGTTCTTTCATGACGCTCTGTAGTACCAACTCTCAGAAACAAAATCCACCTTATCCTGTTACCTTATTAAAGTTGCTTATATGACTCATAGTTTACAATTATGTTGGTCACATTGCTCTCGTACACTTCAATTTGACAACTCACCTGCACGTGAGTTTTGTTTATTTCTTTCACGTGACGAACAAGAACAAAAAGTTGTTGTGGGATGCAAGTATGAAGAACCCTTGAAATATAATATAATTTAGTCTCCGTTATGATTATTTAAAGTTTGCTAAATAACATACTCTGATAAATAATTTAACGTGGCGTAACAATGACTAATACATCTAGTACATTCGGACGTTTTCAATATTGCTTCGTTGTACTACATTCAGTGTCTGATGAAACTTTGAGCACAGAAGAGACAATTCTAAAAATGATGTTTAACGAAAGTGTAGATAAGAAACATACCAAAATAACGATAGGAATAATTTCAATAAAGGCTTATGATAAAATTAGTGCGTAAGATATAAAATTTGAAAACATTAATAAAAGTGTTTTAAAAAAAATTGATTTCGCAGGCTTAATCATTTCATTCTCCTTTCAATGGTCGAGAGTCCATCGATTAATTTTTACTCACTCTCCTTGTATGTACAAAGTCGTAAAGAGAATGTAATGTAATCGTACAGCGGAAATCGGTGATGTTTCGACGAAAGAACTCTTGGGGCCTGGTAACGAGAAAGTGGATAGATCGTGTTCATATACAGTAAATTATAACATGCATTGTGTAGTCAGAATCCATGTTTTGTGGGTAGACAGAAATACCAACACAGTCGATTGGCGGCAAAACGCGTCAACACGTCTAAAGCGCCTTAAACCGTTCAGACGATTTGTTCCAGACTTGGTATTCATTGTTCGTTTTAAATGAACTCGAAGCCTTGCAGGTTTGAGACGGATATTTTAATCTTTTGGGGGCGGGAGATTTAGATGAAATTCCAAACAACAGTTTAAAAATTTTCTCCTCGAAAGCAGCAAAGGATGGTACAAAATTGGTGCTGGTCCTATTTTCTGCAAACTCTCGATATTTTCAAAAATTGCAAACAATTAATATTACAAAAATACAATATTGATCATCAATGGGGCCAAGGCGACTGCAAATGAGAGGGCCTCCTCGTTTGCGTTGCGCATCCCCTTCACGATAATATGTGTTATTAATAGACCTTTGAATTTTAGGCACAAAAAAGTGATCATTTAGGAACTTAAAATAGGTAACAAAATTATGAAATTAGACATTATTAGGCATGAAAAGTGACGTTTAAGGCACTTAAAATAGGTTACACAGTTACTAAATGAAACTTTTAAAAATATTGGACTTAAAAAAATAATTTTCTGGCATCTAAAACTGGTCAAAAAAGGGTAAATTAGGCACTTTTAATTTTTCAGGAATGTAAAGTATTTTTACATTATGATAGTGACTACAAACATATTTTATTCACTTTCATTTCATTTACTCTTTCACACTTTCCATTCTCAACCTGTCAACAGAGCAGTTGCTCTGAGAATAGGTGCAAATGCTCAAGAAGTGTGTGGTGATCGGAGACGAGCTTCAAACTTTCTATTAATATCGACTTGCGGAGTTCTTTATGTTCGATATAACAAATGTTTCGGTATAACAATTTTTTACAAAATGAGTCAATAAGAAATAGAAATTCTACAAAATTATTTGTTTTAGGCAGTTTTTTGCAAAAAAAAAATAAATAAATATTAAAATAGGCGTCAACCACCCGTTTAGGACATTTTAGGCTCAATTAGATGCTTTCAGTAGGTACATCTATTTTGTCACAATTCGAAAACATCTGCAATTATTTTCCACAATCTTCTAAAGGAACTAAATAGGCATTTGTCCTAAAATCCGAGGTCTAGTAATTAACTTATTAGGACATGCATCTGAATTTATTCATTAACATATCTTTAGAAAATCATGCAAGATTTTATTTTATTACTTTGTCGAAGTCCCGGAAAACGTGTTAACAAAAAAGTGATTTTGTGATCAATAATAAAAAAAATATAGAATTTTGTCGATTTAAAATGTATTCCGTAAGTACGTTTCGCTTTCGTTGTGTGGTCATTGAATTTGAAAGCTGCATTTATGAACTCAAAATGTCTTGAAAATTAAAACAAGGTTACAAAAGTAAAGTTAGACTCGCTTAATCGTTTTTAAAAAAATTATAAAATGTTTCATGATGTCGCGACCGCCGTCCGTCGGGGCCCTAGGCAATTGCCTAGTACTTCCTATTGATTAATTCACCACTGTTGACAAAATGTTTTTGTGAAATAAAATCTGTTTTAAAAAATAATATTTTTAAATTAAGCCCTGTACAGTGTTTTGAAAACAAACAAGTATTTTTCATGTAATTTCTACTTGAAGTTACTGAACAAACAAAAAAATACAAAACATCCAAAACAAACAATTTCTCGAACCAAACCGGCTTTTGTATTGCACTACGCCCTCAGAATATCAGAGGGGAGTGCTTGTCTTGTTTGTCCTATAGTAAGGACGTGTCGAGATAATTGTTTTAGCGTTGCCGGAGCTAGGTTGGTTTGAAAGTCTTGATAGACTTCGTTAAACGAATGCCGTCTCAAGTATTAAGGACTCGATATCAAGTTCTGTCTTCGATACTTTCAACCGTTTCCGAAACGGAGGGCTTGGTATGAGCCGTATAACTTTCTATTCCGTTCTATACTAGTTTAAGTGTATCCTTGTACTTCTGTGCCGAAGCCCGACTGCAGGGGAACTTATATGTCTAGATTTCAGAGTGTCCGGTGAGGTGCATCAGCCTAGCTAAGCCCCTGCCAAGTCATGTAGTGGCCCTGAAAATGGTTCAACATAAAATAACCTTATTAAACTGTTTAACCCCAAAGGCGTACAAAGAAATGTAAAATTAAAAGTTTCGTAAGAAGTTAAAATTAATAGTTACTATTTTTTTGAAAGGGGGATTTCCTCCCCCCCCCCACGTGGACCGCGCCTGGATGTAAATTAGTAAATTATCAGCCATTGTAACTAAATATTATGTGCATTATTATGTTGTTGGCCAATACAATAACTTTTTTATGATTTTAAATACTTTTAATTACTTTAAAATATAAAGTTTTATTATTACATTTCTTATCAAGCTAGAGAAATAAAATAGATTGTACAAATGGAATGAACGATGAATGTGAAATGAAATGGGATGAATCATCGTTGTAAGCTAATAATTGCATCAAACGGGTTTATCTTATGAAGACAATTGTTGCCAGGTTGGTGGAATAATGCTGTTGAATCAAAAGGTCTTGGTGAAAATATACGGCCACAAAGTGCAAATATATGAGCAAAGCGGGATACGAACCCGGGACCTACTTCTCATCACCTTTTATCATATTTGCACTAATAAGCAAAAGTCTTTATCGTTATAAGACCAAATAAATGTCACAAATGCAAAATTTGCCCCCCATAGCTCAGTCGGTTACAAAATCTATCCGGTAAACTGAAGGTCCCTGGTGCCGGGTTCAAATATTTGCACTTTATGGCAATCCATTTTTAAGATACAATGTACGGACATTTTTCTTAAATGGGGTTAAACAGGAAGATTCATTGAGCCCTTTATTATTTATAACTTTTATGAATCGGGTTATTAAATAAACCAAAAGGCGTAGTAAGAAATGTAAAATTGGAAAGTGGAAAATGAGTCCAGTATGGATACAAGCCTTGGAGTATGCGGACGATATTTTATTTCTGGCCAAAATTCCAAAAGTGCTGCAAGAGATGGTAATTGAGTAGGGGGTATGCACTGGAGGATGGACGTATGAAGATAAACATCAATAACAGCACGGAATGTGTATAGGAAAAGAAAAGGAGTAAATAAACATTAAGTGGAGAGAGGAAAACATGGATAAAGTAACACGTTATGAGTATTCAGGAACTATAATTTCGGAAAACGGAAAATATGAGGAGGAACTGAATAATAGAATGAAGAAAGCAAACTCAGTGTATTACCAAATAAATAAGAACGTACTATGAATGAATGTAGCACTAAAACCAAACTTCAAATTTTTAAGTCCGTATACATCCCAACATTTATATTGTAATGAACCACAGTCGCAATTATTGGTGTAATGCGCCGCTGTGAGTCACACTATCATAGAAGGGGGTAGCCATCACACTTCAGGTGCGATGGTCGTTTCCAGACAGCAGGATGCATGCGCTGAATTTATTTAGGAGGGCGCCAAGCGTATGCCTTACCTGTGATCTGGGCACCGGCGTTGAGACATCATCAGGGGTGGGCACCCTGGGTCGAAGGATTGCATTTGCTTACTGATTATAAATAATACACTTTTTTGTGATCACCCGATCAAAATGACGGGGACGCGTTTATTGCTATATAAAATTGTCTCTTTTACATTACAGTTCCTTCTAGTGCTTTACTCTGCGTAATAACTAAAATGGGCGTGAACACTTACAGAATGGCGATGACTGAAATTCTGCTACCTCACTCAGAAAGGATTACACGTCCAAATATCGGCCGGCGGCAGCAGATGACCCGTTGAAGTACCATGGAAGTCTCCTGTAGTCGGCAGGAACACGCCTGGCTGAGCTGAAGATCGTCCACGGTCGTCCGCGGAATTGAAGCGTCAGTTTTTTGAGGCGCGGGTCTCAGGTCGTCGTACGTCGCCTGGACCGCGTATTATCATTGGCAGCCGAATCATTGTGTTGCACACCCTCTCGTAAAATTTATGGGTGTTACCCCTACTGTCCTAGCCCGGCATCCGGAATAAATTCCGATGCTGGAATAGTGGCTGGTAGGACCTGGAGACTAGCGATCGTTTTCGTGTGGCTGTAGTCGCCGTTGAACACGAAGAACTCAAATAGTCGACCGCTCGCTCCAACAGTCTTTCTCCAATTCTGAATTTTTCTAGCGCCCTTCGCTCACCCGATTCCCGTCCCCACCCCTCTCGCAAAAATGCCCTTCCTATCACGTGCTTAGCGCGAAGCTTTCCATAGGCTAGTCTTCTACGGAGTATCGTGTTTTATTGTCGCGTAGGAATTTCTGGTGGGCTACTCTCGCCTCTTAATGTGACAGTTCCGGCAGTCCCGGCAAGAAATAATACAAATTGATAATAACACCGGTACTCAAGGTCTCTGAAGTGGTATGTACATGTTCATAGAATGGCAGAGGATAAAAAGCCGAAACAAATGATCGAAGCCAGGCCAGAGGGAGAGAGACCACCTGGAAGGCCAAGAGGATCATAAGACGCATATGCACATGATATTGTGACGTCATGGATACTCATAGCGACCACAGACACAGAGCTTTCGTATAACAATATATTTATTAACAAAGAAAACAAAACAAATATATACACTTAATATCTTACTTACACCCTAGCTCTGATAGACCTACTATCCCCTGATCGCGGGAGCGATCCAAACCCGATTGAAGATGGTTTTCATTGTGGCATTCGCCACTCCTACTTTTGAAGCGCGCACAAAGCCTAGCTTCCGTGACCGGATGTCACGCTGGGACACAAAGTCCGTTTTGGCGCACCAACGGCTGGTTTGCCTCGATCGCAGGAGCGATCTTATCCGATTGAGAATCGGCGTGAATCGTGGCACTCAACCACTCTTCACCTCGGATCACGCACACAGCATCGCTCCCCCGTGACCGCAGTCACTCAAGGACACAAAGTCCACAGGCTTCGTCAACTAATGACTCCAGCCTCGCGAGCCTGGCTCGCATATGCACCGTCGTGGCGCCAGGTTTTGTGCACACGCACGAGGTTCTCCCACCGTCTCCAGAACCTACCTACTGGCTCTGTACACGCTGTTATATAGGCGAGGCCCACGTGACCTACTACGTCACGCCACCCCCTCGCTTGTTATAACAGTGAAAAGCTTCTATAAGCCGGAAACTCCCAAAGCCTTGTGTCTCCCGTTTCCGCGTTCTTCCCTTTACGGAAAAACCCTTCTTCCTGTGGCAAGGCTGATCCTCTGCCAGCGTCCCCAAATAGATGCCACGAGGCACGCTGGCTAATACGTTACAATATATTCCAAAGGAGTGGAGCTATTCTAGAAGAGGTGAAGCGCAAGGCACAAGACAAAAAGGAGTCTGACAAATGGCTAACCCGACGCTGAGAGGCATCAGGGGAAAAAGAAAAAGAAGAAGAAGAAGTAGAAGTAGTAGTTTCCTATCATTACAAACAGTTCAGAGCATAGAGACATGTATTTTTCATGTTCTGTGATATTTATTCCTTGGTGGGTGGCGCAGGGCCCGGCTACCTTGCTCCCCGCTCTAAATCCGGCCCTCTAATGTAAGCTCTAAGCTCTGTAAGTCTTGTATAGGGTTGCCAAACGTACTGGAAAAAGCGGGATATGCTTTTATGCTGAATATCGACATGTGTCCCGTTGCCTCACCAGATTTTTATTGTTTCTGCCAAATGTCCTGCATGTATATACTCTGTTATAACTCCACAAAGTTCTACAACAACAACAAAATGCTTTTTGGGTCTACTTGCGAACTACATCATAGAACTATGCGCTAACACACCAGCTGTTCAGGATTGGGCGAGTAGTAGCTCGCTACTCGGCGATTGCCGAATGTGTGGAGCCGCCTTTATGTATAGAGCGATTTTTATAAGAATGGAACGTTTTAACAGTTAGTGCTGGCAACACAAATGAAGGTTCTGTGGTCGTTATGTCCTTGAGACTATTTGAATCTCCCTCCATTCGTTCTTTTGCAGTTGGCTAACTTGTAAATGGCTTCGACACTTCCTTTTGTGGTGTCATCGTACGACAAAAATATAGTGCGCCACGAGAAATAATTGAAATTAGGAACTACAGAGCTATGTGCTCTTCTGTAAAAATATTTTTTAATAAACCTTACATTGAATTTAGTTTTTACGTGATAAGTATTATGTTTCTTTTAAAATCGTCTTGAATGTGAGATGCGTACTGATTTCCGGCTACTGCGTTGTAAGGGGACGAGCTGTGTTGGTGAGCTTTTCATGGTTGTAATTTGCTCTTATATATATATATATATATAAGTATTATACAAGAAAAAAGATAGCGTTCACTGTTTAAATGTTTTAATTGGATAGAGTGAATATAAAGAATGCGTTTATTATTCATCCAAGAAATAAGAGATGAAAATAGACGTACTAGATAGGTTAAGGAATGCATTGACATACAAAGCAATTCAATAACAGGTTACATTTGAGTTATGAGAGCATGGTACCAAGTTTTGATAGTCGGGGTGTAATAATTATACATAAACCACTCTCTTCACTACACTAATGCGTGAGCCATTCGCTGTGAAACGCCCAGAAAAGGTATTTGATCGTCCTCCAAACAATCATTTTTCTTTCTATTTACATTCGTGGCCGTTTTCTTTTACTGCATATGAGAGCGTGTTAAGACAGTTTTCTACATACGTAATTAAATTTCAAAATTTCCCCGACTCGCATACGTGCATATACCTCAGCGAAACTCTCTTCTGTATAATGATATCATTAAGGGACCCGTATACAAACAGTACGAAGGGGCGTGTCTGAACAGCTGCCGCGGCGGAGGGATACTTCTCTGAATTACACGTGATGTTCACTTGTTTAGCGAACTGTCACTTTGGCTCATTCTTATAAAAATCTCTCTATACATAAAGGTGGCTCCACACAATCGGCATTCGCCGAGCAGCGAGCTGCTGCTCGTCCAATCCCGAACAGCTGATGTGTTCGGCGAATGTTCGCTCCCTTTGATGTGTCCTAAAAACTGACACGCGGAGGGTAGGGCGAATGCCGAATGTTCGGCGCTCGGCGAATCCCAAGCAACCCGCCCACACTACTCGGGATTCCGCGAGCGGTTGCTCGGGATTCGCCGAATGCCGAACGTGTGGAGCCGCCTTAAGATAACGCAAGCGACTAATTCCTTTGTTAAGCAAATATTATTATTTTTGTCTTTTTACGATACAATCTGAGAACTGAAAAATAAAGCAAGGTATTGTATGTATTGAATAGAAGTGCATCTGTTTCTCTCACAATGTGTTGCACAAACAATCACTTGCACATACTACGTATATTACTCCGTATATACGTACGTATACGGGAAAGTAAAAATAACCGTGCGTTCTGACCTTAGACCTTTTTATACAAATGGGAATCCTGATTCTGTATTTTAGCCCAGTGATAGGGATGGAAAACGTTCTCGACCAATCTCCAGAGGCATGTGGCAGCTCATATCTCTTACTCCGCTTGACAAGCGGTGCTACGACGACTTCCACGTATTGGAGAGTGGCCGACGCAACCGGAAACAGTGTTGAAGGAGGATGGTCTCGCAAGGTGTGCCAAGCGAGTGATTGTGGGCCAGTGTGACATTTCGCGCAGTTTCAGAGGGCCGAAAACGAAAGAATATGGCATGGATCGCTTGTATGCACCTGGAGACGGCGCGGATAATAAGTACTTAAGGAGAGAAAATATCTGAAAAAAATAATAAGAAAAGAGAAATCCGTCTAATAAAAAGAAAAAAAGTCGAAGAAGCTTGAGACATATTTTGTGAAATCCTGAGAACTTTCTTCAGGCCTGGACAATGGTGTTTGTATGTAAGCGAATGTTTAATTTGTAAATCGATATCATGCGTTTTAATTAAATTCTGTTCCCATCTGTATCATAGAAGGAAAAATCTAGTGCCCTAATCCTTCGTCATTTTGCAGCTCTGAATTCAACGATTTTAATTACAAATTATTACTATTTTTTAATTTGAAACCATAAAGTGTTCATTAAATATTAAACTTCATATTTTAATTTTGTTAAAAGCATTTTATGACAAATAATTTATATTATCTTTGTGCATACATATACACACACATGTATATATATACACATACATACATACATACATACATACATACACATACACACACGCACACAAATCCGCTCCATAAATTCGTCTTTGTCTGAGGATATGGACATGGATAAACTTCAAAAGTCAGGGAAATTCATCCTAGAAAAAGGCTGTCACTGATATTATTGAAAGTGCAATGTAATTTATCTTCATCTATCATTTAGTTGTTTCCTTGATAGACTATTTCCTTATTATTAGTTTTACTTGAAATACAACTTAGTTGTAAGAAAATAGACAATTTTATAACGAAATATATTTCAGATGACCTGAATTTTATTACCATCTTTTTGGCAGCCCTAGCCTTGTAGATACTAATTGAGTTGATAATTCCCAGGTAGAGGAAATCACTGTCGAGTATTATCATAAAAGAGACAAGGCTACACATGAGACCATACGGTCTCGTACTAAAAAATTATATCTCCTTACGAGACCATATGGTCTTGCATGGCAGCCAACTTAACCCTGCTGTACTGTTCGGTTCTATATGATCCAAAAGAAATTTGTTTTGCACCTGAGCATTAATACTTCGTGACTTTATCTATGTAAATATATTTACATTTTTAAAATTAAATTAATTTATAGTAGCATCAACAGCTTGGTTATTAGGAACTATTTTAATTTATGTAAGATTTGTTTGTCTGTTATAGATTTTCTAAAAAAAATTTATTGTTGCATATGTACTGTTCGGGTCTGTGTGATCTGATAGTCAAACAAAAACCAAATTAGTGTGTAAGGTATGTGACTTTGAAATATGGCAAAAGAATTTTCTTTTGAAATTAAATAACCAAGCTTACTTCTGAATCCTGGAGAGAGGGAAGAAAAATATCGGTGTACGAGAGATCAGTCAGCTTTGTTGGGTAGTTCGCCCAAATGACAATTGTACATACGATTATTTCTGAACGACATCAAATTTAGAACAATTCTACTAAAAATAAAATCGATAAATCTGATCACAAAAAACGCCAGAATTTGTACTCAAATTAGCAATGAAAAAGTTCAAACTACTTCCTTTTTCATCGTATTCTTTGTTGTGTAGTATTTTCCAAGGAAAAAATTTAAAAAAATTAGTAACTACTTCCACATATACACACAAAAACACAAAAAAATTGGCTTCAATAGAATGAAACGAGATACTGATAGCCCTATCATCTTACTAGTGTATTTGTTTGCAAGAGGAAAATAAATAACTGACCATTGATTCTGTGTTAAGAGTATTAAAATCCCCATCTCAATCTATTATCTTTAATTAGTTTTTAATTAACAATACACCCTGTAATTTCATGTTATATTTCAATTAAATTTTATGTTGGCTAGATAAGGTTTTTATATTTATTTACATCAACAGATGATCTACGAAATATTATTATTTTGAAATAAAAACACTTAAATTAAACTTGTAGCAGTGCAACAATGCCCACTGTTGTTTAATCACGAGTAGAAAACGTTGCGTATTTGAACTTTGAATGTATAAAACAAACAGGCACGGATCCACCCCCCCCCCTAATTTTTTCTGTAACTATTGATTTTAACTTGCCCCGAAACTTTCAAGCAAACACATTTACGGATAATAATTAAAACGAATAAAATCGTATCGCTGCGCATAGCCTGCGATATTTTACAAAGTCTTTATTGACATATTCGACCAAAACATTTATAATTTCCCCTCCCAAAATTTGTCTCTGGATCCGCCCCTGTTAAACAAATAATATTTACCGTTAATTACCTTAAAATTACATAAACACATACAAGTTTATCCCAAACACACAAATATTCACAATTCTCATCATTCATACGTGCTCGGATCTGTTATTGAAATTCTTTCTAATATGGCCATTTGCTAATTGACTCCTTAATTAATTTATTTACTATTTCTCTTAAAATTTTATGTCATGCTTGGTCTTGAACATTGACAGTGCGAGTTCTTTATATTTCCTGAAATATGTCACTTCCTGTTCAAAGTTATATCTGCAAGTTTGCCTGCCATCGTCATGGATCCTGGAACGCTTATGTCTCCAGATATAGTACAAAACATTCTTCTACACACCATGAAATTTTAATGTCGCGTTTCTCCCATCTGAACTTAAGTTCCGTTAAGTATCTAATTAAACTTAAGGTAATATTAACATTATACGTTATTATATAATAACATCCAACTTTGCCGCCGGCCCTGTTCGCACTCGCCAATTCCCAGTGACAGCAAGTTCCGATTCCTCCTTGAGCTTGTGTCACGCAGATGGCCGTGAGTCATCGCCTCTTATCGCATTCATCCAAAGAGAAACGAAGTACGTATCACCAATGCAGATACATAAATCTGGAGGATCTGCCTGTTATTTGTACATTTTGAGCTTATACCTTTTCAACTTAATTATTCGGTTAAAGTGTATTCCATTATTCAATTAAGTATCTCGTGTGAAATGAATTGTCTGTTTATCAGTCTGCCCATCTGTATGAACCGATTAAACTCAATAAAACTTTAAAATACTAATATGAAATTTAAATACATTATTAAATACATACGTATTTACCCATGGGACCATCATATATTTCGTTTTTTCGTGATTTCTCGAACGGTTCCGAAGATATTATTTTTTACCTCTCCCTCCAGCCTACAGATTTCTCAACTTCGTGCACCTAATAGATACAAGTAAACGCATATGTTTGCATGGGGCACACAAACTTTAGAACCTCTGAAGTGATTTCTCCCACATTTGGCACCATTAAATAATACTTTTGGAGGGTCTGTAATGAGCGCGTTTGCGATTCAAAGCTGTTACGTCAAAATGTGAATTTTAATATTCAGTTCAATACTGCATGCGGGGTAGACGGGCTGAGCGTAAGGACCCAGAAGAAGTGGTCCTATAGAATGGGGTGGGGGGTGGGGGGGCACAGGAGATGTGGGCAGAATAGCTATTGTAGCCCGATAGGACGGACAGAGGTTGTGTTATGAGCAAAATGAACGTATAGAGCGTGAATAAGGCTGGACGAGAGGGGCGGGAGGTGTAGGCAGGCCGGATAGGCTGCACGTAGGATATGATCGAAGAGTGATGAATGGGAGGAACAGGTAGAGCGGAAGGGACTGTATGAATGGGGCTGGAGGGGTTGACAGGACACCTACTCTTGAGGTGTAAAGCGGAATAGACTGGATGAGAGGGACGGGAGGTGTAGGCAGGACGGCCATAGCAGACCTGATAGGCCGTGCAGAGGATTTGGTCGAAGTGCGATGAGCGGGAGGAACATGTAGATAGGAAGGAGCGGGATGACCGGAACAGGCCGAATAGGCGTGCGGAGGATATAATCGAAGAGTGATGAATGGGAGGTACAGATAGAGCGGAAGTAACTGGATGGATGGGGCAGAAGGTGTTGGCAGGACACTTTCTCTTGATGTGTAGTGGAGAATAGGCTGGGTGAGGTGGACGGGATGTGTCATGGCAGGCTGAACAGGGCGTAAGGAGAAAATGGGCGAAGGATGGGGAACGAGCTGAAGTAACAAGTAGATCGGAAGGGGTGGGATGGTCAGAGCAGGTTAGTTAGACCGGCGGGGGAGACGGGCGAAGCGTGCGGTGCGGGCGATGACATGATTGTGAAAAATAAATATTAGGACAACGCCGGGTAATCGCCCCAAATCATACTCCATCGATATTGTGATGTTTCAGAATCCGTTTGCTTAACGCTCTGAATCCCAACGAAACTAATGGTTCAATTACACAGCTACACACACACACACACACACACACACACACACACACACACACACACACACACACACACACACACAAATTGTGTTCGTGACTGGGGATAAGACCATGCTTCGTATAAAATTTTGGAATCGCTAAACAGGAATTCGGTATCTATTTTACTTCATCACATCAGGTTTTTGACATAGGTAACGCCAAAAATAAAAACTATGCTAAACAGCACATACTTTCTCGCCCCTTTGTAACGGTTATGTTATAATATTATACAGCATTTCTGCCTATATTAACACACTTCAGTTAATAAGCGCTGCCAACAAAGCGCTGATGCAGTGATGACAGCTGCCTACAATGGGTAAATATTTTATCAATTCTTCGTAAAAGCGCCATTTTTGCCATAAATAGTAGGTAGTCCGTAGTTGGTGTATATTTCATTAATTTCAATCAGAAATTACGCAAAACTACTCGTTTTAAAAAATTGTACATTACCTTTTTTGAAGAGCTAATTCTGTACAACAGGCTTTGTCTAAAGCAAAAATCTCTATCTCCAGTTTTGAAGTTTTAAATGTTTCTTTTCATTTAAAAAACAATCGGTGATATTAACGAAAATGAGACCTGCAACATTCTACTAGACGTCTTTTGCATTTTTCAACAACAAAATTTAATCAAAAAATTTGAAAATGTTCCAGGGTATTCTTGTAAAGTACCCCCTAGAATGAAAATATCTGTTTCAAGTTCCAGGGTCCGCGACATCTGCTGGAACGATTGCGGAATATCAATTTGGGAGATAATCGACTGAACGGTTTATGCTCTACCGTTGTGCCCAGACGGGCAGACAGACGTTTTGCCGTCAATCGATTTTTCGGTATGAAGGACGCACAAAACATAGAATCTGGCTACACCACACATTAGATATATTTTTTCTATATTTAGCAACTGGATTTATCCACTTTTTCCTTATAAGGACCCGGCAATAAGTGTTTTTGACTGGAAAATTTGCCAGTTTCCGGCGCACAAGAATACTTTCTCTTCTTACGTTAGTAAGGGCAAGAAAGAAAAAAATGAAAGATATTTCCAACCGAGGGGTTATCTATATGTTTTGGGGATCGCTGAAACCGAATCTGAAGTTCATTTAACTTCACATCAGATTTTTAAATTCAGATCAATTATAATTGATATTGAAGGGGGCATTGGTCCCTGGCAACACCCATCGCGTTGTGTCTGGCATATCGCCTAATCGTTGACGCCAGATCACTCCAAGCACAGTTTTTTTTAACATTTTTTAAATATTTTGTTAAAAACCTAATGTGATGAAGTTAAATGGACTTCAGATTCGGTTTCGGTGAACTCAAAAATATATACGTAACATGGTCAGACCACTCGGTTAGAAATATATTTTAAATATATTTTTTGGGGGGTTGTGTGATGGAGTAAAAAGGACACCGGATTCGGATTTAGCGACCCCAAAACACAGAGCATGGTCTAATGCTCACACACGAACACATTTTTCTGCGTGGCGATGTTTTTTATTTACTTATTTATTCCTTCCAAACCCATATCACATTTATTGAGGGGAGGAAGAAAAACTGTAGGGAAACTGGAAGGAAAACGAAAGTGAAGGGGAGAAACCGGAGCCAACGAAGGGATGTGTGGTATACTAAAACATTTCGCCTTAGATTTCTGTAAAGGGTGACGCGGATCCACGGGAGGAGGGAAATTATCCCTCTCCCCCAAAATAAATTTCAGTAACCAATAATTTTAACTTCTCACGAAACGTGTTACTTGTGGGGCTAAAACAGTATGTACTATTCCGCCCATATTTTCATGCAAAATTAGGCAAAAAGTATTCAAATTTTCAAAAAATTGTACATGACCTTATTTCAAAATCTATCTTTAAAGAACAGATTTCATTAATGGGGAAATCTCTATCTTTAATAGTTTAGTTGTAGGAAGAATCCGAAAAAATTTTGAACTTTTGCAATTTTTCAAAAATCAGGGTTTTAAACGAACATTAATTAGACCTGCACCATTCTCTTAAACGCCCTTCACACTAACAAAAAATATAAAAAAACAATGGAATCTTTTTTTTATTGAAAATTGTCCCAGGGGATTTATGTAAAGTACATCCAAAATTAGCTGTGTCAAATTCCAGGGGCAGTGACATCAGCCAGATCGATTGAGAAATATCAATTTTGGAGAAAATCGGATGAATTGTTTAGTCGCTAGTATTGTTCACTGACTGACAGACTTTTGCCGTTATTCGATTTTTCGGTTTCAAGGACTTACGAAACAGATTCTGGCTACAACGCGTGTTAGTTTTTCTAAATTTAGCAACTGGATTTATCCACTTTTTCGTTACCAGGTCCTGTTATAAGAGTTTTCTGCCGTAAATTGGCCGTTGTTCGCACAGTATTACGTGATATTCTCCCTTCTCCGTAAAAATGTTTTTGGATAATCATTAAAACGAATAAAAACGTATCCCAGCATGAGCCGAGTTTAGCCTGCGTCATTTACATAATCTGTAATATGACTCGACCAAAACGTTTTGAGTCACAAACTATCTTAGTGTAACGATCACACTTTACTCACTGTCGGGCATTTATATAGTATACCTAGGATGGGGAAATATAATAACTAAGGAACGAATTTTGATGACCTGAAACATCGCAAAAAATTATCAATAAAATACTCGTAAAAGGTTTACAATGCTCTAAAAGCAAAGAATAATGACGTAATATTTTTATCAAAACAGACTCAAATGCGTAATTCAAGAAGTTGGATATGTTACTGATGTAATCGCAGTGTCGGATCGAGGGAAGGTCATGCCCCCCTCAAAAAAATCTAGAGAAAAAAATAAAATGATAAAAGTGCAGGAAAAATAAAGATGAGAAACGCAAGAAAAAAATATAGAAACGTCAAAAATGTATCGAAAAAATAACCGCGCGTTCTGTCCTCAGCGTTTTAGTTACGAATGGGAATCTGAAACTCACGGTATTTTAGCCACGTGGTACGTATGGAAAATGTCTTCAACTGTTCTCTAGAGGCGTCTGTCACCTCAAATCTCTTTCTTACTCCGCTACGGCGACTTCCACGTAGAGTTGGAGTGTGGCCGACGCAACCAGAAACAGTGTTGACGGAGTAAGGTTTCAGCTGGCTCTAGGTGCCAAGCAAGTGATACTGGGCCACTGTGACAATTCGCGCAATTTCAGAGTGCCGGAAACAAAAGAATCGTTTATATGCACCTGGAGACAGCGCGGTTAATAAGTACTTAAGAAGAGAAAGAAAATATCTAAAAAGAATAAGAAAAGAAAAAGAAATCTATTAAAAAGAAATCATAGAAAAGGCTGGAGACATATTTTGTGAAATCCTGTCCACGTTTTTTTGTCCTGGACAGTAATGTTGTATGTAAGCGACTCTTTAATTTGTAAATTGATATCATGAATTTGTATTTACATTATATCTGTTCACCTCTGTATCATGGAATGAAAAATATAATACCCTATGACATATTTATGGACAACTGGGAAAATACATTGTTTACTTCTGGTCATCCACTTCTAAAAAATCTCTGTACTGCAACAAACGTAGACGACGTGTTAGCACTATGGACAGGCACCCCCCCCCCCACCAGACAACTTTATATATTTTTACACAGTACATCAACTTCCCTACACTCCAACATACAAATTCACACGGAGATAGAACCGCATGCAACAAGAACATCTTCTAAACTTCTTGATCTCACCATACGCTAGCACAGAACCAATCATGAATTTAACATATTCAGAAAACCCACACACACGACACAATCATACACACACTTCACAACACCCCCCACACACAAACACGCACGCCTTTCCATGCGATCGGTGCATCAGGGATTAATTCACATACCCTATGTCCCCATAAAACACACAAAAAAGGACAAACAAACTTAATAAAAACATATAGCCAGAATGCAATTATACGTACTGCAACATGATTGGACAAATTAAATAGTCAAAAAACCAATACACTCATATCGCAAACACACTACTCTCACACCAATTGACAGAAACACTACAGCCTCAAGTACCTCAACAATCCCTGTATATAGACCCTTTCTCTGAATAGCCTCCACACTCAATAAATTCGCTTAAAAAACTTCTTTCAATCAACACTCATACATTATACAAAAACACTAATGCAACACTTCAGACACAATCCCACCAATCCTTATGCGAGCTACTATGCTCTCTACGTGTCCAACAAATTGCAATGCCATATACATAGGACAAACAAGCCGTAAATTCACACAGAGAATCAAAGAACACGAACAAGCATGGAAAAAAACATCTACACAGTCTCACACTTTGCGGATCACCTAATTTAAACAAACAACACATTTGATAAACACATAAATTTCGAATTCCTAGAAATTGAAATAGGTACTGAACAGAAAAATTAGAAGCCTTACACATACACACGCCCTCAAAAACAGAACATGACAGCCTTACCAACAGATCCCCCTAACTCTCTTCACCTCTGCTAAAAATTAGCACAAAGGTACACCCCTAACCCACCCCCAGCCCTCCCCACCCACTAACCTTCGCTCGCCCGACCGTTCTCAAGCAATCCACCAGCACCCCCACATTTACGACCCTTCACCCGCACCCTACCCCTCTTCCCGCCCCCTCCCGCATCGCCGACCGGCTGCTGCTCTAAACAAGACACACGCTCGAAATTCGCAGAACTTTGTTTCGGCCCAAAGCTGCAAGGTATACATCATTTGCTACGCATCTGTATACAATAACCAACCTGTTAATTATTCAACATTGTATATTTGTATTTTTTTAGCTTGAGATGATCCTACGCGATCGAAATGATCATTAGTTGAATTAAAATATTGATACCTGATAATATCTCTATTTATTTATAAAAAAAAAGTTTACCTACAATCCAATTAATTATGAAGATAGAGACTGTACCCTCAATGAAATCAGTTCCTTACAGATAGATTTTGAAATAAGGTCATGTACAATTTTTCGAAAATATTAGTACTTTTTCCGTAATTTTTCATGAAAATACGTGCTGTTTTAGCACCTCTAGTTCACTATCAAGGATCCACAAAGCATGGATTCTGACTACACAACATGTAGAGGAAGTATTTACTACCTTATAGGGACACGTTTTATCCACTTTTTTGTTACCGGGGCCCGGCAATAAGAGTTATTATATCGGAAATTCGCCGTTGCAGTAAGTAGCGTTTTTTCCCGCAATATTACAATACATTCTCTATACTGCGAAAACAGTAGCAAGAAAGTAAAAGTAGTTTCATGTGTGAAAGTTTCTAAATGTTGTGCATGTCTTTGTTCAAATAAGTTCTTGCAGTATCTGGCATTGGACTTACCAGTGATTGTAGTAGATGATATTGTTATACTCCAGTTCAAAAATTCTCAACACCCTGTGGCCTTGCACATGGGATAAGAAAAGGTAATATTGCAATTTCAAATTGTAATCGCCACAAAAAAATGTTGCAGGTTTGGATGATGCGAAGAGTTAGAATTTATTACATCTACATTTTACGCTCTTTGGTAATTTGCACAAGAATACACATGAAAGATCACCTGTTCCGCGTTAAACCATAGACTATGGTTATACTCTAATCCTAATATAAGATCATTCTCAATTTGTTCTTAAATTCTGTCGGTTTCTATAACTAGATTTCTACGCAAGTTTTCTATAACTCGGAAACGAAAATGTCTATTTTTTAAATATTGCTTATCTTGCAATTAGCATCTTAAAATTTAC
This sequence comes from Gryllus bimaculatus, assembly GCA_017312745.1. Taxonomy (NCBI): domain Eukaryota; kingdom Metazoa; phylum Arthropoda; class Insecta; order Orthoptera; family Gryllidae; genus Gryllus; species Gryllus bimaculatus. The sequence continues at coordinate 1,091,865 of BOPP01000052.1, read as the reverse complement.
TTTTATTTATTTATGTTAAACGTTTACTTCTTTTCGACTATTTATAGTTAAAATGACGGAAAGGGATTCTGGAACTTAAGAAAACGTGCGCAGATAATCTTCTCCCCCATACGTCACATACATTTTTTTTTTACTTAATAAATCTAATCTAAAATCTTCTGGAACTACAATTGATTCTTCCCCAAGTTTGGTTTAACACTTCCATATTTTTGTCCCCTAATTTTTGAAGAATTTTAATCTCCACAATCTCAGTCTGATTTCTGTTCACTTTCAGTTCTGCAACTGTTCTATTAATCAAGTGTAGGTGGATTTATGTAAAAATTAAAAGACAACAGTTTTGTATGTTTATGCGAATAAGGTGTTAGTAAACTTTAATAAGCATAAGTTGTTAATCACATTCATTTGAAAATCGGTATTAGCACAATCCAGAATAGAAAATTCGAATATGGATGTGCTTTCTTTCTCTACATTATTCACGATTCTGTTTTTCTCTTGTATTACCTTGACGTTTTCTAAATTTAATTCGTTTTCTTTGGTAATACTGAAAGTGGGGTTTTGCAAATGTACGTAACATGATTCAAACGATTACGTGAGCAGGAGTTTCGACACTGAAAACCGAAATAAGTAATTCCCACTCTCAAGCATCACGAGACCAGCACGTGATGAGATCATTTTAGTCGTTGGCCATTTTAATCGATTTCCCAATGGTATTTATTTTTAGTCTGATTGTAAATCTTTGAAAGTAGTGTTTTTTTTGGCGTTTTGTAGATATATTTGACAACGTATTGAAGACAAAATCTATGGAGATTTAAGAAGAGAACTACCACCTGGAATTCTCTTCCCTTAATTAAAATTCAGCGATTATCGATTCTACATATAATCGTTTTATATCGACTCTGGCTGGGAGCGGCCTGATAAACCACAGGAAACGAGGTTAAGAACTCGGTGTCCCATGTGAGGATTATTATTCGTCATTCGTTGCAGATTTATCGTATTCGTCGTAGTGTCGGGACTTCAGGACTCGGGAGCATATCGGGATTAGTCATATCACATACACTGCCATCAGGATTTTATATTTTTCTAGAAGTATGCGTTTCTGTTTCCATTCCCGGTGGGTGCTTTCGGCAATACTGATATGCGTCATCACTGCTGCAAGTACGATAAATCGCTTATGCCGACATTGTTATTGCTATTATTGGATAAACAACCAATGTAAAATGTGTATCTTTCAGATGCTGCATATGAAAGTGATGATGGAAACAGTGCCCGGGGAAACAACACAAACGAAACATTAGGTAGTAATAATTTTCTATATCTTAATTTGATTATTTATGCAACAGTCAATTCAGTTTAATAAATTACAATATAATTTATATAATATATGTGATGTAATTTAATTTCAGGAATTTGATTGTAGCAAAATGGTCAATTTTGTTATATAAAAATTATGACATTGTTCAATGACAAAATTTCGAATGTTTTTTTTTTGTAATGTGTAGGCAAGGAAAGCAAATGGCAGATGATGAAAAAGGAAATTAAGAATGTTTTAGGAAAGTTACAAAATTTTTTTACCAATGACATACCACATTTTTTCAGTAAAGACATTCCAGGTTAGGTTATTTCTTATTATTTCATGCTTTGTTTTATCTTGTAAATATTGATTATTGTGTAAATAGATAAAAAAGAAAGATTTTGTGAATTATTCACTAAATTAGTCACAAAATCAAGGAGATTTCGTTTTAGCAATTATTGTAGTTTTGTGTTCTTTTCTTCACAAATAAGGCCCTTGCATCTGTGACTTTTCTCTTATATTATTGTTACCAGTAGTAGTAGTACTACTACTATTTTCACAGGTCATTTATAGCTTGTTCATGTTTTTGAGTATCTTTTTTTGTCACCTTAGATTTCTCTGTTTATGTGCGTTTTGATGTTCTTGTCATTTAGTAGAAATTAAATTTTTATGTAAGTACACTGAATCCTCCATTTTTGGATGTTAGATTAACTGCGAATACAGTTTCATATCTGGAGTGTTTCATAATGAAAATTATTAAATGAATGAAAATAGCAAAAAAATGATTGTAACATGAAACACAGGGATGATTTAATTGATTTAAACACTTGATTTTTGAATTAATTTTGAGATGATCACAGCAATGATGGACAGAAATTATAGAAAACTATATAAAAAAACTGAAAAGATCAATTACATCTGCTAGTAAAATATTAAACAATGGACTAAACTACAATTAAATAGTAAAATTAAAATATGCACAAAATATTGGTGCAATTCCATCAAACAAAAGTGTAATATGAATTTTAAGGTTGTAGTTAGACACATTGTACATTGGTATCAGTGATCATTGTTACATGCTAAATGGGATATGATGAAAATAGCAAAAACCTAAACCAAAAGCTTCAAAAAATATCTTTTGAAATTTTGTTTATACTTTACATGTTCTTAATAAGCATGTTTTGGGTAATTCAATAATAATTATTTTGCTTGGTGTTTTGGTATTAATTGCTTATGATAGAATAATTATTATTGACTTGGTGGACTTAGGTGTCTGCAGTGCATTAAGAGCTTTGTGATAGTACAAAAAGAGATGGTACTAAATCCTTTTGTGAGCTTGGATGAGTATTCAAAGAGTATTATTTGTTTACATTATGATGAGCCTTAATATTCATAGTTAAGGAGCCTGCAAGGCAATAGTTAGCAACCTTTTACATATTGTGAATTAAAGTTTGTGGATGATTAACATGTTTGTTAGAAGAAAGTATTCAAAGATTTGCTTGCAATTTTCTATTACAAAGTAAAAATTAAATTTATGATTGTTTTCATATTGTCATCAAATTGTTTTACTTATTTACTTTTATTACAAATTCTTAGAATAAAATTGGGGCATTTAATGATAATTGTTTATTTACAATGCCTCTAAAAAGAAGAAAAACATTATCCTTTGTAAAATAAGTTTTATAAATGGTATGTGTGTGTTAAAATTGGCTTATTATTGCAATTGTTTTGAAATTTTTAATTTTACCTTTATTTATTTAAAAAATGTATTTCTTGTAATACATGCTTTGTAGAAGCTCATAAAGTTGCTAATCTCTTTGCATGCATAATTTGTGTTATAGATGCTTTATGCATACTTATATTTCATTCTGATTATTTCTTAAATTTGCAGATAAAACGTCTCAAGTGAAGAGTATTTTGCAAAGGGAAATATCAACAGTTGAGAATGAAGTAGGAGATATTGAGGAAACTATAAATACTGAATTAAAAATAATTAGATTGCAAGATTCATGTGAATGTATCCAATATAATTGTGGATGCTGCCAACATTTGGAGGAACCAACCATTCACCTAAACAGCACAGGTATGTTGACTACAGTGGATTAGGAAATAATGTTACCATTCATGATTTTTCATATAATTCTGAAGTAACTCACTGTCTATAATTTATTTATCATGTCTTTTTCAGTTTGTGCAAATGTTACATATCTCTCACAGGATATTGGCATATCAGTCACTGTTACTGTAAATGGTTACGCTGTTTTTAATGAAACAGTATCAGGTATATATAATTGAATATTCATGGTTTTACCATACACATTTTCAAGTTCAACATTGATATAATTCATAACATTTTCTTATCTTTTTGCTCAGTGCGTAATCCACCGCCTGTCTGTCTTGGAGTGCCTTATGTAAAGGAATGGGCAGAGGCTTGTGTACGATTCTATGACATAGATGCAACTCGATCACATCTTCATGCTTGCGCGGAAGTGGAAGCAAGAATGAAACACTTTCTCATAGCAAAATATGAATTGGGATGTTTTGACATAGGTCCTATTACATTGAAAGCTAGTGCAGGAGAACAACAATATGCAAATGAGCCACCATCTGTTATGCTAGTGTGAGGGAAATCTATGAGAAATTGTATAGCATTTATTTTTGTATTTTCTTATTAATGGTTAAAATTTATTTGCGAGATTAAATGGAATTTAGTTTGAGATTAAATGGAATTTGGGAGATTTCAAGAGATCTGACTGTAGTTCTTTTTCTGTTATAAATTTTTACTATATTGGGTTTCTAAGAAAACCATTATTATTCAATGACTTCCTGTGATTTTTATTCTTTTTTAATTTTGAAGTAGGTAGTGTGTTAATAGTGTATAAATTGCTGTGGCTACTCGTTGAATCTCTTTCTTCAACTTCTTATTCTTTATTGGAAATAAATTTCTAGTCAAGAAAAGTCATGTGGAAAAGATCTTTTGTGACTTTGATCCTTTTCTATTTTCATTTTAATGTCATCTCAAACACAGGAAAATAAAAACCCGATATTATCAAGCTCCTATCGTAGTCCCAAAAATGTTTTTACTCAAAAAAGCATCTTTGTTTTATAAAGAAATTTTTAAGCTGTAAACGAAGAACTGTATGAAATTATTTTTTATTATCAATTTAATTTTCTGATTGGTATTTACAGACTGTACAAGTACAATTGTAAGTGATTTTTACTTTCTTTTGTGATTTTTGTATTATTGATGAGTTTCTATTTAAAATTTAATGTTAGTTGAAATGTGGTCTTGAGTTATTTCAAATAAATTAGATGAAATATGAAACCAATGTAAAAATTTTATTTTATAATCTATGTACTTAGATTTAAAAATTAAATTAGACAGAATTTTAATCTCAATTGTGATAATTATTTGAAGGTTTTTAATATGCATTTAATTCTTTGGGTCATTTAAAGAATGGAAATGTTTGTGATAACTGATTGATTATGATATTTAATCATGTGAACTGTTTTTATATTATAGTTATTAGGGGTCTTAGACCAATTTGTAGCAAGTTGTAATAGCTGGCTTTGTAATGTTAAAATTCAATATTGGATAAAGATTTTTTTCTGTAATGTTGTTGCTTCATTTATGAATGGGAGATATTCTATTTCATTCAATTTCAACAGACCTTTTACTTCAGGAAATTACCTCATTGTTAAATCCAATAATTTACGATCATTGGGTAATTTGTCAGGGTGTAATAAAACTCAGCAGTATTCAAAAATTAATAGTGAGATTTCACAAACTATTTCTGTTAAAAATAGTAAAAGAATGGTTTGTGATATTTACTCCTTGTGTAAATTTTGGAATGCATCAATACACTTTTCCCAATTTGATTTTCAGCTCTTGCGTAATCCACAAAATTTCATTTATCATTCTGAGACACTTCTCAGAATTAGGTAGTCTAAATGAGTGAAATTGAAGGACAAAGTCTAATCTCGCATCCATGAAGGTTAAAGTTTAATTTTGCATCCATTTTTGTGTATTTTATTTCTTCACTTATGCCATTATTAAGTTGTTTTATTATATCATCATTTCTAAGAATTTTGAATTTTGCAAACCTTCAATTATATTTTGAACCTCTCACACACATTTTGTACGACTAGAATTTTCGGCAAGAAATTTGGTACTTCATATAAATGATTCTGCATTATCTAAATTCTAAATGATCTTTTTAAAATGTTTTTGAAAATACCAATAGTTTTTGATAGCTATAAAATTGAACTGAAATAGCTTTTTAAAAAGAATTAAATAAAATTTTCTCCAAATTAGTTCCAATTTAGAAAATTTTTTTTTTCCGCGAATGGATAAAGTGTTTTAGAATAATGAATCATAAACCAGTAGTACTGTTTTCATTAAAAATTTCTGAATTTTAAAAATTTAAAAATATATAGTAATTTTAACCTTCGGTGCACTTCTACTAGAATTTACAATGAGGCTGAAGTTCATGGTTTAATACATTCTTGAGTACAAATGTTTTGAATGATCTTTTAAATATTTTCATATTATATTTACAGTTTTTGGATGTTGTTGGTAGGCTTTAGCTTGTAAAGAGCTGTTGTCCCAAAGTACATTTAAAGTTTTTGGGAAAAAGTTAATAAAAATTACTGATGTTTTAAAATGCTCAAAGGACATTCATAAAAATTGTTGTATATGTAAACTTAAAAATATTAGGTAATTTCTGTTAATGTATCAGGTGTCTGAAAAGTTAAGAAAACCAGAAATAGTAGATTTTTATTGGAACAGTATTGTTGTAACAAAAATTAAGCCATTTTGCCTACAGAAATAGTTTCTACATTTTTGTTGTGCAACATTGTGTGGGAGCAGGCAGAAGAGGTTAGTAGGGTGAAGAGCTGCAAAATAAAATCTTTTAAACAAATGCCCATACAATGCCAAATAATCAGCTAGTGAAATATATTTTGAAGAGTCAGTTTTATTGAACAGTTGTTCAAAAATGAAATACTACTTATATAGGAATCAATTATTGGTGCCTGCTACAAGAAAAAATATTGATATCTGTGATAAAATTTCATAAACTCTACCTTAATTGTGAAGTAAAATTTTGACAGAAGATTCATGAAGTTGAATGATATTTGAATAAATTGTTACTTCTGTATGTTATTGTGCAAAGAAATAATTACATGAACTAAGTTGATAACAGTTTTTTTGTTAATAAATCTGATTAATCTTGAAAGTGTTTTTTTGCATATATGATGTAAGTAGTGCTCCTCATTGTTTCAATTCTATCTGGTAATTTTTATCTGAAGACCTTTAACTTTAATAATTTTGAATTCAACTTTAAAAAGGTATATAAAAACGAATGGCGCTACAAGAGCCTACGCTTTCTTGTATTATTTGAAAAATATATTTGTAAAGCTACTTTTAAAGAAGATTCCCTATGTGTTGCTGCTTTTCATGGCCAGCAACAGATTACTTCCCGTGGCGATTCATCATTCACCTAACATGTGCCTCTGTGAATGTTCGTAATCCACGAGAATATTTGCTTAAATCGGGATTTGCTCTCAAGTGGTTTGGTTTTTGTATCCAGGATGCTAACCACTATGCCACTAGATCATTTAATGGTTCAGATGGCCAGATGCATTCATAAAAAAATACATAACTTTAATTTTTTATAATTGAAAAATTTCATGAAAATAGCACTTGTGTCAAATAATTTAGTGCAATGTGCTTCCTCCTTACAAAAAGTGGAAAGAAAACATTTGGAGTCATTTTTGAGAATACCTCGTGTAAGTTTGTGGCAAATTAAAGTGATTTAACTCACAATTTTATGAAAACTGTTCATATTCTGAATAATATTGTACATGATATTTAAAAATCCAAGTTTGAGAAGTAAAAAAATAGAAAAGTAGACACTATTAAGTGAAACTCTCTAGTATCAATATGTAGTTTTAGAAGAAGGTAAAAGTGAACTTTTTTTTTTTTAATTCACATGTTTTTGGGGAAAGTCCTTGTTCAGATAATAAGAACCTAAAAATTGAAAGATCCAATTCACATTCACAGAGCCTTGAGGAGAAATATCTTAGATGCTAATAATTTGCACAAATGGATGGATTAAAAGAAATATTTTGGGAAGAAATATGACATTTCAGTATTAGGTATCCTCAAAATATGTTTTCATGTCAAAATCTCGAGTCTCACTTTATGTAACATTATAAAGCCATACTGTACTCCACGTACACTAGAATAAGAGAAAGTGATCGTGTTTACTACAATTGTTATTATCTTTGAGAAACTAATATCTTCAAATATTGTGACTTTTTAAAGAATATTGCAACATTCCTATGAATATAGTGTATGGAACTTATTGCTTTATTTTCCATTTGTACATACATTAAAAAAACATTTATTTCTGAGAACTACATTATTACACTACGTTTACTCATCAGTTTTACTCTTGTTATTTACTGTTTGAAGTAAATTCAGACACAAATATTCTTTTAGGAACAATCAGTTACATTCATATTGCCTTTGGTATGTATTTTTCGAATTTTAAAATATATACATTAACTATTATCATTTGTTTCTTTCAAAGTACAAAAATCATCAGTTCCTTTATTAAATGTATAGTAACTGTAAGACCATTTTTTAAAAAAATATTTACTTTACAAACCACTGACAATTCTTAAAATTACAATATGAAATATAATTTGAAATTGATCATGGATAATTCACAAGCTGACCATAATAAATAATAAATAAATAAATACTGAAATAATAAAACATCCACTTTCCAACTGTTTGTTCTTTCAGGAGAACCACTTGATTTTATCAACAAGTGTAATTTGTCACTGTGTTACTCAGGTGATGGAGCTGTTGTTTCAACTGAAGGTGGTGGTGTAGCATTGTCTTCATTTGTTGCTGTTTCTGTAGAGTTGTCACCTCCTTCCCCTCCCCCAAACGTAAGGCCAAGGAGGTTGCTGAAGAAAGCAATGCCCTCTTCTGCTGACTGATTTACAACTGCTATCAATTCTTCTTCACTTAGCTGTTCTGATGGGTTTTCTGTGGTAATCGATTCCTGCTCTGACTCAGGGACACTGGAAATAGATTTTAAAAATATGTAGTTGTGAGAGAAAAAAAGTTCTCAAAAATTGTTTCTTAGTAGCAAATCTTGCAAGAGATTGAGTTAATAATCAAATGAGAAAAAATTAATATTGACTCAAAGAGCTTAATAATTAGAAGAAAATATTTACAAGAAAGATTTCTTAAAAGTTTTGATGAAACTTGAGGTAGATAAAACATTGAGTTCAACATAAGAAACACCCATGTACTCAAATTGTTTATCTAAAATTTTCCAATTTTTTGCCACAGATCAATTTCCTATTTTTGCAGACAGATTTTCAAATTGCACTAAATTATCATTATCATCATTCACTTATTAAAAGATAAGGGGTTGTCCATAAATTACGTAATGCTGAAGAGGGGGGGGGGGGTTGAGGCACTGTGTTACATAGATGTAGGAGGGGTCATAGTTTAATTTTATGTAATGCTGATGCTTAAAATTTTTCAACATTTCCTGAAATACTTCCTTTTATTCACTCTTACACTAAAACAAAATCATATTTACAAATTAAATTAAAGACTTTATATTATATAAATTGTGACAATAAACAAAATATTTTTCATCACTGATGTATTGATTGATTCTATTAGATTATGAAGAAAATATTCAAAACGATATACATTATTTGTACCAAAAAAATGATATTGTAAATAATTATGAAGGAATGTTGGATCTCATTTTTACTGATTTAGAGCATTTCTCTGTCAAGTGTTCGGATGAGTCTGTTGTATCAGCAGATGTGTATCATCCGCCACTCAGTGTTACTTCAAACGAACTGTAACTTTGGAAATTTGGAGGAATTGAGGTATGATTACTCTACAGCTGATTATGGTTTCATAGTGCAATTTTTGTAATCTATATTCTAGTCTTGAATCCTACGATGGTGACGTTAACACTTTAGTTACTTTATTTTGTTACTATTTGTATACTTGTATAGATATTTATGTACCTAAGAAAAAAATTGTTAACTATACATTTCCTGCGTGGTATAGTAGTGAACAGAAGAACACAATAATTGACAAAAATTGACACATGTTAGTTATAAATGATTTAACTCTCCTATTTTGTATACAAGATTTTGTAAACTCAGATCAATTTGTTAAAGCTTAGTGAGGAGAGATTTTGCGAATTATATTGTGAATCTGCCGAGATATATCACTACTGACGAAAAACATTTTTTGAAATGTGTTAATTCAAATAAGGATTGTAGGGGCCTTCCTAATACTACACACTGTGACTCATCAGTTTTTAATGATACCAAATCTATCGTGGATGGGTTTGCGGGATATTTTTCATCTTTCTACAAGAATTCTAATGTCACTATTTATGATGGATCAGTTGAAATATTTGAGTCTCCTCTTGCGCTATGTGATTTGGAAATTGGTATAGCTGACATATTGCACAGATTTAAAAAGTTGGAAAGAAAGAGCTCAGCAGGTCCAGATGGCATTCCCTCTATACTATTGAAGAACTGTTAATTCATTTTTGCACAAATTCTCAGATTGTTATTTGGAAAGTCTTTGACTGAGGGCACTTTTTCAAGCAAATGGAAGTTTTCATTCATACTACCCATCTTTAAGTCTGGTGACATGAATGACATCAAGAATTACACACCGATTTCCATTCTGAGTGTTATCCCAAAATAAATACTTCAATCATTCTCATCAATTTCACAATTACCCAATAGGCCTAATTTATTATCATTACTGTCTTTTCCACTTTTATACCAGAAGTATTTGATGGATGATGAAATATTCCTCAAGAATTAGAACTTTGCTTTTTTTGGCTTTGAGCCTCACAATAAATGCTTCGAACTTTCTTATAAATATTATTTTTTAGTTATAAAAAATATAGTAAAAATGCTCTAATTAATTTCTATTTTGGTGAATAGTATGTAATAAATGTATAAATAAATTTTTCAAGTCCAATACTCCTGTTTAAGTTACACAGAGCCCTATTTCTTGTAAGATGGAGAATTATTTTTTGTTTTTTTGGAATGTTTTGCAATTTTCTAATTTTTAGGCCTGTTCATAAATTTTATAACTTAATATAACTATTTTTGTGAATTAGCTTTTGTCAGTTTTTATTTTCAAAATATTATCTTTCTTTGGTGTTTATTGTTTAATTTGATTAAATTTATTTTTTGTTAAAAAAACAGTACAAAGTGTATGCAACATATTGGGCAGAAGTGTGTATGGTGATTTCCTGGCTTTAAATTTTTCATTTACATACCTTCATCTGAAAGATTGCATCAATAATTTATTTCAATTGTCATATGACATATACTCTAGTAATATGAAATAAAGGATTAAGAATACAAGACTTGAACTAATTTGTGCCTTTTATTGTATTCTTATTTCATTTGTAGATTGTGAATATTGCAAAATTATATTTTATTCACTGTTCTAATGTTGTGAGCAGAAGAAACACACTACAATTCACTGACAACACAGGTGTGTGCTAAGAGGTGGACAGGGGAGTTGTGGCCCCCCTGAACATTTTTAAAGGGACCCAAAAGGGATTTAGTAAATATTTTCAGTCCCTTATTTCCTCTTTCGTAAACTCACAATTCGGGATTTTTTAAATTTTATTTAATTTTTGTTGCTTTAAAAATAATTGAAGAAACTAGCGACCATAATTATTTTATGCATTTATAAATAACATTTTAAATATTGTAATAAACAGAATAATTAATAACTGATTTTTCACAATAATTTAAGTTAATTTGTCAAATGCTGTAAATAAGGAAATATGTTATGTCTTAGAGACGGGATTGTGTAGTATTCTGGGGTTACATGACATTTGGGGAAGAGGTTCTTCAGGTCTGGCAACTCTACAAATAGTTCTACATAAACCCATTTAGAGAAACCATTAATGTTACAATGTAATTCCCTTTGTAATGTATTTTATTCATTTAAACTACCAGTAAATATGTCATATAAATTTAAAAAAGTAGAATAGTAATGGGGCCAGAAATGTAGTTGGCCTCCCTTATTGTTTAAGGCTATGCACGCCTGTGAGTAAGAAGATATTAAATTGGAAAATTTAAAATCAATTATTTATTGACTTTTTAACGCATTTTGCCGTCATGTTTGAGTTGTCAAAATTCGAACCTTTTCATGACGAAGGATACAATGCCGTCAAGGGGATGTTCAAGTTGAAATGACAATATTTTCAACGGGGAGAGAAGCGTTCAAAACTCGGATGGGGGATAATTCATCTTCACTTCTACTCATTCTAAATAAACCCTAAGAACATTCTCAGAACCCATTGAAACACCTCAGTTACGTTTTCTTATTTCTTTAATGTAGTTTCTTTGATTTGAACATTTCAAAATGTTGAAATCATTAAGGAAGCTCTAATATGGATTAATTGTATCACGGGCAAGGAGAAATTAATACATTTCTAGCAGGGGTCATCCCAACATCTAGAAGTGGAACGATCCCCGCCTTGCCTCTTCCTTTGTCAATTGCATCCTGACCTGGATGAATCCGGGGAGTCTGGACCAGCCAACCACTTCAATCATTTGTCACTAATGACGTGGGTACAGCCTAAGATCGCACAAGACCAGACACTACGTAAGAGTATTCGCGATCGTAGCACTCATCAAACATGACCTTTTTGACCACTCACACACCTTCCTATCCTGTGCACCCACACACATATCGAACCAAGCGAACATCAATTCCCACAACTGACTGCAAACTTTACGCACACCGTATCCAAGAAGATACACGCGCCAACCATCATCCCTACCATCACAGAAATAGAAAATTTACTCGCCCATTTCAACCACCAAATCAAATCAAATCAGCAGCTACTTTCACTACATAACACCGTGAGACATTCTCTCAATAATCCGATTGATGATAGACCCTACTATACAGTGAGAAGTGACGAAGACAAAATGTACTGAAATAGATAGAACGGACAAAGACCATTCAGACAGTACGAGAACCACAAATGCGACACTTATCAACGATCCAAGCAACCCCACAAACATCTACAAGGACAATACGACCGCAAATAACCCGTATTTCACCATTACAAGCTGTTCTCAGCTGGCCAGGAGCCGTCGCTGGCTCACATTCAACACCCAAACCATTGCTAACACCTTCACCGAATTCCTAGCCGTGCACTCCCAAATCACGTCAGTCTTACGTTCCTTAAAGCCTCACAATTTCTCTTCAAACTTCAAGCACACTGGACCATCACAGACTTGAAAATCCGACAGGGCATTAAAACCGTACATGAAAACAAAGCTCCAGGCCCAGACGAAATCCTTCCGTTCAAAATACTTGTAAAAATACGAACTAAAAATGTGTAACGTCATCAGTTGGCAGCCAAGCTTCCTAACATGCTCGCGGGTGGTCACAGGGGGACCAGGGGCGGCGCAAAAGAAAGCCAGATGTGGGGGAGTAGAGTGACCCCCCCCCCAAGACGCAAAGTCGTACATGTGTTGGCCGTGCGGCCACCCTCACCCTCAGGGAGGCTGCGGGCGATTACGTGCCCGCCACAAATAAAGAGTGGAGATGTCCTGCAGAGGGATTTCGCTCTCGAATTGCCTCGCGTGCGGTCGCAGCTGTTAGCCGGAAGGCGGACGAGTTCTCCTCGTGACACACTGAATGCGTTGCAACGGGTGTCCGGGGACCGGCGCGCTAGAGCGTCTGGGTGGAGGATGCACCTGCCAGTCCATTTCCAGTCACATAGGAGTAAATAATTCTTCAACAACCTATCATATATTCACGGCCGGATTAACCAGTAGACCCGTTAGGAACAGTGCCTAGGGCCTATGAACATGAGGGGCCTACGATAGGGCCTCCGAATATGAATGGATGAAAATCAGAACGGTATAAGTGACATTTTATGAATTCAGAGAAATCTGTTTATCAAGTCAATATTACTGTTAAGACTTGGTGCTTTGTTTCGACATTAAAACTACGGCATCTCAATTGTTCATTGAAACTACGAAAATACATTGCCACTGAAATATAGGTACTGAATTGCCACTCCAAAAGCTAGAGGCCAGAGCCATTGCTACTGAAATATAGGTAAAATTTTAAAAAGCATCGTTCTTAGAATCAATCTCACCTGAAGTCCTATCATTAAATGTACCCAATTTGGTTTTCGTGAAGGCTCTCTGCGGCTCTCAAAATCTTCAGAATGGCTCTATATATCGGAACCCTTCTTATTTGCGTAACAATGTTTTAAGCCTTTTTGGCGTTGAACGAGGAGTAACTTTTCTTTAACATTGTCAGCCATGCGTCAAGTCAAGAATTAAGTCATTGCCTTTTAACCCTATCAGCCGGGAGCTCAGCACCGTTAGTATCCGGGATTTCCAAACGGTCACCCATCCAGGAAACCGCGGTGTCACGAGCTTCTTAATTTGCTTGAATTCACGGAGCTTGGTTAAGAAGTTCGGCTACCGCCCCAGGCAGCATCTACAATCTAAATCACAAACTGTGAATGATCTTGGCAGTCCGGATGACGCCGCGTCGAACCACGAGAAGATGGTCGAAACGTCGGCAACAGCCCTCGACGCGGCGTCACCCGGACAGCCAAGATCATTCACATGACTCCAGCCGCGGAAGCCGACGACTAAATCACAAATTACCGAAAATTTAACTGATATCTCTCATGCCTTCGACTATTGCCCTTAATACGCCGCTCTTCAAACTTAAAGCCCATCCACGTCAAGTCTTAACCCTCTTTGAAATTTATCTTCGTGCAACACCTCAGGAAAACTTCTTTAGTGTATGCTATCCATAGCGGCGTGCCTCAAGGCGCCGTAGTGTCTCCTATCCTATTTTCTCTATATATTAATGAGATTCCTTTCATTTCAAGAATTCTCATAAGCCGATGGCTTTGTCTTCTTTGTACTTATTCCCAACCTTAACATCTCCCTTTCTCAACCTTGCCCATCTATACGTCGCTAACTGGGCGAAACAAACTTGCCCACCTTGGCATTCTAATCCACCAAAAACTCCCCTAATCCTCTAACATCCAACAAAAAGAAGTCACCAGAAGCCCATCGTATTATGAGTGCCCTATATCATCTCCTAGCAAACCAATCCCTCTCTCACCGAAAGAAACAAAGCCTCATCTATACAACCTCTCTCATATCCCTTCCCGCTAATTCCCACATCACCTGGTCTACCACAAAACTTTAAAATTACCTTCCATTAACCCGCCTTGAAAGCACAATCATCAAAATACCATTCCACACACCAACGAATACCCACCTAAACGAAATCTGGACACGTCACCTCAACAATTCCCTCAACAATTCCTTTATGCACAATGTATTCTTAACCAGGGTTGTCCAACTGGCGGCCCGCGGTGCCATTTATTGTGGTCCGCGAAAGGTTATTAGTCAAAAGTTAAACTCTCTTGCATCCATGTCGAGCGAAATAATTTTGTGCACCTAGCGCACGCGCCCTGCCGAGATCAATACCTCCTTATTGTAAAAATAGGTTGTTTAGATTTAAGATTTTTTTCGATTAAATTCAGAAGTTCAATATCATCTTATTTTTTTCCTGCGTTTTGCATGGTTATCACGCTTGCTCCATTCCTCCTCCTCCCCCCATTTCAGAAAATCCGCACAAACTGCCGATATTAATAAAAAATACCAAAATTTTCTAAATGATCCATTCTGACAGGACTTCATTAAATCCACAAATACACATCAAAAGAATCCCAAGTCCATGTTATTCAAAAAGCATCTACTCAACAGCCTGAAAATCATCCTTTCAATCTTGCAGGTCAAAGAAAATGCCATGACTAGAACAAACTATACAGCAGATAACTGACAAGACTTCTAAATCAACTACCAAAACTCCCCTCCTGAACTGATACCAAGAGAAGGATTACACGATCGTGACAACTGACTGACTGACTGACCAACAAGTTAGCATATGCGTGAGCGAATCGAGAAACTAAACTTCAATTCACTTCAGAAGCGAGCAGAACGTGACACATTTAGCGTATTCAACAAGCTTTCTTGTTTAAAGCTTTCCTAAAGACGAACGAGACCTACGCCGTGCAGGAATATACAATAGGAGGTGGAACTCTCGCTCATTGAGAATGTGGACAGAGAATGTTGCTAGCGTAGAGTCATTGGTGGCATCTACTTTTAAGGTACATGCGTCGTTTGAAACACTTATTCAGTAGGTGGCAAGCTTCTTGTTTAAAGCTTTCCTAAAGGACGAACGAAAAAAAGGGAAACCTAAAACCCCCGCCCGTTTGGGGGGGGGGCAGGGGGGGAAAATTAATTTAAAATAAAAGGGCCGGGAAGGGGGGGGGTTTGGGGAAAACCTTTTTTCTTCCGCGGGGGGGCCTTTTTTCACTTGGAAAAGGGGGGAAATTTTTGTGGGGGGGGGGGGGGGACTAGGGGGAAAGCCAAAATTTTTTTTTGTTTTGCTAGGCCGGGAGCAGTCATTGGTGGCATCTACTTTAAGGTACATTCGTCGTTTGAAACACTACTTCAGTAGGGGCAAGCTTTCTTGTTTAAAGCTTTCCTAAAGACGACGAGGACCTACGCCGTGCAGGAATATTACAATAGGAGGTGGAACTCTCGCTCAGTTGAGAGTGGGACTAGAGATGTTGCTAGCGAGCAGTCATTGGTGGCATCTACTTAAGGTACATGCGTCGTTTTGACACTACTTCGTAGTGGCAAGCTTTCTTTGTTTAAAGCTGTTCCTAAAGACGAACGAGACCTACCGCCCCGTGCAGGAATATACCAAATAGGAAGGTGGAAACTCCCTCCGCTATGAGAAATTCGTGGACTAGAGAATGTGCTAGCGTAGGTCATGGTGGCATCTACTTTAAGGTAAACATGCTCGTGAAACACTACTTCGGTAGGTGCAGTGTGAGGCTTCATTGGTTTCATGCAGATAATGCGACCAGGAAGTGAGCGTACGCGCAAATATGACTTACGCCACCACACACGAAAGCAACTTCCCGGGCCCGGGGCCAAGCAGGAGTGTTGCTTGGGGGCACCCACATGTTTATTGGCCGTTTGGTTGGCTGCGTTGTTTGGTGTATGTTAACAAGTTTGTAAATCACGAAGGCGAAATGATGGGCCTCAGATGCACCAACGCTAACAGCGTTGAAGAAAAAAGTCTTTCAGGTTTCCCTGCGAGGCAGGAAAGGTTGAAGTGAAGGTATGAGTTAAAATAAATGAGTTATTGTAGCTGAATGGGATGTAAATTACTTCCTGTAGCATTTGATTGTTTAATCGAATTCCTAAAATAGGAATCGTCCAGATACGTTCTCGATCTCGAAGTGGTCTAGCACGAGTACGGAATCACACACATCTGCACGTACGCACACTCCAGAGTTTTACTTGAATACTGTACAGGGATTGAGAAATCTGTGGCATGTTTCTGCATAAGATTTTTTTCAATAATATGCTTTCATTTCCAGTTCACCATTAAGAGGTATCCGGTTGGGTTGGCCTGAAGGATGAAACCCCCCGGCCAACTGAGAGGCAAAACAAGAAGAGATGGTATCTGTACTTACGTGAAAAAATACCCACACCCCTGACAGTGGCCTGTCGCTCCCTCCCCCCCCCCGTCCTTTGGCGATGTTACCTGCGTCCGTCGGCGGCGGGCTGGGGGCGGGCGGGGCGGGCGGGTTTTTTTTTCTGCCCATGCCCTGGGGGCCCATGCGGAAGCAGCCCAGCGGGTAGGTGACCTGCGTGTCGCCCAGCAGCACGGGCTCCAGGCTGAGGCACCAGCGCAGGCCGTCCGCCGTGGGCGCCAGCTGCCCCACGCGCGCGCAGAGCTGCGCCAGGTCCGACAGCAGGTCCAGGCACGCCGGCGGCGGCTTCGCCCCTGCCCAACACACACACACAATCGAGAAGCAATGTAAACCTGTTGCATACGCTACTTTCGGTACAACTGCGTTGTACATTTATACTAAGAAAATCAATGTTAACTTTTGGAAACAATTTTGATCTCTTCAACGTGCATTTTAATTAAATCTTCTTATTTATTAGCATTCATACTTTAGATTAATTGGTGTTTCTACTTTCGGTGGAACAGCGTTGTACATTTATAAGAAAATCAATGTTAACGTTTGGAAACAATTTTGATCTTCCCTTCAACGTGCATTTTAATTAAATCTACTTATATATTAACATTTATACTTTAGATTGATTGGTTTTTCTACTTTCGGTAGAACAGCGTTGTACATTTATAAGAAAATCAATGTCAACTCTTGGAAACGATGTTGATCTTCCCTTCAACTTGCATTTTAAATAAATCTACTTATTTATTAGCATTTTATACTTTAGATTGATTGATTAGTGTTTCTGGCCGCGACTTGTGCTCAGGTCATTAGTAGCGTAAGTGTAGTGCGTGTTTTATCAGGAGAGATGGCTGTGACCTTTCCATGCTAGATGGCGAGATCCAGCACCGACCTACTTCAGTTTGCGGGAATTTTCTGGAGCCCGGTATGTCCCACCACATTGGCACCCCCTCAGTCGAGACACACTAAGCTCCCGAGTGGGCTCCCGGCTTGTGTGGTAGTGTAGTTCATGTAAGTGTGTGTGTGTATAAGGATTAGTGTGACTTTTACGCATTATTGCGTTTGTGAATACAAGGGTTCGAACGAGCTCCAGTTAAGTTTCTCGGAAAATCAGTTTCTTGTGAAAATTATCTCAAAATTGCGTTTTTTCTGAAGTACTCAAATGACATTTTCTTAAAAACTGCTCCAAAACTTTTAATTAAAAAATTGCATGTAGGACTAAGAGGTAGCTGGAATGAGGATGAGGCAAAACAGAAAGCTAGCTCAGACTAAAGAAAAAAAAATAGTATGAGAAAGTCTGCCATTCTGTAACGCCACTAGTTACTTTAATTGAATTATGTTAAAAATGTTGTAAATTTTATTACGCAAATTACTAAAACCAATTGTAGTAACTATCGACATCATTGCTATGTTGCATCGAATTTCTTTAGTTGCTTATTAACTTGAAATATGTTATTTTTGGATCAGAAGAATTTCAAGAATAAGAATTGTCAATTTTAGATGATTTTATTAAATTATAAACTATTCTATTATCCCCAAGCAATTTACTCTTTTCTTAAATGATGATATCTCTTTTTATCGTTTTCCGTAATTTTTTCATCCTCTTGATTTCTCTCCATGTAAAACTTGTTTATAAATAATTTATCTTACCTTTCACAGCATCGCTGAGAAGAAGGCTTTCCCCATACGAAATGTTGAGAGCGATTCCTTCAGTTGGTGATACATATCTCATGGACACACAACCTGGAAATTCAAAGCGAAGGGTACAAGTTGAAAAGTTATGGACTGAGTTTTAGTTTTTCGAATACTACACACTTGTTAGTATGGAGAAAGTTATGTAATACTTCAGCGAAAAGTGGTGATTTTTCGGCAGAAAAATTCGTATTTTAGAGCCTAATTTCAAAAACGTGGATATTTCTTATACGTATTGAAGTAATTCTCGAATACTCCCTCTAAGGACCCTTCACACGAGCGTTGCATTGACGCGCGTTAAGAATTGCGCATGAGCGCTTTCGACGTTCCGCGTAAGATAAAGTGTAAATCAACGATGCGCGTTACTTACACAGAATCCACGAGTAGATGGTCGTCGATTTTGAGAAAATGGTTTACGGCAAATCGTCTGTCCGGGAACGACGCTAGCAGCTGAACACAGGATGGTTTCCACTAAAATTGATATTCCCCGATTGGTCTAGCGTATGTTTAGGCCCCTTTGGTTTGAAACGGATATTTTAATTTTTGGCAGCACTTTGCATTAAGTTTCAGGAACATTTTCAATTTTTTTTCTAAAATGGCTCCAAATGTTTGGATTAATTTTTTTTATCGAATAGATGCTTAATAGTATAATATAAATTGGCGCAAGTCCGACTTGCGTTGAATTATCGAAATGAGTTTTCGAAAACTGCAAACGTTTGAAGTTTTTTCGGCGTCTTCCTACAGTTACAATATTGAAGATAGTTTTCATTCCGAAGTAAAACTCTATTTTTCAAAATTAGGTTTTATAATGAGGTTATGTAAACATTTTTCCAAGTTTGAAAAGTTTTTCTGTGAAATGGGAGCAATTTAAAAAATAAGATTTTCTCAAAGTCGTCTCGAATTTTTTCTTGAAACTTTTGGTAATGATATTGCTTTCCAAAATGGAAATGGTTACCGCGCTCTATGTTTTATTGTATCATCATGAATTTTATGTTGCTTTATGGGTAATGTTGCTGTTTTATATTAATTTACAAAAACAAGTATGTCATTCTAATTTAATATTTCAATAAATATTTCAATTTCTGTAATTTTCAAGTTTTGTATGTACCTAGTGTATCACATAAAGCAGGTTCCCCGCCGCGGAACTGGCCTCCAGCGGATCAATTGACTCCTGACCAATCAGAGCTCACAATAGCGCTTCCCGACGCTATCGATGTGCCGCGCATTTCGAGTTCCAATGAATTAGTATAAGCTCCTTTCACCATCTTGCAGAGAAGAAATGTATCACTCGGGTGATGAAACAGGAAATTTAGCTAAGGCTTCTTTTAGGCTTCATTAGGATCTTTACATGCAAAAAGTCTATAACATTGGACAGCCGGCTTTACTTCCTATCCGAAGGAATGCGTATGAAGGATTTTGTCGCCCTTAAAAATTAACGGCTTCGACCGGGTTTGAACTTGGGTATAACAGCCCAATATGCCAACCCCTATACTCCTGATACCGGTGATAATACAAGTTATCAGTCGGAAAATCGCCACTTTCGCTGCCGCATTCCATCGCTTTCTCTCCACCGCGCGAGTGGGAATCGGTGGCCGAGAGGGTACCTGGTCCGCCGAGGTCGATGAAGGCGAAGTCGAGGGCGGCGCAGCAGTGGCAGGCGGCGCCGGCGCAGGTGCAGTTGCGGCTGAGGGGCGTGGCCTCGGCCGGGCCCTCCCCGCGCTGGGCGCCGTCCTCGGCGGCCTCGCCCACCTCGCTGCCCCACAGCAGATCTGCGCAGCGCAGCGCAGCACAGCCTCACTCGCCTAGCGCTCAAAGCAAGGCGGTGGCGAGAGACGCGTTGTCTTTTAACTTACGTCACGCTCAATGCAACCGGGTCAATAAGCTTTCTCGAATTTTATATTGGGTAAAATCAGTCCCATTTCATGACAGTGAGAATTGGACATCAGATCTACTTGCTAGGTAAAAGTCAGAGCCACATATGTATATAATTCATAACATTCACAGTTGGTTTAAAGTAAAAATCCCTGATTTCCTCCTGGTTACCTTCTGATTGCTTTTTTTCTGGAAAGTTCCCTTTTTTGGACTATTTCCCTTTCCACCCCCTTGTTGGACAATGGAACTAGTCGGACCTTGGATTTAAGTCGGGGTCCGAGGCAAGTGGAGGCTGGAGGATCGTTCACTTACCCAGAATGCCTGCGCTGGCGGAGCCGACGGCAACCATCGCCAGCAGAAGCAAGAAGAGGGCGCGGGCGCGGGCCATGGCGGCTGCGGCTGAAACACAAACACAACGTGCCTACGTCACCTCACAGGCGCCCTGGCACTCAGCCTGAGCCCACAACGCCCCCGCGTCACCTCTCACGCCCTCAGACGCTCAGCCTGAGACCGCCAAGTCCTTCACGTCACCTCTCAGGCTTTCTGGTTTGCAGTCTGAGGCTACAACGCCCCCACGTCACATCTCACGCCATAAGGCCATTCAGCCTGAGAGCTCAACGACTCACGTCACCTCTCACGCCCTCTGACACCCAGCTTGAGTCCACAACGCACCCGCGTCATCTCTCACGCCCTCAGACGCTCAGCTTGAACCTGCCAAGTCCTTCACGTCACCTCTCAGATTTTGGTTTCTGGTTTGCAGTCCGAGTCTACAACGCTCCCACGTCACATCTCACGGCCTAAGGCACTCAGCCTGAGGGCTCAACGACTCACGCCGCCTCTCACGCCCTCTGACACCCAGCCTGAGCATGCCAAATCCTTCACGTCACCTCTCAGGCTTTCTGGTTTGCAGTCTGAGACTACAATGTTCCCCCGTCACATCTCACGCCCTCAGTAGCTCAGCCTGAGCACGCCAAGACCTTCACGTCACCTCTCAGGCTTTCTGGTTTGCAGTCTGAGACTACAGCGCCCCCACATCACATCTCACGGCCTAAGGCATTCAGCCTGAAGGCTCAACGACTCACGTCACCTCTCACGCCCTCAGACTCCCAGCCTGAGTCAAAACGCGCCCATGTCACCTCACAGATTCCGTAACACTCTTCCTGTGTTCACAACGCCCCCACGTCACCTCTTGGGCCTGGTGACAGTCAGTCTTGCACACAATGCGTACACGTCAACTCCCAAGCTCTCTAACGCATCCTGAGCCTCACAGAGACCCGACTCAAGCGCATAGGATGGTTTTTGCACTTTGGAGAAATGGGAAGGAGGAGTGAAATGTTATCCACAACGTGTACAACAACAATCAAACAATTTTGTTTGGCATCAGGGTCCACAAATCGTGCATTTTCGCCAAATATCAACATTAATTTTGTGCAGCTTTATGCAACTTCCTTGACAATGATAACAAAATAATACATGAATATTTTAATGTGCCAGTCTCTTCTGCCATAGTTGATGGTCAGATCGATCGCGGGCGAGGGCCATCCAGGGAGAGAGGCACAGCAGCCAGCGACTGCTGAGGATCCAGACGAACTGGCCCGGCCCGACTCAACTCTCTTTGGCCCCCCCCCTACCCCCCCACACACACGCACGCACGTGGTGTTGTGTGTTGTGTTTGTGATGTCATTATAAATTCCCTTGTCGGCGCCAGCGGCAGAGTACGGTGAAGGGTGTAACAGCCTCAAATCGGTTCACAAAATCCCGAGAGAGAGAGAACAAAAAAAAGCACACACGTTGACATACCTATTCTCTTACAAACGTGCGGGCAAACTGAAGGTGCAAAATAACAAGCACCGGGGTGTAAGTAGTCGGCGGGGGCGCCATTTTTCGTGTTGAAGGGCATAATTGTAATGGCGAGTCGCGTGGCGCAACACCTGCTCCTGCGGCCGGAGGCGGCGGTTAATATCCGGCGCGATGGACGCCGACGCCGGGACCACACGACGAGGGAGGAGGAAATGGAAAGGAACGGGAGGCAATGTCATTGGAAGGGGAGAAGAGACAGGGAGTTGGGCAACGATACATAGCTGGGACCGAGTTTCAGCCGCTGGCAGGAAGGGGGAAATTCTAGGCGACCGGACTGCTCTGATCGAGAGTTTTCCGTGTTTCTCCGATTAACAACCAGGCGAATGCGAGTAGTACCCCTAAAAAGGGCCATGGACAGCGCGGTTGGATGTTTCCTTTTTCTTCCTCGTCATATCCTCGCCTGGTTACTGTACCCATGTTTACATTTACTTGCAACTACAATACCACACATGCCGGAGGTTTTTCGGGAGCTTAGAGCTAGTCCTAGCTGGCGGGGGGTGCCCCCGCCTCGTGAGAGGTACCTAGTCCGGGCACGTCGCAGGCTGACGGTAGTCAACGCGGTATCTGCGCCATCTAGCGGGGGGAAGAATTACCGCTAATCTGCAGAGGAAAATAGCATGCACTAAACTTTCGGGACTAACGATGCGGGATTTAATTTATCGGGACTAATCATCGGATCCGATTTCAACCTGAGGGTCGTAAATTGGAGGGTGAAAGTTGAAGAAGGAAGGGGATATCGTAGGAGATAAGAGAAGAAGAGGGAATAAAAGGAGTGGAGAAGAGATTTAAAGGGAATCGGAAGGAAGGTCGGAAAGAATGGAGGGAAAGCCTCGAAGGGGAAGTAGAGGGTGAAGGAGAGACGATGGAGAAATGTAAAAGATAGGATAATATTAGAGAAAGAATGGAGGTGAGTGGAAAAAAGGGAGACGAAATGGCAGTCGCGGATATCGAGGAAGTTAACCAAAGAGAAAGTGTAAAGAAAGAAGACCTGTGTACGGGACGAGAGAGGTGGCGAGGCCTAGTTCAAGGAAAGGCGAGAAATTGGAGAGTGGGACATAAACCGACGGATCTAAGAGAGGGGAATAAAAGGAGAGATATATCGAAGGAAGGACGCAGAAAAACGACGAGCGAGAGACCGATCAAAGAGAAGAAGCGGATGAAGCGTAAGAGGGAGGGATGATAGTCCAGGGGGGGGGGAGGAAAGAAGTTAAAAAAAAATGAAAAAAAATGAAAGTACGAAGATTGTGACGGGCCGAGAGAGGCTCAGTTGAAGGAAGCGGGAGGGGCAGAATGAGTTGGAAATAGGGAGAGGGAGGGGAGTGGAGATTTAAAAAGCGCGCCGGGCCCAGCCTTGGTGCCGGCCACCTGCGTGCGGGGCAAATATGAGGCCCCGCACCGCCCCGGGCGGCAGGTGCTCACCTTCGCCAGCGTGCAACGGCCACAGCACTGCGGCGCGCCTGCATAAGGGCGCTAGTGGCGCTTCGCGTACCTCGCAGGCAACAATTTTTCTTTTTTATTTGTGGGAAATCCGCATCGAGGGAATTATTATTTACATCCAATAATACCATTGCGGTTCAATCAAAAAATAACAACAAACAGTAAGTTATTTCTTAAACAAGGGCGTTATAAATTGTTCTAATAATGACACGGCGAGAAACAGTCCCGAGGGCCTTTGGTCCAAGATCATATAGATCCAGTTAACGCCCCGTGTACATAATACGGTTTTAATTGTTTTCACTATTTTTTTAATGGATTCAATATTTACTTATATTATTAAAGGATATTCCAGGATATTTTACTTAATTTATAAAATAACTGATGTTAACTGACTCGGTTTAAGACTTTTTATATCTCCCAGCCATAACTCCCATCATAATTTCCTTCCGTAAGAGAACAATGTGGCATCATTCAAGCTTATTCAATTTCTCTGGTAACCACGATCTTCTGCCATCCAGTAAGATATGCAATGTATGCTCGAGTTCCCGTAATCGAAGGCAATAAAAAGCAAAAAAAAGTATCAGGAGCAAATAAAAATGTTATTTTATCTCCAGCGAGGGATGTAAGGGGGGGGGGGGCTCACTATTCACTAACCATAAGTCGTGGTGATTGAAGTGTTCTGGTGTTGGTGTCGATGATGGTTGCATGATGGTGGTGACGATGCAGGAATCGAAGAGGTGGTGGTGGTTGTTTTCTGCGGTAATGGTGGTGGTGATATTCATGGGTAGATTGATATAGTATAAATAGGGCGAAATAACACTGTCGTGATTGCCAGTGCTGATTGGGGTTTTTTTATAGCAGTGATGGCAGGGCAGCGATAGTGATAGTGGTGATTATATGATGTTGGGGTGGTGTTGGTTGTGCTGGTGATAGTTGTGGCGCGAATGGTTGTGGTGAATTATGGTGATGATTGGTGGCGGTGATGGAATGTGCGATGATGGTGGTGATGTGGTTGTGATGGCGGTGGTGGAGGCGGGCGTCGGTGGTTGGGCGGTCTGGTGGCCCTTATGGGGGCGGGCGAGGCGCGTGGTAGCGCTCGGAAGGAGTGGGGAATTGCGGTCGGTTGAGCGGCGCCGCCGGCCGAGCAGGGCACGGGGGGGGGTCAGGGGAGGGGAGGGGGTGTGGCTCCAATATTGCGGCTCCTCCGGGCGCACACACGCAGCGCCCACTCGCTTTGCCGCCGCCCCACGCGGGCGAACCGGGCGGGTCGGAGCCGAACCGCACTCACGCAGCGGTACAACGTACAGGGAAAGGAAAGGAAAAGGAAAGAAAGGAAAAAAAGACAAAGGAAAAAAGAAAATTAAACTAAAGAATAAAACGAAAAAGACCAGAAAAGAAAAAAAAAGAAAAAATTAGAAAAATGAAAAGAAAAGATGGAAAGAAAACTAAAGAAGGAAACGGAAGTAAAGAAAGAAAAGAAATAGAACAGAAAAAGGGGATGGGAAAAAAGAAAAGAAAGGAAGGAAGGAAGAAAGAAAGAAGAAAGAAAAGAAATGACCTGTAATGGAAGAACAGACCGAAGGGGTCAGAAAAATTATCGGAGAAAAAGTTGTAGCTGTGAAAGAAGGGTAATAGCAAATACGAAGAGACTATAATAAAGAGAAAAGCGTATATTCTACAAGATTTACGACACTTTTCATAATGACAGCCAGTTTTATGAAATTCCGTTATTTTCTCCATCGTTTTATTTTCAGGCCTCCTTAAATATATTCTTTAACTTTAATTGCGATGTCGTCTTGGCAGCGAATTGTCGGTGTGAGAAAGGAGTTAGTGGCCAGTGGCAGAAAAAACTGAATACGTACACAAGGTTTTAACATTCTTGTAACTCGAGGAAAAGCAAGGCTTTTCACAAGTTCTCATTGGAAATGAGAATTACTGTCTAGGAAAGTTAGAAAAATAATGAAAAGTGAAAATAATATAATATAGAAATGAAATAATTGAAAATTATATCGTATTAGTAAAATAGAAATAAATCTTTCCAGAAATACACGTATTTTAACTCTACATTCAGAAGCTACATATTTCTGAATTAATTTATGTTTTGTTTTATTTAATGTAACTTTTTTTTATACACAGTTTTTATATTTTACGATGTACTTTGTACTATATACCGATACAAAAGTTAGACAAATGAATCAAAGGAAACAATGTTTACGGTTGTAAAGGCCAATTTGTTACTCAAGTCGAAAAGTAACAAACGTCTTTACAGACATCAAATATCGCCCTTTTTTTTTTTAACAGACATTGCAACAAAAAAAGCGCCTTCTTCGTGGAAAGGTCAATAAGCAGCTCTATATTTATATTTATTACGACTATACTAACGATTAATTAATTGGGATTCTTATGGTGTTTTCGGGGGGTCGCATTAACTGTTACGTTGACCTTGTTTCTTGTAAGTGTAAGTGCATGTTTTTCCTTTCCTTCGGGAGGTGGCGGTGATCTTCCCCTGTTGGAGGGTGAGAATCTGACGGTCCCCTCAAGTCCGCCTGAGATTTTTCCCGGTAAGTGTAGTGCATGCGATTTCCTCGCAGAGGCTGGCCTGTGATCGTCTCCCGCTGTATGGTGAGATCTTTTTGGCTGACCTAGCCGTGCGCTAGCTGGGGTTTTCCTCAACTCAGTCTCTCACAAGCGGTGCACCGCCCCAGCCTTGTCAATGCTCCCTAGCGGGTCTCCGGGTCATGTGTGCTTGTGGTAGAGCTGTTAGTGTGAGTGCGTGTAAGAGGAGAGGATAGAACAAGATAGAAGATGTAGGAAAAGAGCGCACGGTACGTGAGGCAGTTTGTTAGGGTACGGTATGCTCCAGCATTCGCCTGGTACTGATCGGAAGAAACCACGGAAAATACCAAAATGCAAAGCAGCCTGTCTGCTAAAAATCTCATCCAGACAGCGTCTGAATATCGACAATGACTGACAAGCGCTAGTCCTGACACCTGTCCGTGTGTAATTCTCCTGCCGTGGGGACTGCAGTGACATGAGCTGTGCCCTGAGGCCAACCTCTCGCCGTTTCAACTGACTCGTTCTGGCGCAGGGATGCACACTTCGCACCAAGTGTGCGCAGCCGGGGCCAGAGTGAGACGTCGCACAAGGGGTGGCGGTGTTTGCAGGAAAGCGGGGCGGTGTCCGCAGGCGGAGATAAAAGGCCAGGCGAGACCCGAGAATCGCTGGGGACAGCGAGGATGGGGACAAAAGGGATCCGTGGGGACAAGGGGGGAATGAGTAACGAAACGAAAAAATGGCGCAGGACACCGGGAGCCCGAGTGGCAGATACATCAATCAACGAAAATTACCATCTCGATTGAGGAAAAAAGGGAAGTCGCTTTTTTTAAATTGTACATTGGCAATAATCTCAGTTTTTCAAGCATATTGATTTCAGAGGCTTAAATCGCGGGATCTCAATTTCAAAATGTCTTTCGTCCAAATCTGAGAGAATCGGTTCAATTTTGCCGGTTTGAGGAGTAACAAACGGTTACGTAAGTTAGGGAATGCATCCACCGGCGCACATTTTTTTTAAACAGTACATTCCTGCTGGATGGCAAGATCCTACGCACGACCTAACCGCCAGCTGAAATGGGTTTCTCCCCAACCAGGTACTCCACCTGCGGGGCCAACAGGCCTCAGCGCGGGACCAGCTCTAAGCTCCTGAACGGTCTCCCGCATGTGTGGTGGTGTAGAGCATGTTACAGTATGTTTTAAGTAAGAAGGTTGAGGACAAAAAATAGAAAAGAATCGTATACTACCCGTGAACTCTTGTTAGGGTACTGCCTTCCGGCATTCCGCCTGTTATTTAATCGGAGAAACCGCGAAAAATCTACCGACGCAGTAGAATACTCCTTGGACAACGAAACTGAATTCGTACCTATGTGGCCAGTGTCGAAAAAATCCTGCCACCTTCCGGACTCGAAAACTAGGACCTCCGCGGATAGAGTGATTGGCAGTGACAGTCAACGGATGCCCTGAGCGCACCTTCTCCCGCTTTTCGTTGTGTGGTGGGCGAGCGTGTGGGGCGTTCGGCAAAGCGCTCGAGAGGGGACGTGCGCCCTAGCGTCCGACCCGCACTCCCCTCCCTTTCCCTCCTCCTCTCTGTAATTTGTAATTGTAATGCTGTAAATGTTTTAAATGTATCCGTGTAGGAAGAGCCATAAACGTGCAGTTAATGCTATATTTGTTATTGGTTTTATACTTATTAATTATTATTATATTAATATTGGTTATATATTTATTATTATTATTATTATTAAAGTTACATTGGCATAATAGACCTCATTTGTTAACGTTTGGTAAAGTAGTGTTCTGCCACCAGATTGCATTAAACCTACCTAGCAGAAATAACAACTACCAATTCTCCACGTAGAGCCAGCGCAGCGAGGGCGTGCACCTGGCAAGAGGCGCGGCGCGTGAGAGGCGTCGTGTGCAGCTTGCGGCGCGTCCGTCTCCCCCTCTCTCCCTCCCCTCCCCACCGTGCGTTGCGTCTGATTTACACCTGGGCCCGGCGGAATTATTCCACGCGCGGCGGCAGCGGGGGCGGCGGCGGCGCAACGCCTGGGGCGCAGGGCGCAGGGCGGCAGCGCACGTGCTGCGCATCCCCGCGCGCAGAGGGCAGCCGCGCCCCCTCTCCGCCTCCCCCGCCCACCACTTCCCTTCCGTTGCGACGGTCCGCCGCAACGGGCCCCTGCGGAACGCCAGGCGCTGCCGTGAGGTGCCGTAGGTCGCGCCTCGTGACAACGGTAGGAAGGTTACGGGGGGCGCTACAGTTAATCCCGCCCTTGGTCGAGGGGGTGGCCGCAGAAGATGGAATCCGATTTTATAGTTCGTGTTTAACTATTCTTAACGGTCTGCCATTACTTTTAGGTGTATTTGGGAAATTTATTAATGAAACGGAACTCGTTCAACGCCTGCACAAACACTAAACGCGAGACGGAATGTCCGTGTGTCACCACACTGTGACTGCGGCACTTACGTGCATCTGACAAGTAACCACACATGTTGGTAGCTTAGAGCTGGCGGCGGTGCCCGCTGATGGAAAGATACCCGCCTCAGCAGGAGAAAGCCTTCAGCTTGGACCGTGGATGAGACATTTCAGGTTGATTCCATAATTGGTTCAGGCCCATTGGTTCCACAAGAGGGGACTTTATGCGCGGGAGAATCTTCCGCGCTAGATTTGCGACATCAGGCGCCGACCTACCATCGGCCAGCGGGGTTTCCCCAACCAGGTAAATCTCCACCAGCAGGGATCGACCCATCCGGGACCTGCTCTTAAGTTCCCGAACCTCTCTCCAGGCCAGGTGTGGGGTAGTATGGTGCATTTTAGTGTAAATGTTGGGTTGTGGGGTGGGGGGGTTTAAAAAGGAAGGGTTTTGGAAAGGATAGGACCAAGGAGAGATGAAAAAATCGCGCGCGGTCCGTGGTCCTTTTGTTAGGGTTCCAGCTCCGGCATAGATTGGGAAACCTCGGGAAAGTACCAATTAGAAGCAGTGTCGCTCGAGCTAAGTGTCTGTAGGTTCTGCGACCGCAGGGAGTGAAATGGCGCATAACCTGCCCGGTCAGAGGCATTAGCAAGTCACATCAGTTGATGGCGCTGAGCCAACAATATGTCGGTCCGGCTGTAAGACGCCGGAGTGTTTCACGAATCCGATTACGCCTGGCAACGGTTTTCAATTGTTTCGAAAAATACGATTCAATTCGAAACAATCACATAAGCTTAAGCAGGTTTAATAAATAATAAAATGTCATAAGATGATAAAGCCAACGTCTCCCCTAAACAAAAGAAAATTAGTTGTTGGAGGGGGTGTCTACAAAGGACGGTAACCACGTTGAGAAAACGAAGGACGCATGTAGGGCGATGGTATAAAATAAGTAGTGATGTGTGCCATTTGAAAAATGAGCTAACCTGTTATCCACGAAAACGTGCAAGCAGAAAATAGTGCATGGACGTAAAATGCAGTTATATTACCATCAGTGGGAACAATCACAAGCTGACAAAAATTGGTCACCTAATATAATATGTATGTATGATACTATAGCGCGAAACCCCTGAACGGACCTCAGGCCTACCGGCGAGCGACCTGCATCGCGGCCGTGGGTTTTAAACGGATACAATGTGGTTAAGCAACGTAGACACCTCCTGTTGTATTTCCGGTCTTCGCCAAATCCGAAAGAAGTCAATCTTCTCATCGGGTCACTCAAGAGGCATACACGGGACAATAGGGCACAGAAACCGCACA